>VXBT01001127.1:3408750-3548707 GCA_013400235.1 Oriolus oriolus | reverse complement strand
GGGGAGTCGGAGGGAAGTTAGGAAGTACACCAGGAATAAAGTGTAATTGTCCCTCATGAATTATTCATCGCATCTGGCTTGTCTTTAATTTTTGCATAATGGCTTCGCTAATCCCCGATCAATTAATGGAAAATGAAATTTGAATGATAATGAAAACTCCAGAGATGAAAGAAATTAAGTATTCTCATGGCTTGTGACAGAAATCTAAACAATGGGACTTCTCCAAGGGTCTCCCTCACTGCTTCCCTCCTCCTGCCGTTCCCTGCCGCCCCCCTGGCGAGCGCAGCCCGGCGGGACGGGCGCCCCTGGTCCCCCCGCCCCCGGGAAACGCAGCACCACGGAGCGGACCCTGTGAGTGTCCAAGGCGCACCCCTAGAACATCTCGGTCAGATCCCTCCGGAATGCACCCTCGTACATTCTGCAAAGGAAACATTGTGCCTCAATGTATAGCCATGCATTATTTTCCCAAAAAGCGGAGTGACTAATTGCAATTATTATATAGCTTTCCCTTCGTATATTATTAAACCAATAAAGCAGTCAGTTTGATATCTATTTACAGACAGATATCAACCCCTTGCTAGTTTTGGGTTTGGTCCTCTTGCACCCCATGGTGCTTGGGTGGATGTTGGGGCTGGAAGCACCGCAGGGTCAGTACATGGGACAGGTGTGTGTCCATCTCTATGCTGCCATGTCTCCGAGTATTGATGTGGTGTGTTTCTGTGGCAGCACTGTGTTGTAAACAATTCTGAAATATTTCTGGCCATCACAGGTATCACAAAAAATTACTGAAATTATTCAGATATTTAATTACATGACTTTGTCTTTTGATAACATACTGAAAATACAGAGGGATTTATTCCAGAGGCTGGGTTTTCCTCTGCTTGAATTGATGAAAGGTGCTTTGATTACAGGATCGGGTCTCAAATTTTCGTAACCAGCCTAAATTGTTTTTGTCCATTTCCTAAGACTAGCAAACATTTTGTGCAACAATGAAATGAAATTAGAGCTTGACCTTATTACCTTAAATTTATGCAAGATTTAAATTTCTTTTCCCAGGCTGGAGTTTTGCAAAAGAAAACAAAAAAATTACAAAAATATTTTCGTACCTGAAGAAGGTCTTGTTCTCCAAACACGTGTGTGTCTGCTTAGTATATTATCAGTGGAGTTACTTACAGGTGTTAGAGGAATTACTTACATGCCTGTGCTAAAGCTTTTGCAGGGTTTAGCGCCAAATGAAGACCAAACTTTTGAAGAGGCAGAGGTATTTCATAGGAAATTTCAAAGTGAATCTTTACAGCTGTGAGCCGGGAAATAGTATTTAGAGAGGGCCACACGGATTCCCAATGCTGCACTGTGTATTTTCATTGAAAACATCTAATTTAGGTTCAGATATATCAAGTGTCTAAATCCTGGTGGGCATTGAAGATAGTAGTATACCAAAAGAAAAGGAAATCTGGTCAACTGCTAGGTAGATGGTATTTTTCTTATTCATGAGAAAAGTGCTGCACATACAACACTTTAACATTTAATGTCATGGGAGAAGTAACAAAATTCCACAGGAGTTAAGGGCCTATTAAGATATCAATCAATCTGGGGCAGATTTCAATCAGCATTTCCTTTTTGTCAGCATATCAAAACTTGTTTTGATCTTGAGTGTGGCACTTTTTTAATGGTCTTTTTTTAGTTCTGCTACCTTTATTTTCCACTTCATGCCTAAAGACCAAGGCATTAGAAGGAAGGGTTGGGAGATTTGGTGCTAGTCTGTATCTTGCTGTACACATGTTGTGTAGTCTCTGGCAAATAGCTTTAGCTGATGTACCTCTGTTTCCCTGTTATCAAAATAAAAACACTTTTGAAAGGCTGGTATTTGAGGTGAAAAGCCTCAAATACCAAAAATGAAATGCCTTCACCATAACAGTGGAAATACTCAGTCAGATAGAAAGTCAGAGGGAAAGTGTGGACAACAGGAACAATACGGCTTTTGAGAAAGATCTCAGACATGCAAGGAATGACACACAAATGAATGGAGAAGAATAGGGCGTGGAGCACTGCAAAGAAGTAAGAAATTGCAGGATTGTGAGCGGTCCAACCAAAAGGCAAGATCAGCTGCAGTGTGGTTGGGAAATCAGGAAGAAATCATATGGAAGAAATCAGGCAGGGGTAGTTGAGCTGAGCTACACCTTCATACTGCCCCCAGTATCACTGTCCTCCCAGCTTGACTAGCTGCCAGTGAAAAAAGAAAAAGTACTTCCCATCCTGTCTTGTCTTCTTGCACTGTTTAACTGGAGAAGAACACAACAACTGCATCAGGTCCATCTTGCTTCGCGTCCTGTCTTCAATACTAACAGCGACTAGCCTTTCTTAAAAGTTTACGTTTCATCCTGCTCTGAGAGCAGTAATGTTGATTTCATTGAGAAGACTCAATTTCTGAGTTCAAGTTATGTGTATAAATGTTCACAGGACTTCCTTACTGCGAGCCTGCTAACTACAGGCCCAGGCCTGCAGCTCTTTTAATGCAACGATTTATGAGTAAGGACCAACACTGACTGCTTTTAGAAAATGTTGAAATGTGGAACCACGTAAAGGTCACTTTAAAGCAGTTTTAAATTACCAAAACTTCAGACCTACACAATCCATAACTAACATATGGCTATTATTATAAAACAACTGAAATTTAAACTTGATGAGCTTTCATTCTTAAGTATCAACCTACTCTGTTATTCAGTAGAACAGAAGAAAGAGTTTAAAGCAGCATCTTCAGAAAAACTTGGGCCAAATCTACTTCTTACTGAAAAAGAAGAGTGTAGGGTGAAAATACAGCCCTAATGAATCAATGGAGTTTTGCCATTGATTCCAAAAGGCAATGATTAGAGCATTTTAGTGGAAAAAGCAAAAAGCCAATTCCAAGACATGTGATTTTTTTTCTCATTTATTTAAACATGTTATCAAAGTCAATCATTTATCCTCAGTATTTGTATAGAGGCATTGTTTAAGAGGACAATGAAGAGTAAACATTTTAAATACCCATGGGCTGTCTAGGCACTAACACTTGTCTATGAAATAAGAAGCTCACCAAAATAAATTCTACACATTTATATAAAAGAGGGGGTTTTTTACACGTATATATTTGACCACTCTATTCCACTTATTTGCATAGAAGAATTTTCTTTAATCCAGGAGGCGCCACACGTAAAGTAGCTAATTATCCATATAAAGGAATGTATACATATCCACAGGTTTTAACTAGCATCTGACTTCTGAAAAGCCATGGAAAAAACTATTGGCTTTGCCCATTTCATGAAAAGAGCATTTTTCTACACGTTGCCACAGTTTCTGTGTGTGTCAGCTCCACTTAAAGGTACTTTCCTAGACTGTATCTTCAGCAGTACAGATGTGTGGTGACACCACACACTCTGCTGTCTCCACTTCTTTCTTTCCACTCAATTGTCTTCTATTCTAAAGATGATAAGCCAAACACCATACTTCTGGCTCACACCATATTAACAACAGCCATGAATGTTGTGCAGTATTGCAAGTTGATTCAAGCTGATTTGGTTTTTCTAGGTGTGCAGCAAATATGACAGATTCATTAGTCCTTGGCAGAGAAACTTTCTGAACAAGCTGATGTAGTTTGTTTAGGCTCAAGCTCAGGCTTTCAGGCACTTGGAAAGAGCAGAGCCAGAGCGGTCCTGAGCAGAGTGGCTGTTCCTCCGTCTGGCCCTTGAACAAACCAGGGAATAGGAGATGGGAATGAGATGGTCTTTAACGACCCTTCAACCCAAACCATTCTATGATTCCATGAACTTGGCCCCTGTGGGACCAAGTATTGTATAAATAGTCTTTATTAATTAAAAAAAACCCCAAAACCACAACCTGCAAAATGGTGTCAGAGAAAGACATCTCTTTCAGCAGAGATAATAGGGAAGGTACAATCTTCTGTCTTTCTTTAAAATGGGTGCTCTGGTGTCACACTGACCAGATGATGTGAAAGAAACTGGGACAGGGCACAGCTTGTGGAACTTCTGCTCAGGATAGGATCTGAGCTTGTTCAGTATTTTATGTGCCCGGTCTTCTCTATCTTGAAAGAGACCTCTTAATATTTTGCTGAATCCAGGCTCATTGTTTCCCTTCTGACGGTGCCACTTAACCAGGCCAACTCAAAACAGGCAGACAGTATAGCAGAAACTGCTGGGAATATTGAGGCAAATACTCTTCAAATCAGCTTTACTCTGGTCATGACCTTTCCTCCTTCAATGGTGTCCTTCTTGGGACACCAGCTATTAGCTGTCTGAGGTTACTTGTCCATATCTCTTGTGGTGAGGAGTTAAGTCCTCTGCTCTGTACAAGGCTCTACAACTCTTGCAAGCCTTCCTTTTCTCTCTCCATTTGTATGGAGTCAAAGAGGCCTTTGGTTTTCATTCAGACTGACTGATCTCCACAGGAATTTTGCCAGTTCTGGACTATCATGTTTCCCCCAAATCTGTTTTCTAATAGTTATGATGAGCTAGGATTATCCAATAGCTCCTACTTTGATACTGTACTTGTGGGACTTGACTTAGTTCACTTTATGCTTGTTTTTAAAAGTTACAGCACTCCCAGGAACTGTTACTAGATGTCATAAACCAGAGGCACTAGGTACAGGTACTGAGGTACCCTGAACTAAGTTACATGAATAAAAACTCCTTTACCTGCCTTAAAATCCCTTCTGGCAGTCAGTTTCAGTGCTGGATTGCAGATGACCTTCTGGGACTCAAAGAACATTTCACTGGGCTATGAGCTATCTGTATGTTGTGTCACCTCACTGTCAGATAATTACTAGGTCACTGAATTAACTCTAAACTGACTTGACTGGCAAGGAAAAAGGCTTAAGTTTTAGACTCAGTAGCAACAGAAAGAGTTGAAAGAAAGAAATGAGTGTGGAAATCATCCCTACACTCTTCACAACCCTTTTGTTTAAGTGCTGTAGTATTGTTACACTGATCGGGTTTGGCATCCTAAAAGTTGCAGACAGACAAGGCAGAAAACTGTTCACTTTTAGAAAGTATTGTTCTCGCAGAGAAATTGTTGCCTTTCTTAATTGTCAATAACGAAAGAAAGTCCGATATTTTTGCATAAACATGTGGGAATTATTAGGGATGGAGGAGGGGACAAGGGTAAGACCAAAAGGAAAGGGGCTACGAGAGCAGACCAAGTCTGGAGATAACCTGATGATTACATTTTTGTGGTTTCCTTCAAAGTCAAAGCGCCATGAGTGAGTATAAAAGAAGGAAGCAAAGGAAAAAAGGTTTGATGATTGGCACAGGCGGTTTTAATGAGAACTGATCTTAATGTCTAATACTACGGCATGAAATAAAAAATAAAAGAACTTGGAAAGTCAGACAGCACTTGTCTTTTAAGAGCATCAGAAATTCAAACAGCAGAGCTTTTGAAATCTGTGGAGATAGCCTGGAAGCTAGTTTTACTGACAGGTAAACTGCTTATTTGGTTAATCCTTCTTAACTCTTTTAAGTACTCAGCAGAGGTGCAACACGTTCTGGCTGGGCTGCTCTACTTCAAAAGCTCTCTTCTACCATGCCTTTCCACTTACCCAATGGAAAAAGACCTTTTTATTTCCTAAAGAAAAAAAGCAGAAAGCATGGCATTCCTCTTCAGCACTGCATATTAGCTGAGGAGCTATTTTCAGTGAGTTTGATACAAATGTGCATTACTTGATGCCTACCGTAAATTTAAATTATTTAAAAGATCTGCTTGCAATGGATGAACTTTGAAAACATCAGAATGTATGCAAGGCAGACTGGCTTACAGTATTCCCCAGCTCAGTTTTGTCCCTAATTCCTTCTGGCCAGGCTGGTGTATTCTTGTTTCTGCATTTTAGATCATCCAGTTTCATTCCTAATCTGGAGCCCCTCTTAATCCACACTTAAAAGAGTTGTGCCTATGGGTTTCCACTGTGTGAGGTTTAATATTCTCTGCTTCATTCACCCACATCAAGCTGGAGGCAAGTGCAGACAGCAACACTGGAAAAGCCTATACAGGTATCTGCCATTTGTTCTGCGTTTCCTCAGACTGCTGACTTCATCGCTAAATGGTAATCAAGTTTTCCACCTTTTATTTAAAACATGCTCTAAGCAGGACAACACTTCTTCCTAAACTACTAACCATGCATTTGTGTCAAGAGACTTCTTCAGAAATACTATTGTTTTCTTTTGGAATTTCTACCTACTTCTAAAAATGGCTCAATTTCTTTTAAGAAGCTCAAAACACTATAGAAAGTGTTACTGTCCTTGCCTAGCAAACTGATTCATAGTTTCTGTAGCTCATACTCCTGCCTTTATAATACTATAATCCTGGATTATTTTTCAGAGAAGCTCTTGAGGGATTAGCTGAGAAATATAAACAAGTCATATTGATGGAAGAATGACCAAATCCTGGTCAGAGGAAACACTGAACACAGAGTGAAACACTGAAGGGCAGATTTGGTCTTCTACCTCCAGTTGTCACTCCCTGTTTATATCTCACATGGATGGGACAAGGAAGCAGAGCTGGAGAATGAGTGGGATGAATTGGGAGAAGCTGGATTGGTGTGCTAGTGCTTTCCTGTCATGCAGGAGAGGCAGCGGCACGCACTCAGGTCCTGCATGTACCTCTTCTGGGGTCAGTGGGACTGGTCTCCCTGCTTTGGGCCTCAAGTTGTTAAAGAGTGGTAGTTTAGCTCAAATTGCAAGGCCAGGAGAGGAGTGGGATAATGTAGCTGCGGTTTGGTTGTTTCCCACCCCTGTGATTCTGAAGGGGACATTCAGTATGAGGCCCCTGAAAATTCAATTTTTCTTTTTAATGGAAAATGCTGCTTCATCGCAGGGTACCTGGCCCAGCAGTGCATGTGTACTCACCGAATTGCCAGGCTTTCAAGTGACCCTGCTGCTGCAGTTCAGCTGCCAGGAAGCAAAAGCATGAGGAACATTGCAGGATGGCTGACACAGCCTGATGTTACAGCACTGTCTGCTAAACAGTCAAGATTAGTATTTGTAGCTGCTGCCACCAGGATGCCCGCAGGGCTTTCATGGGTCAGCAAGCAATGATTTTGAGGCTAATTATTATTGAAGACGACTTTATCTTGTAGGACTTTGAACACAGTTCCTTTTTTTTTACTGATAACAAAAGTCTCTCACATGGCAGAGAAAGGACGGCTGCATGAAGCAGGTGGGAGAAAATTTCCATTAGGGAAGAAGTCCTGGGCTTTATATACTGATAATTGTCTTGAAATGTTTCTCTATCATATGCGAGCTTGATCCTCCAGTGTAATTCTGCAACAGAACTGTCAGTGGGAGGTTTGCATTTTGATTTCAGGGAAAAAAGGAATGATGACTTTGTTTTGCAGAGATTATATAAGCTCCTGAAATCCAATTCTGCTTTCCATGTGCAAACAGAGCTTTCACGGCTACAGCTGGATTTATATTAGGGTTTTCTGAAATACAGTTTAGCCCACTGAGTTTTTTAGAGCTCAGTATTTTAGATGACTGTTTTATTTGTGTGTGTGCCATTCTTCACTAAATGTATTACAAAGAAGCACCATGTTTCACGTGAGTAAATTAAGTATGTTGGCCAGCTGATGAGTATTTTCCTAACACTTATCAAATACGGCTACACAGAAAACTGAAATCTTGAGAAGTATTTCAAGTGAAGAACTTGGGACCGATTTCAAGCCACCTGACTTCACTTTGGTTTTGCTCTTTAAAATTACCTAGAAAATACCTTTTTTTTTTTTTGTACAGCTGGATGAGAGCCAGACCTCTGGCTCCAGAGGTAAAGGGCAAAACCTAAAAAAATCCTGTCTGAACAGGCAACTCCACCCTCTTCCCCAAGTCAGCTTGGCCTTTTGACAGAAAATGAGCTCTGAAGCAAATTCATTCATTGCCTTCTTTTTGGACCAAACTCAAAATTTTGAACTCACACCACAGAGAGACCATTTCCATGAAATCCCAGCATGCTATTTTATCACCCTTTGTCATCCCCTGTAATCAGATAAAGTTAACATTTGGACAGTGATTAATCAAATTAATAGTTTTAACTGCTTTTATCAAAGAGAAAAAGAAGGAGCTTTGTGTGGTAATGGAGCAGTGAGGGAGACCGTTCTAGTCAGGTATCCAAAATAAGAGGAGTGAAATTGTCCCCTGAGATAGACATTTGAGCCCCACCAAAATCAGTCAGAGGGAGGAGTCAAAAGGATTCCACAGGGTTCTGGCTGCAAATCATGGTGCATATGTATGTGTGTGTGTGTGTGTGTGGTGGGGGATAAAGAGGCTGATTTCTTCCTGGTAGTGGTTTGGGAGAAGCCAGAAAAAGAAGACAGACTCAGGAGCTCAGAAGTGCTGACATGTCTGCCAGTTTAGATATGGCCTGAGGCTGTCCAGATGCAAGAAAGCCACCAAAAGCACAGCAACTGATTATCTGCCAGCCCTGGGCTCCTGCATAGTCAGTGGTTGGCAGTAATGGTGGTCTCTCCAAGAGATGTCTAATATATGCAGTACAGCTACTTCTTTCCAGTGGCTGCATGAGAAACCGAAGTGTGAAAGCTCTATGTAATAAAAGATCCAGGAGGATCCAAATGAAGTAAGCATCATCTAAAATGCTTTACATGATAAAATGAGAAAATATGGCCCAAAGGATTTAGGAAAGCTTAGAAAAAACCATTAAGAACGAACATGTTCAAGAATGATAGTGATACTTTCTAAATCTCATAAAGTCCAGCTCTTTTCTTCACTCAAGTGTATGCAAGATGAGAAACCTCTCCATTTCACCAGTCCCATTTTGCTGCTGGAGGTCTGTTTGATCCTGTTACAAACTGGAGAAGTAGGGCTGGCCCCAAGTGGACAGAACGGGTTTCATCAAGAAGTGTCAACACATTAAAATCAAAGCTTTACTCCGAGAAGATCCTGCCGTCAGTGAAACCAGAGTTGCTCACAGGCACAAGACAGAGCTCAGAGCAAAATGGCAAGATCATCACTTCCTCCCATTACAGAAGACACGCGTTCCTGTCCTGCTCAGGCAGACCCTTGGAGCATGAACCAGTGGCTTACAGGATACCCTTGTGGAGCTCCTATACTCTTCTTAAATAACTGCATATTCACTGGGATAGGAACATCTTCCATAAGGCAGGGAAATGGTGTATACCATTAACCACAAACATCAGTGCCTCTAATCTGTGATCCACTCTAACCACCAGCTACAGGACTTCATTAAACCAAGTCATTGACTCCAGCATTTCCAATTACAGCTACAAAAATTTTCACAAGGAGCAATTCACCAACTTGTTGTAATAGTTCAGTAGGTTTACCGTCCTTTCATCATCAGTACATGGTTGACTACATTTCTGCTTGGATCTTTAACTTCAGACAATGCTAACTGGAACACAAGAGGCTCTCACTCATCCATTTAAGGCAATTCAAATTACAATAGAAAAAAAATCTTAGCCGGTAACGAGATAACTTGAAAAATGGTATTTGTAATGTAAAAAACCAGTAAGTTCTTAATCTCAAAAAATGACAACGTGCTATTTTAGTAAACTTTAAAACCCTGATATTTTGGTAAACTTTAAAAAATTGGCCAAGAGACAGGAGGATTGGGTCCTACTCAGGTTATCAACAAACACATGGGCATAAGATATTAATGGTACGGAAATGTACATGAAGGCACATAGCATAGAAATGGAAATGTTTGCTTTTTAAAATGTGGTTTCTCAAAAGAGCGCAACAGACTGCAGGCTGGAACAGCACAGCATAACAAAAGAGAAGAGCAGCATGTGAGGAGCATAAGAAAAAAAAGACAAAGGAGAGGGATGAGTAAGGCACTGCCACTGAGGCACGTGCTAGTAAAGCAAAGCTGAGTGCAGACACACAATGGGTGGTCTGTCACTGAGGGCACACATGTCCTCTGGCTCCATTAGACCCTGCTAATGGTTGTGTGGTGGCCCTGCTACCAGTCTGTTCACCCCTGAGTCTCCTTCTAGTTATGGCATTACCACCATTAAACATTAGGCAGAGGGAGACAAGCATGGATGGGGATGCAGCAATGTTGTTACAGTTATTCCAGTCTCTGCCCGTCTGAGCATGAATTAGGCATAGGTGCAAGAGGAGAAAACTAGTAATTAGCACCTCCCCTCAGTGGAAGGGTAAGAGCTAAAGACGACATGTGAAGGATGAAAAAGCTAACAAAATCCACCTCTCTGTACAGACCCTTATTAACTCCCTTAGCAGCAAACAAGTCATCTTCTAGGCTTTAGCTGAAACTAGCGTATGTTTTGCTATGCTTTAACAATTCCAAGATAGCTCCCATCTCTTGACACAGTATCAAAAAATTTGCTCTCCAAACAGCAATTGCTGTAATAATAACAATACTTACATTTCATTATTTAACCTCATGCTATTCATTCATGAGGATTAGTGTTTAATTAATTAACAACACTTAGCATTTCCACTTAGCACTTTACCTCTTCAAAGCATCGTACCGACACTACCTAATTAAGGGCAGAGCTCCACAGACACTTCACATCGGGACTTCCCTTTGACAGCTCTGCATCCAAGACTTGCTCACATGGTGTAGCATGAATTCAAGTTGAAAGCCCTATTAACTTCATCAGGAACCAGGTAATGTCGTGGTTATTAAGTAACTATCTTTGCAAATTCTGTTTCTTTTCCTGTTGCTTCTGGTTGCTTGCGATTCACAGAGGGATCTAATTATTGGCTAATGTGATGGATGATAATGTGAACCTTGTATTAGTGTTATCTACAAAACGCTCATTCATCCGCTAGTGAAAATCTTATTCGCAGTCACCTGGTTGAACTGCCTTTAGCTAGAAAATGTGTTAACCAAAAAAACAGATTATAAAATGTCAAGTGAGAGTTTTTAAGGGAGACGGTGCTTTCAATCCATCAGTCAAATGCCTGCTATGAAAGTGCCTTTCTTGTAAGCACCCCAGGATGCTACACAACATCAATAGACAATATAAACACAAAGCTTTTATGGTTCACTTTACAATTGGACATTGACTCTGAACCTGTGAAACAGAAAGGAATTGAATTTCATGACCAAAGAGGATAATGTGCACAGGATTAAGTAGACAACACCGGTAGGAGCAGGAAAGCAATACGGCTTTGGATGCTGATAGGGAGATTAAATTTACAAGTAAGAAACTAAAGGAATAAACCAATTCTGACTAAAATATTGTAAGCCAGCAGAAGCACTCAATACTTCGTATCAATCCACTATCTTTTTTCAGAGCCCACTGATTGACTGAGCCTTGACTATGAGAACTGAACAAAGAGAGCCTTAAATATGTAGTAGCTCCAGCCAAGGAAATTATTCAGACAATATGGAAATAAACTTCTGATGCAGTTGAATGGGGAGAAAAAGAAAATATTCATCATAATTCAAGAACTTGTCTAGTGTCTCAGAGGATGTTTTCACAGGGCAGTGGCTGGTAGGGCAGCAGCCTGGGGCTGCTGCTGCTGCTGCTCAAACCTGCTCCAGAAAGCAAGTGATCCAAAACAGCAACGCAGCTTCCAGCTCTGAGTGGTGCTGTGGTGTGTCACATGCACATCACAGCTCGCCCAGCTCAAACAGCTTTCTCAGGAAGCCCCTCTTGCCAGATGAGCCACAGCTTGATAGATATTAGGGATTTAAATGGTTTGGTTCTTTGAAAACTGATTGTCTTGAACAAAATGAGACCCAACCATTTTGGCACTGAAATATTCCACAAGGCTGTGTATTACTATCTGCAGTGCCTTTGTGCCCAAAATGTGCTGTATTAGTGTTACTACTAACTTCTAAAATCCCAAGAGTTTAAAATAAAAATCAGGCTTTATTATCCCTTAATACAGTTTCATTTAAGCTGCCGATGAATGAGGCCCTTATTGCCATATTCAAGCTCAAGCTGACAGTCGAATGCTCATCCACAACTTTTCTGTACATGTGTTTGGAATTCAATACTTGCCTTTCATCTTCCCGGCACTCCCCACAAATTCTTCTCCCTTACTCAGCTTCAACACTCCAGTACTCCCTTGCCCCCAGTCATCACTGCCCAGGACTCCCTTGTCTCACACACCAAATGGCCTATCTAGCCCCACTGAGCCAGCATCTAAGCTGTCCATCCCTTGGCTATCCTGTAGCCCTTTCCAACATTTACCACCTAGGAACCACCCCAGACCCATTCCAGCCTGCCCATGTCGACTCCTCTGCACCACTTTTGCATTGGTTAAGGCTGGGTCTAGTGATGTATATAGTTACATGAGAATTACGTAAATCGTGCACCTTTCTCATTACGAGTTTCCTGAGATGTAATGCTCAAAACAAAACAGTCAGTTGTGGTCACTGCTGATTAGGAAAAGGTACCTGTTAATTAGCAGCACTCACATTGGATCAGGCCATTAACAAATGCATTGGGAAGCTACTATGGAAGCTGATTCAAGTTATCGTCTGTGCTTCTCTTTCCAGCACGAGGCTGTCACATGAGCCCTTCTGATCACTTTCGTATTTACATTTGCTGTGCATCTGTTCTGTCATCTCCAAGCCCTGATATCTTGGAGGAATACATGCTGAGATACTTCCTGACTGGGGTCAGCTTCCAGTACTGGAACTCTGCCGGGTGCAGCTCAAGATGTGAACCAAATGCAGGCATAAAACCAACTTGGTTAAGACAAGAACCTGACATTTGGAAGGCATTTCTCTACTCTGGTGTATGAAAAAATTAATTTAGATGACTTATACAATTAAGATTTTACCTCTCATTGTCCTGCTTTACTCAGCCTGTACAGTAAACCAGGTTGGTCTGTTTAGTCTGTCCCATGGAGTGTTGAGGTTTCAAAGTTTCACAGGACTGTGACATTTCTGCTGTTCTGCTGCTCTCTGTGAAAGAGGTCACAGGCAGAGGGCCACAGAGTAGTCAGCAACAGATCCCTGGAGGTCATGAATGTAAGTTCCAGCATGTACTTCTCCCTGCTTCCAGTGTCTAATGTCACTGGGACATTTTATCTTTTGGCTATCACAGCCTCCTCCAGCAGTGAATTTCACAAGTGATATTGATTGCACTAAGTTGTATGTGCACTTCCCCTGTTGCTTCATCAGAGGAAAGTGTTCCTGCTGCTGCACCACCACGGTGCATAGCATTAGCCTTGCAATTCAGCCTGCACAGGGAGTGCTGAATGGATTGTTTGATGGCTGGGGGTCCAGGACATCCTCATCTCCTTGCCTCATGAAACTGCTCAGCACTAGGGTTAATACTGAAATGCAGGCCAGCTAAAAGGCAAGGTATGCTCCAGGGCAAATATGATTGAGAGTTACACTAGCTATATATTTTATTTACAGTTTTATCACTATGTCCTTTCTAACCACAGCCTTTCAATTAATTTGTTCTTAGGACTTGATAGATGATATTAAAATATTTCTGACAACAGCATTTTCACAAGTAGCATTACTTGTCCCAGCCTAACTTGGATTTCTTACCTTTGTGGTCCACAATTTCACTGTCCAGTCAAATGATGATGTGACAAAGAGATGGGAAAAGTCTATTGGACCCACTGCCATGTGACAATTGATTCCTGTGACAGGTCCTTGGTGGCCTTCAAAAATTTCGCCAATGCCAGCTTTACTGCAGGAAAAAGAAAGATTTACATGCAGAGAGTGATCTACCACCTAGTGATTTAACATAATTTTTCTTTACTCTTAGGTTCCCGTTTCCTTTTAAAGTTCTATTTAACCTGTAAATCTCTCTCCTTTCGCTAAGGCCTTTGCCTGCAGAAGTTTATTCCAGTGGGCAAAATTAATGCTCAGAATTGAGCACAGGGAGAATTTCTCTTACTTCTGAAGACTTACCTTACTCACTTCTACATATACTGTCTACTCCTGTAGCTTGAAATAACATTTATGTATAATTATAAAATAATTCTAAATTGTAATTATACTATAGCTCTGAGTAAGCCATTATCACAAGGAATAACCATTTAAATAAAAATGCAGATATGTTAATGACTTATCATGGGCAATTCTTTTTCTCTTAAATATCTAAGATAACTTTTCATAGCAGTCAATCAAGTCACTAGGAAGCAAATGTTTTTTCACAAAAAGTGAAGGAACTGATCCTGTGATCAGGTATCATACAGTCATTACTTTGAACAAGGGGAGATGTGCATTTCATCAGCTGGAGGCTAGAATAGCTATTTGGAAGGAAAAATACAACGCTGTGTTAAGAGAGAATGTGCACCGTTTTCTTCTTCCTGGAAGCAAATTATGCCAGATCAGTTGTCAGTGCTGTCTCACAGTGTACACAGAAAAGGGAATCATGAAATTACCCTTTTAGATAGATTACAGAAAAATGGTGAGTAGAAGAATATACATTAAAAATAGCCACAGCTCTGATGAGCCTGTCAGCCCTGTGCCAGTGTGAGTACAGTGCACTGAAAGGAGATATGGAGCTGCACCAGAGAAAACTGCTCCCTCATCCATCTGGTGCAGTGTCCCCTCACCTCTCCTGTGTGGACAGTGTGGCCTCACTTAGGCTCCCCTGCCAGACCTTGCAGCATGTGCTGGAGCAGGTCCTGAGTCCTGCAGTGCTGGATAAGAAGGACACCTCTTATTTAATCCCAGCTATCTGCCATGTAGTCAGTGGGGCAAGGGGAGCTCCGGAGCACTGAGGCCATCCTGGGTATCTGCTGTGCTTTGACACACCTTTTTCCAGAATAACGTATGGCTCTTCACTGTGCTGGGCTGAAGGACACAGGAGCCTCTGGAAATAAACCAGGGATGATAGCAAAAAGCTCCAGGAAAGAAGGGCAGGAGCAGAAGAGCTTTTGTCGATGGTCAGCAGAAGGCTTCTACAAAGGTGTGCTAAAAAGGGGATCTGGCACCTTCCTCCTCTTGTGAGGAACAAACCAGGCAAGTCTGAAAGTGCAGAAGTAAGAAATGTCCTTGGGCATGCTTCACTCATCTTAGCAGCCTAAGATTTATTCAAACCATCAGCTGCCACACAGACTATCAATATATGCCTAAATAGAAGCAGTTTTGCAGTACTGTCAGCACAGTTGCTCAAAGTCAGGCAGCTCCTGTGCGGGTCACAGGAACAGTACAGACATCGTTGATCCAAGAGGAAAGAACATTGAACACACACTTGGCTATCTCTCACCAACACAGGTACAGAATGTTCTGTAAGTACAAAATGCTGAACTTCACCTTCCATGACGACAGGCTGTGTAGACTGTTCCCTCTTCACTGCCAACGACAAAGTTATTGACATCTCCGGTTGGGAAAGCCATTCCTGTGACCGCCACTGGTTTGGACTTATTGTATACCAGCTCCATGCTCTCCTACCAAAACAAGTTTTGTTATTATGCTGTGATCCTCCTTTTGTTAGTCTGGGTTGGTTTTCTTAATAACTGATTTCTAAATATTACATGGGGTAGCAGGAGAGGAAGATGAAATCCTTTGACCCAGTCACAGGACTTTGGTTTCTACGTAAGATGTTGTGAGAAGATGCAACGTCACAAATCAGGATGCTCCTGCCATCCCCAGTGCTGTCTGTCACACATTTGAGACTGCCAGGAAGGCACTGGTCTTTTCTGCATCATCTTAAATCAGCCAGAGATGACAGGTGAGAATTTAAAATCTAATGGTGCAGAAACTAAAGGTAATACCTTAATGGTTACATTTGCCAGCCTCAGGCTTTAGCAAATCATGCAATACCCTTCTATTTACAAACATTCTGGGAATCAATTGTCAGGAGGCACATGTAATATCGTGTGCATGCAAGGCATTTATTGCACTGTGTCATTTGTCCCCTTGCAGAACAAAATTTAAAAGTTGGGGTCCTATCACTACCACCATTCTAAGCATTGCTTTTCAAGGATTTTCAGAGGTAACCATAAACACCCCCTCTAGACTCCACCATCAAGCTACAAACCAGCAGGAATGTTTTCTGTTTTCATTTGGTAGCTATATTTTAAAGTAAATCAGCACGTCCATTTCTGCAATTGCAAATGCAATCACTGCGCAAGTTTGTGGCCGTTGCAAGATGTGTGTGCTTTGAGCAGATTTACACAACTTTTTGGTTTTTCAGCCTAAATGGTGTAACCCAAGAATCCACAAAAGGCCTGAATGGTTTCACCATTTTCATTTTTAGCTATTTCAGTGGGTATGTTCTCTATGTTTAAAAAGTCTATGCTGCTATTGTTCTAGGGCCAAAGCCTGTAGGGTTTTTCTCAGAAGGGCTTTTTTGCTGCAAAGAAAGTGGGTATCCCTGTGAGAGGAGAGTGATGCAAATCCATAGAGAAATATTCCTGCTTGGTTTATACTTTTAAATAAATTTGGTTCTATTATAAAGGCAAAACAAGACATGGAAAATGCATTGGGAGACCACCCCATATTTCTGTAAACATGTGAGAGAGAGAGAGAGAGAGAGAGAGAGAAAGAGAGAGAGAGAGAGAGAAATTCTGTCAATATGGGAGAGAGACCATATATTTTTCCTAAAATCTTGTGGGGTGACATCATCATTGAGTGTCTCTGCAGAGATATGGCCACAGACTGTGGTGGACTCTCTCCTCCCAGCACCCAAACCATGGCTGTACACAAGTGCTCTGGATCTGTGCTTTTGGGAAGTTTCAGACTGACACACATCAGCAACACTTTACTCCTCCCAGTTTAAAGCTATGGCATGCAGCTTGACGTCAAGTCCTGTGCCTTTCTTTTCTAGATCACCATAAGTCATGTGCCACACTTCAGTGTAATGTGGGGTGTGTTCCCATCCTTGCTGAGAGTCAGTTTTGGAGCAGGGAAATGCCATTTGAGTGATGAGGTACTGGAACTCAGATGTTCACAGATCTGTGCTTCAGACTTTAGTATTCCAGTAAGTGAATATGCAGGGGTGGGATTTATCTTCTTGATGTTTAGGTGAGAAACTGTGGAAGGGGTTTGAGTGCCTGAACATAATAAGATGCCTGGGCCATTTTAGTTGCCTCCATTTCTCTTGCAGAAGAGTACTGGTTTCTCGTAGTCCCAGGGCACAAATACCCGCCCCACACTGTTGCCTTACATGAGCAATGTGGTTGAACTTCGAAGTTGGCCTCACTTTGAGTAGGGGAGTAGATGCAATGACTTCCAGAATCCTCTCCCACCCCAAGACAGGACTGTTCCGTGTCCCAGGGTGGGTATCTGAAATGGCATTTCACACTTGGATGGGATGAGTCATCCTCCAGAAGTAGCAGCCTCTCTCTACTTCAACTGTACAGAAAACTTGAATTTCTAACTTAGACTTGACACATCAACTTTCAGATGGCTGAGCTTAGGATAGAGGAGTCCCACCTCTTGTGTCAACACTGAAAAGCGAATAATTCAATAGTAATTGCACATTAATGCATGATTAATGGAATCATTACTGGGAGTTTCTATGCAGCATTTTGAAACAAGATCAGATCCCATGATGCTTAGTAAAAATGATATTAA
The DNA here is from genome assembly GCA_013400235.1 of Oriolus oriolus. Lineage (NCBI taxonomy): Eukaryota > Metazoa > Chordata > Aves > Passeriformes > Corvidae > Oriolus > Oriolus oriolus. The sequence continues at coordinate 3,531,223 of VXBT01001127.1, read as the reverse complement.
ATTTTTTTTCTAAGAAATTGTGTATAAAAGTGAGTGATGTGTTGGAATAGAAAATGTGCTACTTCAGAAGATAACACTTAAAAGATGCTTTCTGTACACCTTTTTCAGCATTGGATTCTTTGTTTAGTTTCCATTATTATAATCACTAGTGGTTTGTGCAATTTTCCTGTGTTTCCTTTCATTTCTGATACAAAGGAGAAGAGGGGGGGAAAATACAATACTAGCAAACATTCCAGAGGGGGAGAATCAGTTCTAAAACTTTTGATTTGCATCGTTTGTTCCTTTGGCTACTGAAGGCTGCCAGCAAAGTAAGATTCTGAGTTTCTGACTGTGTGCCTTGGAAACCTGCAGTGCCTAGGGTGTGTTCAGCAGCAGCGCAATCTAGTCCATATTTGTTAAACAATGCTGCAGAATAAGTGCAATTTATACCACAGGCGACTTCTGTAATTACCGTGCTTTAAAATGGACTATTCCATTTTCACTTGAAACTGACCTATGTATTAACGTATTACAATAATTACATGATTTGTGGTAAAGGAAATGGGGTTTGGCTCTTAGCAGAGACTGCTGGAAGCAAGCTGTACTCTTTCAAGTGCATCCATTGGTTTTAGTTTGTATAGGATGCGAGATTTTGGCTTTTAGGAGCTATGTTCCACTATGCAGGTATCCTGCTCTACCAAAGACACTTCTTCCCCCCGTGTAGGTGAAAACAAACCCACCTGTGGAGTTGAGAGCATGTCCAGGCTCCAGGAGCACATTTTGCCATCCGTAGAGACAGTAATAAGATTGTGTGCATTCTGGGTTCCAACTACGTTCACACAATACACAGGATGCTGAAAACACACAACACTGGAAGTCAAGAGAGCCATTCTTACATTTTCACAAACAAATTTCTAATGTCTCATATGTTATTTTAAAGAATGATTAAGTAGTCATACAATGCCTGGAAAATATAAGACTAAGCTTTTGCCAGATAGGAATTGTTTTGGTTGGGTTTTTGTGTTTTTTACATTTAAATTTTAAGAAGTACATTATGGAGGTGGAAATGTTTTAAAAGTTTCATTTTCCCCATAATAAAACAACCCAGCTGAGTAATGCTGTGAAAATACCAAATTATGTGGATGAGATTTCACCCACAGGGACATGTATCATTCTACTGATGGCTTTTGACACTGAAAATAACCAGCAGAAAGAGGAAAACTGTCCAAACGGAATCAAAATGAAAACTTTATTCAAGAAAACAGCTGCATAAAATTTGGCCTCTGTCAGACTTTGGCTTGCATGCTAAGTATTTGCAAATGTACTCCAGTTGAAGAACATGAACAAGCCCATCAACGTTCTTCAGCATTGGCCAATACACCTTTTAAAATCTGTCATTATAAGTGGGGAGTGACTAAGTTCAGGGTGTTACACCTGGTTCACTGTAGTTTAGTCATTCCATGGAGGCTGAATTCCAGTTAGTATGCATAATGAAACTTGGCCTATTCCTTTTCCAAGGAACCTGGTAACATTTTGAGCCCAAAGCGTCATCTGATGTCTGATGGTGACATATGAGGGATGGGTCAAGTTCAGCAATCTCCAGAGTGAAAAATCAGTCAGATTGAACAATAAAATTTAATTTCCTTTGATCAGTACAAGTGATACTGCTAAATTAAGGGTTAGACATACACAAAAGTCAAACAAACAAAAATTTCATTTCTCTGCTGCATTTACCAAAAAATAGAAGACCTGCTTCTCCAGAAAGAAAAAACATTTTTCTCTAATATTTTCCTTAATTAAAGAAAATTAGGACCAACTTACAGGAGATCCCTAAGGAGCTTCTAAGCCAACTCTATGTAGCGTTAGGAACGTAGCATTTGGTCCTGCTGAAAGGAATGGCAGAACTGCCACTTATGTCAGACTACTTCAAGATCCAGCTGCAGGTCACCTACCCAGTCAGTGGGGAATGGCAGAGATCCTCAGAGCTCTGGCTTGCTCTCAGGTTTGATACCTCAGTGGGCCCAGTAAATGTCCCCTCTCTAAGAGCAAAAGGTGCAGCACCTGTACAAACAGTGTTTGTGCCCACACTGAGATGGACTAAGCAGCTGCTGCTGGAATAGTACCTTGTGTTTGGAGGCAACCTGTGCACACCAGTAAGTCACAAGGTCCATTTGATGCCTTTTTTCTTCTTTCTCTCAAGATTGTCAGGCACCTGGTTTCTCCCAGATCATCAAATGGACCCCAGCTGGTCCCTCACATGTCTCACACTATTACCCTCACACCATGGACCTTCTTGCTGCTTAGTGTAAGCTAATGACCCCAATGCTAAACATGATTACTGCATACTGATGTGTGAAATAAGCATAGACCTATTTTTTTCATGGGCTTTTGACCTCCAGTAGTCCAAAGAGACAGAGTGGGTGGGAGGAAGCTAAAGCAAGCAGTGGAATATCTAGAATATTTAGTGGGGGGCGGGGGGAAGAGAATGAGCCATGTCTTTCCAGCTGCACCTCAGTGTGTCAGGCCTGGCTTTAATCAGGGCTACCAGCCGTCAATTTCATGCACAATAAAACTCATGGCAGAAATGAAAAGATGTAAGGAAAGCGGATGAAAAAGACAACCAACTGTATGTAACAGAAAGTCTAAACAGGCTCCTTCCTTTCAAAGGGTTGCTGCCAGCTTGCTTTTATTTATTTTGGAAATGAAATCATCATGCAAAAGGGTTTTGTCTTAATTAAAATTTCCTGTTGTCCCAAGTGCAGATGTGTGGTGGGTGTGAAAGGAAATTAGTGAGTAAGCTGTGGGTAGAATTCTCTTTCCTGGTGAATCCAGGCAGCAATCAGTGATACTAAATTTCAGGAAGATTTAAGTCAGGGAGAACAACACGATCTATCAGTGTCAAATAAACAAAGGAGGAGAAAGAAAAGAGAAAAATCCTTTTTCACATACAGCGTGAGTTCAAATTTAAAAAATGACTATTCAGCTCACGTATCTAGCAGTACAAAAAGTAACATCGCTAAAGTATTGTTGTCTTAATTTAATCCTTCTTTTTTTCTTGGCAGCAAGGATTCAAGCCAGCCTTTTGCAACCAAGACCTCATTTAGAGTTTATGCAAGTAATTCCTATGTACGAACATAAAGTAAGCAACTCTTATTGTAAAATCTGAGCACTGCTTAAAACATCGTATTTCCTCATGTTAGACTGTGTAAACACTTATTTATGCCAATCCATGACAGCACATAAAGTGCCCATCCAAAACTGAAAGTAATTTATTTATATTTGTCAAAAGCAAAACATTACATATTTTTCTATTGCAATAATAAAACCACTTTAATATATAATTCCAGGAGGCACAATTTTGCCTTAAATTATTTTTGAGTGTAAACAAATTACTTTCCATTAATCTTTGTTTTTCCACTAGATTTTGAGTCCCAGTTGTTCAATTTTCAGTGATAGTCAGCTTCTTGCCACTAGTTTTCTGGTCTGCTACATCTCTAAATTGCACTTCCAGGAGAGACTGTTTCTTTTCATGCAGATTGAACGTTACTGGCGACAAAATGAGCAAAAACATTAGGGAAATGAAAAGCAATGTTGAAGATGCAACCCATGGCACAGATCATTAGATAATTACATCAACATTCATGATAGTGGAAATTTAGGGAACAATATTTGTATTGCCTGGCCCACTAAGCATGTCTGTGCACACCTTTAATTTTTAATATAAGAGACCTGCAATCATAATACTGGCCCCATACTGAATCTTTAGCAGTAATTCACATGGCATGGCTTCTGGATTTGTCTTTTAACTCCAGGGATTATGTTGTCACAGTCAACTGTAAACTGAACCATGATCTGCAAATTCCAAACATTAGAATCCCAGAGTTGTAAAAGCTGGAGATGCAAAAGTACTGTCACTTTGTCTGATCCTTCATTCTGCTGGAACAAGACAATCTCACCTCTCAGAGTACTTCACGGAGTTCAGGTCCTTATGTTACAGAAAATCTGTGTTTTTCTGCACTCTCATATCGTACTTTTACATTTTCCTCCTCCTTTCCACTTTCCACTCAGGAATTGCCCAAAGCCCACTCCCAGGATGAGCTACTCCACGTTCCATCTCTCCTGAAGAGTCTGCCCAAGCCCAGACTCTGGAGGAGGAGAGCTCAAGAATGCACAAGACGTTTGTGTGGGATGGGCCGGATGTCAGTGCCATGGCAGTGAGGACACTGCAGCAGGCAACCCAGGCTTGTCTCTTCCTCCAGCACAATATGAGTGCTTTGCAATGTAAGAGTCTCCTATCACAGATATCACCCTTGTATCACAGACAAAGTCTCTTCTTTCTCAGGCATTTTGTGTTACTGCTCTGCCTGTTTATCTCCCAGACATCACTAGAGCCCATTGCCACCATCATTAATTATCTGCAAGTACCTGTGTGTGTTAGCAAAATGCTCTCCTGCATCATTCTGTTGAAACAAACTCTCTCTCAGTGGGCAAACTCTGCCCTGTGGCCCAGTCTGGAGTAGGAAACCACGGCAGGGATTTATGTACTGCTCTATTAGAATACAGAAGCAAACTGCCCCACTCTTTCCAAGGGCACCAGTGTCTACTCACAGGAATCCACTATGAGGCCCTCCTTGGTGCCTAATCTGCTTCCAAGCAGAATTTTGTGTACACCAAGACAACAGCAATAACTCAAACTGCCTGCCATGTCAGACTGACAGACATACAGCCTCCACAGTGGTCTGGCTGTCTTTACAGACAATGGGGACAAGAACTACAGCACCACTGTGCTGGCACAAAGGTGCCTCAGTCAAGTGTTTTACTCAATCCTGCCTTCTTCCTTGGAAAGGACAATAATGTCCTGACTTGATTGTACAAAGTATGATGATCAAGCACTTACAAGAGGTGGTTGTTCATTTCTCATATCTACTTTTTTCCCTTCAAAGGCCACACTTATGTTTTCATCTGTGTGGCGACCACCATTGTAGACAAAACTAGGCAGCTGCCTTTCCCTGCTGACCATCTCCTCTAAGGAAAAGAGGAGGTGATTTTTGTCCTTACCGTGTGAGCAGCAGCAGATAGCGGAGTTCTCTGAACGGGAGTACGCCTGTGACTGCGATTATCCCACAAGACAATTTGGCCAGAGTATGTTCCACCGACGACCAGGTTTGGGTGAAAGCGGGCAAAACAGACTGACATCACGGAGGACTGGAGTAAAAGAGGTAGAGAAGAGAGGGGTTGTATGGTCAGCTATCTTCAATTCTCTCCCTTGGGAAGCATACTGTAATTAGCGTTTTGTATTTTAGGAATCACTGTATGAACTCTATTCATACTCCTTGCACACCAGTAATTCTACTAAAGCCAACAGACACGTGCTAACTTGGACCCTAAAATGTGTTGTTCCATTGGTCCTAGGGAAAATATAGGATGAGTCTAAGCATCATGCTAAAAACCTGAGATAACCTCTCCATGACAGTGATGGTAAAGTGCTTAATTTCATTTCCAGAAGTGAGAACTTCAACTAACCAGATGCCAACCAAACAGAGATTGGCATCCTGGCGTATGACATCCCATCAGGGAGAGCCCTTTCCCTGTTCCTCCTCTAACTTTTAACTCAGGCAATTTGAGGCAAGTCTGCGAAAGACCCTCCTAAGTTCACCTCAAGGTGTGCTGTCTTGAAAACATCAGCTGACAAGCTGTGTCTCATTGTTGGATCTGTGGCTGATTTCTCTGCTACCAAGGTATTCTAAGAACAAAGGGAACCACACTTTCCTTTACCGTGTTTAAGCAGAACTGAGTTTTTCCTCATCCTAGTGGCAGCTGAGTTGCCTTTGTACATTTTCTTTAGCTGGGGATGCTAAGGAGCCAGACTGGTGTGGTGGTTATCCTGGCTACCTGGTAAAGTGCCCCACAAGCCAGTATGGAGGTGGTTATCTATCCCAGCTACCACTTTTCAGTGTCTTTAAAATAACATACAACAGCTGAAGTCCTCAAGGGAACAGTCCCCGGAACTTTCATGTGCCAACAAGCTGCAGCCAAGAGCAAGAAGAAGTAACTCCAAGTCTTCCATGCTCTTCTTAAAGAATTATTTCCCATTTTTATATAAATGCTCGTGGATGTTATGTTTCATGCAAATCTTCTTTTATATTCTAATGACTGGATATTTTGAAGTGTTGATGTTCCTTTGTGGGAACACACTTTACTCAGTGACAAAGGGTTAACTGAATTACTGTATTTCATTTGCATAAAAAGCATGGCAGACATTTAAGTAAACTTTGTTGCATTAGGAACACTGGAGCTGCCTAGCTGAACTAGACCCAATGTCTACCTAGGTAATGGCCCTGTCTCTGGCAGGAGTGGATGGGGTTGTAAAAATTTTGACATGGGCAGATGTGTTGCCTCCTTTCCTCACTGCTCCTCATGCTGATTTCTACTTGAAAGTGATTTGAACTCAAGCGAGACTTGAAACCCCTTCTGATTGAGCTAGAATTAATTATGCTAACTCTTGATGCCTATAACTAGGTTAATAAGAAAAAAGCAAAATGGGAAGTTTAAACAGTTTTTACTGAATTCATGTGGCTGCCTGATATCAATTGTTTAAAGCCAGATTATGTGTTAAATGAACTTAATAGACATACTTGTCTCATACAGAAGTATGTTTAGTACTGTGTTTTTTTGACCTAATAAGATAACCAAGACAATGAAAAAAGCTGCCATTACTTTTTTTCTTCTTCACTCTCTCTGCATTCTCATGGCTGCTCACTTGACATCTTTATACCTTCCCCCTTGACTAGCGCTTCTGCATACATTTCTCTGATGTTACATAGTCTAGCACCCAATGACTAGATGATTAGTGTACATAAATGCCTATTTCAGTCCATATCTAAGTGCTTGACCACAGCAATTCCATCATCGTCAGTCGTAGCAATGAGAGGTAGCTTCCAAACACCATTTCCAAAGAACCTAGCTTTACAGAAAAGAAACCCCACCCCTAAGGAGCAGGATGTAGGTACTATTAAGAGGGGTTTAAAACTCAGCTACACTGCAGCTGCCATCCAGTTTCCACAGATCCCCCCGCATTATAATTAAAACGACCCTACAGCACATGTTCTACATTTTATCTCTTTGCTTAATGGCTTCGTGAGTTGTTTTAATCAACCCTCCTCATTCCTTATAACTAAGATGACAGATATTCTTACATCAAGTGAAATAGCCAGATGATTTTAAAATAGTACAGCTCCACCACTGTGTACACCCCACAGCAGCTACAAGGCTCCATATGTATTTTAAGAAACCCCAACTCAAACAGTCATTCCACAACAAAGTTCCCAAGTTTGTCCCAAACAAACTTGGGAGACTCTGAAGCAGGGCAAAGAAGCCAAGTGGACAGTGTATTTTTAAACATTCTGCTTTCATGGTTAGCATGTTTTTGCATTTAGAATGCCAGAATACAGTTGAATGGTCAGGATAGAAACTGCTGAAGTGTGTTTTTCATAAAGTTCAAAAGTAACCTACAGACATGACATGGGCTTGAGCTTTCTGCGCTGCTTCTAGTTTTACATCTTGCTCCAAAGTAGCTTGCAGTCTTCAAAAGGTGAAATGATCACATCCTTTTAATTATGTCAGCATTATTTTTCTATCCAATAAAAAATTCTGTCAAATATTAGAATTTAACAATTTAAGGACTCTATTCCATAGCACTTAATATAGTGATTATTTTCTTAAAATTAATGGTAGTACTCAGATGAGTAAGGGCTGTAAGATCAAGCCCATTCATTTAACAACTTGAAAAGCATTCATTTCTTAGTCTAAATGGGAGAGAGTGGCTGACAGGTCTCCAGTCTGTCTGAACAGCTCTGTGCTCAAGGACAGCAGCAGAAACCATTCCCTGTAAGCCTCTTCTGCCCCCAGGCTGCCTCTTGTTTGCCTGTTCAAGTAGTCTTGCTCCTCTGAAACAGCTTTGCCACTGACTTCAAAGGGGGAGGAACCAGCATATGGTCAGGTTTTTAAAAAAACAGCATATCCTTGGTTGCACTTCTACCACACCCTTCTAGGGAAATCTCACAGCACTTCCCAACAGCAATGCTAAAGCTTCCCAGTTTTTCAGTTAGGGATATTTTATACTTTAGGTGCTTAGTTACCTGTTGCAGATGACAGAAGCAGCTAGTTTCATAGTATATGGCAACAGCACATAAAGAAATGCAGGAGGAATCATGTCAGAAGGCAATTCCACAGGGAGTTTAGTGTTCACAGTAGAAAAGCATCATTTAAGACTAGGAGATTCCCAGCATTATCTTTTTATGGGTGCCACAGATCATCTGTCTGAGCAACAGTTGGGAGCTGTAAGAGACAGGCAAAATCCCAGTGTCTGGTCATCTGCATTTCTCTGAATCGCACTGGGCAGTGAATCATTTCAGTATTCACTTTAACTTAATGCTCAGGTGTTTTCTCCCTCTATGCAAATACAGCCTACTGGATTTTGCTTTTCTGTCTCTCCTTAGCTTTCTCAGTGGCCTTACTAAAGTATTTCTGGTGCTTCTGGCTTTGTGATCTTCCATCCAGATGTTCTGCTCCTAGTGGGGCCACAATACTGGTGCTGCTGCCTCATCTCCTGTACATGCTCTGCCTCTCTGCGGAAGTGAGCAGATCTCCAAGGGCAAGAGGAGCAAACCTGAGTTAGTTCCACGTGGGAACACTGCCCAAGCATGAGAGAGCTCAGGATGGTAAACCTGGGATTTTGCCTGGCAAACAGGCAATCCTGCTTCTCAAATGCTAAAGCTTCTGCTCCCAGCTGCTGCAAGAACCACGCTGAAAACATAATTAAGAAACAAAACATGAGATGTCTGTGCTCTTGTTACAGCAAAGAGAGGTCTAGGCCTCAAAAACAGAAGTGTTGCCCAGCCCTTGGAGAGGTCTGCAGCCCGGGGTAGGAAGGCAGCACCTTTTGACCCCTGCCTTGGTGGGGGGTCATGTCACCTCAGCCCATGGGGAAGAACACTATGGAGCCGTCTCTGCTTCCCTGCTCCTTCCCTCCCTCCCCACTGATGCACGGATCCAAACAGGCCCCCAGCCCTCTTCAAGTGGCTGGCAAAGCTGTTTTTTATTTTAGAAGCTTAATACAGCCCAGATTTGTATCAATGATGGCATATCCCATCAACCACAGGTACACGTGCTTGGGACAGACAGTCATTTAGCTTCTCCTTACTGAGAAGCCTGACCTCAGTCCCCACATCTGATGTGTGTAAGGCCCTGGAGACTCGGCTGTCTCTGCTCATGTCCATACGCTCGGATGGCACTCTGCCCAGCCACCAGTCGAACAAGTTCACAAAGACTTGGGTGCTAAATAATAATAACTCTCAAAAGGCAATGACTACTGCCTTCAGCCAGACCTCTTCTGCAGGAAACCACCCCCGGAGCCAGCACTGCCATACTGGTGCCATATGCCTACGCCTGACACCAGATGTATCTCAAAACAATACTTTGTCAGTGGGAAGAAGCAATCCAAGGAGTTCACAGGCATTTCTAGGCTCCAGAATACCAGGTTATAGTGCAGCAGGCTCTCAGGAAGCTCCTGGGTGGATTTTCTACCTGACCACATGCATGTGAAAAAGCACTAACATCAGTGGCATGCTGCTGTGGGTCACTCTGACACAGGCAAGAGCAGGCAATGAAATCAACTGCAGCTGAGATTATAGAATCATAGAATACGCTGAGCTGGAAGGGATCCATCAGGATCATTGAGTCCAACTCCTGGCCCTGCACAGGACCCACTAAGAATCACCATGTGCCTGAGAGCCTTGTCCAAAAGCTTCTTGAACTCTGTTGGGATTGGTGCTGTAACAATTTCCTGGGGGAGCTTGTTCCAGTGCTCAATCACCCTCTGAGTGAAAAACCTTCTCCTGATATCCAACATAAATCCCTCCTGACTCAGCTTCATGCCATTTCCTAGAGTCCTGTCACTGGTCACAAGAGTGAAGACATCAGTACTTGCTCCTTCTCTACCCCTCACCAGGAAGTTGTAACTGCAGTGAGGTCTCCCCTCAGTCTCCTCTTCTCCAGACTGAACAGACCAAGTGACCTCAGCTGCTCCTCATATGGCTTCCCCTCCAGACCCTTCACCATCCTCATGGCGCTCCTTTGCGCACTCTCTAACAGTTTAATGTCTTTTTTATATCGTGGCACCCAAAACTGCTTCCATTATTCAAGGTGAAGCTGCCCCAGTGCAGAGCAGAACGGGACAATCCCCTCTCTTGCCCGGCTGGCGATGCTGTGCCTGATGGACATGGCTGGCCCTCTTGCTGAAGTGGCAGATCCTCCTCCATGCTTGAGGGACTGACAGCAGAGGGACAAAGCTGTGGTACTTCTCCTTAGCTAAAACCATTAAAAGATGCCAAACTCATAGTCCTTCATCCACAGGCACTGAAGAACAGGGACTGAAACTCTGATTATGTATGTCTGCCCTCCGGAGGAATAAATAAATAAGGAGAAAGGAAGAAGTACACACGCAACCTCCTCATAACCTTTTGTTCTCACTCCTGCTCATCAAGAGCAGCACTTAAAGAGTCTAAGCACTCACAGTCCCTGTGAGAGCTGCCCAACCTTCTGGGCCAGGCAATCAGGAGACCATTTCATTCCTGCATTGCTATACACACATATATCTGGCCCCATACATCATATGGATGATATACTTCAGCTGTGAAGGTGGATTATCTAGAAATAAAACAGCAACTGAATTACTAAATAAAGCCCTTTTTTCCTGACTGGTCATGGACTGAGAACAATCATGGAAAGTAGCAGTATCAGATCTGAACACTGTTTCTCTGGTTGAGGGCCCTGTAACATCTTTTTTGCACCACAAAAGGTGCAAGATGTCTCGGAAGAGGCAACTTTAGGGTGACTTTGCTCTGGCTACGGAGATACCTGGTACTGTACACTGAAATAGAACCTGTTTTCCTTCCAAGAGTCTTGTTTATTTTTAGAATCTGCTATTGTGAATTTGGGTATTTCTGTGTTTCATATAGCTGTCTAAGTATAATAAGTAGTAATAAGAAAACAGCAGAGAGAATAGCAACAGAATTACAGCTGGTTTTGAAATTAAATTTGGAAAGAAGTTAAAACATAATTTATGTGTACAAAAACCTCTACCAAAGAGGTTATCTCTTAATTCTAAAAGCTTCAAATTCCAAGGCTTCTGTACTGCTCCCCTCCAACTGTCTTCCTATTAAGCTATGAAATAACATCTGAAAGATTTTGTGCTAGATATTATTTGCGGTACCATACAAAATTCGTCTCTACTAAAAATAAAATAAAAGCAGTTGACATCCTTCACATATTAAAAAAAATAAATAAAACCAAACAAACACTTCTTCAAACCAAATGTCAGAATTCTGTTTAATTAAAAAAAGGAAGTTTATACTTGGTTATGGTGTGTGTCAACATCTATCCCTTTGATTTACAATAGTATGGACGGGAAAGAACAGATTGCTTTATTCAAGAGAAAGAAAGGAGGGAGGGGGGCCCAGTGTGACAGGAAAGAGTGTAGGCTGTATTAACTTCAGTGCTTGTTAAAACATGAAGGATTAATGGTAGAAAGGGAGGGAAGAATTGTGAATGTCTCCAGTTTAGGATCTTCAAAAATATTTGGGGATTCTAAGAATGTCTCACCAGACCACATGAAAGCTGCACAGAGAGACTCAGCCACACGACTGCTCTAAATCCAAAGCTGGTATTGCTCCACTTATACCATCAAACCAATGGAGCTGAAATGTAGCCACAAATTAAATTTATTTTTATTGAAAAAGTACTAAGTCCTTAAAACGAAGGAAAAGAGTATGTCAGGAAACACAGACTTTCTTAGCTGAGTTTACAGGGTAGGTAACTCTGACATCTAACCTCAGTGCTGACATCTGAGTATTGCAGTAGAATCAGAGCACTCTGTCCAAGTCTGCAGAAAGGCAATATCCAGTCTTATGACTTCATTTTAAATAGAGCAGAAAGCTGGAGCTTTCTGCTTTCATCTCTGTAACTGCAGGTTCAGCCCATGTAACTACAAGGGAAAAATAATCAGGCAAAAAGTCCACAAGCCACCTTTGCAAAAAGGAATCTACACTTCAGCCCTTTTGGAAAGTGCATTTGCTGTTATTATTAATTCAGCAGTGTCATGGTGACTTTGAAAAGCAGCAAAACTGCTTGCTGTATTGCAAACGCAGATAATCCTGATACTTCTCAAATGCGATGCAGGGAGATCCTGTGTGCCTTTATCCATGACTGCAACAAGCAATCGATTTGAATCGACCCTGAATTACTGCACACACATGCAAGCCTCAGAATACAGTCTTTGCTGAGCATCCAACTGTCTTTGTTAGACTGATGATTAAAGAGAAATGATTGGAGAAATAAGGAATAATTTCATAACAACAGCACATCAAAATAAAGTTTTCTTTCCACCCAACTACTTAGATGCTAAGTACCCAGATATGTTTGTTTTCTCCCATTAGGACCTGGCTGCTTATCAGATCACAGGGTCAAGCAATTAATGCTGTGTGCCTGCATGTTGGAGAAGCAAGCACTTCCTTCCGTTGTCTATTTTATTTCGGTCATGATACCCTAACAGTTATTCATGAGCACTTTTAATTGTTTCGATTACATTATTGACAAGCTTGAAGTGATGGGTCTACAGCACCCTTTCAGACCTGGAGCCTGAGGGCATGTGTCTGTGGGTGGAGTGCAGAGACCTTCTGCCGTCCCCGCTCATTCCACAGGCTGGCCACAATTTGGAGCAGATGCTAAGTGTCAGCTTGAGCGTGGCAGTCTGGCATGCAGCTTGCATGCAGCAGGGCTCACTGGTTTCAGCTCAGCATTAGCCAAAGGCTTCTGGACCAGAGACACTATACATGTAGCCAGCTCAGGACATGGGTTATGGTGTCACTGCCTGCCACCACTGCTAACTATAGCTGCAAGTTTTGTGGCACAGAGATGACTTTGTTATGATGGGTTTGTAACAAAATCCTTACTAAACCATCTCAGTCTGATGAAGGCCTCTAGAACTGAGCAAATAATAGCATGACCTCAGAAATTTACTTGGTGCAGTGGCCAGAAATGCCAGATAAACATCTTGCTGAAGCACTGCAAATGAAATCAGATCTAGAGAAGCACTTACTCAAAACATCACTCAAACCAAAGCCTTCTGTAAGTGCTGCAGTTAGCCAACTCCTAAAGCATCTCTGAAGGTAAATCCACTTCTGTCTAGCAATTGCCTGGGGAACCTGGCTGTGAGGGAGAAGTCCAGGCATTTTGGTCACTCTTCCTGAATTACTTTTGCATATTATCTCTCTGATATTATCTGATACAGAACACAGGTGTAGTCTTGGCAGCTCAGCCCCATCCTCATAAAGTGCCCCAGCCATTTGTCTAAGGACCTAAGCTTCTTATTGCTGCACACTTCTCCAGGCAGAATCTCCTTCCTGCTGGAACCAAGACCAGGCCTCAGGAGCGAGGCTTAAGAGTCCCTATCCAGAGGTGCTCCCATGTAACACTGTGCAGATGTAGAAGAGATCCTCCAGAGAGATCCTATGGGTTAGGCTGGGATTTTCGTGTCCTGGACTCTTCTCCTCACAGTGAAAGCACAACAGATAACCAATTGATGACAGTTCCAGAAATACCAGAGTCAGACTTTAGAGAGCCCACAGAGATAGCAAATTCCAGATTTGGAGAACAGGAATAGAAACACAAGTTATTCTCATGCCGTGGTGGTGGTTTTGTGGTTTCTATGGCAGCAGTTCCTCAAACCAATGCGTTTCATCAGCCAAACTATGTGAAGCCACAGATGAATTAGAAACCAGTACAGATGCTGCAAGCACAATTATCTACAACTCAGCCTGTGAAGTTGGGCTTAGTCACAGCTACTTGTAAGAGAGTTGCAGATAATCTCAAGTGTAGCACTGAGTCCAAACCCCCACATGAAATGCAAAGGCCATGAGAACCGAGGCACAGTCAGAAGCTTGAACATATCAAACCAAGAATGCTTTAAAGCCACAGATGAGGAAAGAACTTACTTGAGTCCATCTTTTCTCAGAAGTCCATGAACTTAATTGTAATTAATCCTTCTAAGTTCTCCATGATTTTAATGACTCAAAAGCCTGCTCACAGCCAAGCAAATTGGTAAGTGCTTTCCTAAACAAGCAATTTTTAAATTCAGGCCTTCTGAAAGCAAATGACCTCCATTCTGTGAGGAAAGAAGGACAGCCTGATGTTCAGCTGGTCCTGGGAATACTCTGAGACAGTCTCAACCCAGCTGACTTCCATATCAGTGTCAGAGACAGGGAAGGGAAACGGGGTGCAAAGTGTCAGAGACAGACTCACTCAATTGCTGATGTTAGGAGGCACATCTAGAGATTGTCTAGTCCAACCCCTTGGTCAGAGCAGGATCGGCTGGAGCAGACTGTTGATGACTGTGTGTAGCTGAGTTTTGACCATCTCCATGCATGGAGACCCCACTGCCAGCTTGTGTTGAGCTTCTCATCAACCAACACCGCCAAGTCCTTCCCCTCAGGGCTGGTCTCAATCCCTTCTCAGTCCAGCCTGTATTTGTGCTTGATATTGCCTCTACCCAGGTGCAGGACCTTGCACTTGGCCTTGCTGAACTTCATGAGACTTGCACAGACCCACCTCTCGTGCCTGTCGTGGTCCCTCTGGATGGCATCCCTTCCCTCCAGTGTGTCAACCAAACCACACAGCTGGGTGTGCTCAGTCGAGGTGGGTAAAAGATGCGAACCAAACCACTACATTAAAGCACAAGCTGAGGGTGCTCTCAATCCCAGTGTCCACACTGCTGACAAAGGTCGTAAACAGCGCTGCTCCCAACACTGACCCCTGGGGACACCACTCATCACTGGTCACCACTTGGACATTGAGCCATTGACCACAACTCTTCGAGCGCAACCATCCAGCCAATTCCTTGTCCACTGAGTGTTCCATCCATCAAATCCACGTCTCTCCAGTTCAGAGACAAGGATGTTGTGCAGGACACTGTGAAATGCCTTGCACAAGTCCAGGTAGATGATGTCAGTTACTGGAAGACTAACAGGCTTTTATATTTGCCGAAATGCATCGCTTTCGCTGATGTACCTTTTATAAGTAGTGCCACTATGTCATTGGAAATAATTGAAAAGAATTGAAAATTAATTAAACATTGCACACAGATGTGGAGATTGAGAGACTGAGAGGCACAAATAAACAGCCATCTAGTGGAAACACAGAAGATACCACAGGCAAGTCTGTGTTTAAGAATGAGGGTGGAAACATGAGTTGCTTTCACATTGTTCACGTCTCCTACAGTAAATTACTGTAGACATTCTGGTATCAGTAGCCTGACTCTGCACCCATAGAGCATTAGGAAGCAACTAAGATCACACAGGAATATATGAAACCCATTATAGACAATTTTTAATTCCCCTTTCTCCAAACAAACCTTAGTTTTCTGAAATTTCACATCCTACTTTCATCACCTGCAAGGTTATGCTGCTTGGTTTCTACAATTTTTTTCCGTAAGTAGTCTTGTAGAGGAGGAAGGATTGAGACAAGTGTTTTCCAGTCTCAGGGTCAAAACCTTAGTAACACTAAATCAGCAGAGTTACACCATCTTACAGTTGCTGACTCCTGTAGTATCAGAGGACCACATCTTGCTCCAAAAACAGCATCCCTGGGTCATTCACTTGCACCAGTGATATGACATTTTACAATGCATCTTTATCCTGCCAGGAAGAATGGATTTATCACAGAAAACTCATGTCAGCAGTTCTGCACAACTCCAGTCCAAATCTGGCCTAGTCTATTTATTTACAGATGTAAACATGAGACAGCAAATGTTAAGCATGTTTTTCTCTCCATGGAATGACTGGTGATTTATTATATGTTCATGAACAATATAGAACTGAAGTGGAATTGATATTTTTTCTTAGCTACAAAAATACTAAACGGTGTTATAAGAGCAATCAAAATGAATTAATCACAGGTCCTAACGCACTCTGGCACATTTTGTTGTGGAGATAATGAAAGCACTCTGATCTTTCCAGTAAGACAAATCGTTAAAAGCATATAGCTTCTTGCATCTAGGACATTTGCTTGTCATCTTGTGCTAAAATAAATGTACTTTAGCTTTTCTTTCTCTTTGCCCCATGGGAAATGTCTTCCAAGGATAACATCAGTATCTCAGCCACACAGCACGTGCTTCTGCTTTCCCTTTGTGGGAAGCCAGGAGTGTTAATCATCATTAAATTAGTGTTGTCCATACACAAAAGTTCTTTCTAAGGAAGTACTTGTCAGTCATCCAGCCATGGGGGCAGAGGGTGGACAACTGTTGATTTTAGACCTAAGGCAGTGGACAGTTGTATCCTGGGCTGTAATGATGGATTCCTTGGTTTCTGGGGCCTTTTACAGCAATTTAGAAGAGTAATTGTTTTATATTTTGTGCCAGGTAATACAGAAAGAGGCTTCACTCCTCACATAGAGCTCCCACAGAGACAAAAATCATGAGGTGAAATAATTTTCTTTGGAATTTGGACCAAATGTACTCTTCGTTGCAAGTAGTTTGCACTGAGAACAGTTACATAACCCAAACAGAAAAGTCATGCCTATGGCTGTTTATCCATCATTTGCAGTGCAGCTAGGGAATCGCAGGGTATTTTACATCCTTTGTGGAAGAAAATTCGGTGGAAGGATCTCAGTGACTTATTGATTTCACATCTGATCCTGCATTTCTTGTTCACCTAAAACCCACTTAGCACTGGGAGTTTCAAATATACAAAAAAAAATAAAATGTAATGTTCATCTCAACAAAGGAAAATTGGGTTCTTTATTCCCTTCCTTCCTTTTTACACTAGTTTATGTTGAAATGTAACCAAATCAACAACTTCTAAACTGTAAAACAACCCCAGGAACAACTGCAGGATTTGGTGATATTTTTCTCTGTGATTTTGGGATAGTGTGACAAATCTGCACTTTTTTATCAACAGGGATTTTCAGAATTCTGAGTTGAACGAATAATGCCATGTGTTTGTAAGTATCAATAATCTAAGCCATCTGCAAAGGAATGGTTTTGCAAAGGCATCTCTTTCAGGACACTGTGGATTTTGTCACTGCTTGAGGTTTTGGCAAACCATCAATATCACTATAATTTTCTCTTATGAAATATAGTTTTTGACTGACATCTTTTTTTTTTTTCCCTTAGCTAGCTAAAGTTTAAAAATACTACGTCTAACTCGGCAAATTCAAAGGTTAGGCTTTCTCCAAACTGCATATTAGATGCCAGTAATTCAGAAAGGTACAATGCAAGTTATCAATGAAATAAAAAAACTTAAACCAAAAAAAAAAGGAACGCTTGCTGTATCAAGTAGCCAACATATTCTTTATATTTGGTCTGAAAGGAAGACTACAGAACTTTAGGAAGAGAAATAGCATCTTTAAGTACAGGTTCATTACAAATCTCTATTTTCACACTTGCAAAAAGCAGAATATTGCTAATAGTGACAGCGTGTCATTTTTAGTGTATGACATCTATCCTCTCCAAAACAGGCTTAGAAGTGAGAACCGCCTGAAATTTTCTGTCCAAGACAAGCAAAGTTGTCACTTCCTAATTATTTGATTCATAATTTAAATCTCAGTTTCAAATGAGGAAGGTGAGCTGTGTCAAGCCTTGCTCTAAGCAAAGGAGCATTCTGTTGCTAGCAGACTCTGTATGTATAAACACAGTCCTCAAACAATTCTGGATGTTAATTACTAATAGGGGAAGTGCACCCACCTTTTGTGTTAGAAGTCATTTCACAGACTGACATGGAATACAATTATTCTGTTATACAAATTGGCTCTGATGGGTGTGGTGCTCTTTAGGGTTCTGTGCAAGACAGCAAGAGATCCAAGTCATCACGGAAAAATCAGCTTTGCTAAGGGTTTGGAAAGATATAGTTAAAACCCAAGGGAAGGTATGCATCTTTGTGACAGCCCTTTAGTCTAAATAATGATTTGAGTTTTGTGGAAATAAGTCACTTTTAAGAGATTTCAGGACTGAAAGGTGAAGGGCTATGTGGAAAACATGGCATACTTTGTTTTGGACTGCAGATGCTAGTGGATTCCACGCTAACGGCTGTGGCATTTCAGCAGTAAAGCAAGATTGATGATTTCAGGACTGGCTAAGACATTGTGGCACCCAAGCCAGAATATACATTTTCACATTTTCAGTGCCCTTTCTGTCCTCCCCCACTAATGCCTTTGACAGAAGACTCTGTCCCTTGTACATGCAGTCCTCTTTGTCCCCCTCTACAAATCTGCTGCACGCAGGTCTCTCCTCTCACATAAGGCACCAAAAACCATTTTCCAAGTACTACACTTAGCCTTCAAATGTGTGGGTGTAACTTCTACTGACTCAAAATCTCTCCACAAGTATTGGGGCACTAATCTCAGGCCAAGTGATAGTTATTTTTAATCATCAAAGGCTAGAAATTGTCTGCCTCCAATGGGAGGAGCAAAAAAGGACAACTGGTATCAGCTGAGAACAGAGGGAAGAATCTAAAACAAAAGCCTAAGAGAGAAGACATGGACTCTTGCTTACTGAAATCTTCATGGCACAAACTGTGCTCTGTGTTTCCACATTCCAAACACAAACAAGGCACAGGACAAAAGTTTTGAAACGGGAACAGAATAACTATGTCCTTCTGTCACAAGCTGTAGCTGAAACTCTTCTCCTCCCCCAGTCATATAGTTGGAATCAGAACTTCCCCCAAACCGTAATTCAGAATGGCACAACTATGCATCTGCATTAATTATTACAGTGTAGAGATAACCACGTAGTCACAAATGTAAGAGCAACAGAGTGTCCCAGAGAAAAGGCACAGCAGAGCTCTTCACAGCTCCACAAAGATCATCCTACCAACCACGCACAGCAGGAAACAAAACTGGAATGAAACCAAAATGGCCTCTTTATCTCTGAAGAAGCCCTCCTCGGTACGATTGACAATGTTTTGGTATGTGTTACTGAAGTCTGCAACACATTTGGGACCCTGGGTGCTGAGGTATTCCCACCATGCCAGCTGCCTCAGTATCTTCACAGGCAGACATTCAGAGGTCCATTTACCAGAGAACTACTACGAAAAAAGGCAGAATCTGATTCATGTTTAGGATCATAGGGTCATGGGGAAATTCAGGTTGGAAAAAGCTTTCTCTTCCAAAGAACGGGTTTGTGGTTTTTTTGGGAAAATTTGCAGTCAGCTCAGAACCACACGTCTTCTCTGACATTAACAGCCCTTTAAAGACTGACCACAGGTACCC
This sequence comes from Oriolus oriolus, assembly GCA_013400235.1. Lineage (NCBI taxonomy): Eukaryota > Metazoa > Chordata > Aves > Passeriformes > Corvidae > Oriolus > Oriolus oriolus. The sequence continues at coordinate 3,511,927 of VXBT01001127.1, read as the reverse complement.
TCTCTCACTAGAAACTGAGGAATTAGGTAAGTCAGCTCTGGAATTGGACATGCTGGTTCTTTGGATTAATTTTACTTACAGAAATCCGTGAAACTTAGAGGAAGTTCAGGGTCTTTCATTTTTTTTATGTCTCTGAAGAGCTGAATCCTTGCTTGAAACTCAGTGCTAACAAGGTGAGGAATTTTTTGTGGAAAAGCACTATTGTAACTATAAGAGAAAATTTTCTTCATTTTTAAAGTATTCCAACCATACTTTCTGGACTTTTCTGAACTTCTCATAGTATTTCTTTCCTTTAGAAGCTCTGGAGAGACTGAGCTCTAGTCCAGCTTCCACAGAGAAGGAAACTCAAGGATAAAAGGAAAAGGAGGATATTAGTCATTCAAGCTTTTACCTCAGCCTGTTCCACACACAAGTCTTGTGGATTTGGGCGCTCAGCACCTTTAGAAGGCAGGCTGCTGGAGCAAAAAGCACATCTGCAGGAATTTATGTTGATTTTGAAAGAGCAGACAACAACAAAAGAACCAAATCAGGAAAAAAATTAGGCAACTCTGGCCAATATCAGCCACTAAATATAGCCTTTCACTTACCTCAATGCATCTAATTCTAAGATATGCATTTATGACTCCATCCATTTAGTTGAAAAGGGAAAGACCACACCAGGATAAGCAATGAAGAGTGGTCAAACACATAACTTAATGGCAGTGTATGGAAGCCACTACAAAAAAGCTAGGGGAGAATGAAACATTTTGTGGTGCAGCTGAGTAGCTGATTTCTGTACCCAATCCACCAATATTTTCCAAGCATGGACAGCTTTTCTTGAAATTAAAATACAAAACACAAATCCCCTTTCCCACAAAAAACTTGACAGTTTAGTAAAAAGATGGAACTAACCAAGTAAATCTGACTGCATGGCATTTTAAGAAAAGGACAGAAATAGCTGCAGCTATTGAAAGTGATATACTGCTGAAATATTTTTGTGATTATGCTAAAAGTCGATCTGACTCCTTGAAAGAACTCTTAAATGGTTACTGCTTCCTCAAATAAAAGCTACTTCATATGTACTCTCCTTCTTTAAAAAAACACTGAATGTAGTTGCTTCAAAGTGTCAGATCTGTACTTCTCACTGCCCTTTTGAGACATTAAGAAAAGACATAGCTGACAAAGAGGAAATTAGCAGATCAGGAAATAATCCATAATAAATCAAAAGACAGCCAATGCAGTAATTTTTTTGTTTCTGTAATCATTAGATTGGGTGTAGTAAAGCAGAATTCTTTACTTTCCAGTCACAATGTAGAGTCCTCCAAATCTGAAAGTCACATTCAATTTGGTTTATTTGCATGAAACTAATATCTTCAGCTGTCTTCCTCCACCCCTCCTCTCCTGAAATGATGGATATTTGAGGCTGAGATCCAGATACCTCAACCAACTTTAATAACCCCTCTTTAGTTCCAGAAGAAAGGAAATGGTTTGTAATACCCTAAAGTCCCTTAGATACCCTGATTATTTCTTTTCCTTCTGACTTCTGTCTCTGAAGATCAGCTCTAACCCAAGAGCTATGAGATCTGATAGAAGAGCTGTGCTGTACACATGTTAACAGGCCCTGCTGGAAGACGAGTTTAAAGCTCAGACTGTTATCTGCTAGCCCATCTACTGCAAACACTGAGTTCTCATTTGCCTCACTTGGCCAGATATGTTGCTGCAAAGTTACAGATACTTCTTCAGGTCACTCTGGGCTTAGAAAGCTTAGATCAGACCACCGTGAAACAGAAACGACATCATGGGCAGAGATGATGAGTTCTGCAAATAATCCCCGTAATTAATGGGTAATCTAGATTTTTATTTGTATGTTCAGGGAAAAAACACATTCAGAAGATAAAAGCACTTTCTGAAAAAGACAGGAATATTGAGAAATATGGTTGGTGCTACTCTAATCAATCAATGGTACAGGAATGTTCACATAAAAGGCGAGCCCCGTGCATTGCAGAAATCAATACAGGATTGAGCACATATTGAGTCAGGTCATCAATAACTGTGAGACGCTATTTTTGTTTTTGTCACCCCCACCCAAACACAAACCAGCAGTAGCTGAGAGAAGCAGTGTGAACCACTGCTTAAAATTCTCCCAACTAAACCGAGGGGGACTCAATGCGATTTCCATGTTGTTGCTGGAATTCATTCCATCTCTGGATACTGCCAAACCAACCCAACTAGGGATGACTCATCTGCAGGGTTTTATGAAGTACTTCTGAAAGGCTTGTGTCTTGCCTTTGGAATGCTCTGGATGACACCAATAGTATGTTATGCTCCAGCATGGGGGAAGAGGACATCCCTGACTCTTCCCTACAAAGATATTCCCAGTCTGCACTCTGCAGTATTAACTGCATGCTCCCTTTATTTCTCACTACCTATGGAAAGCACTGAGCATTCATTCCTTTGGCAAATGGTATCACCTTCCCGTTCCAATTTTGCTTCTGAGACAACAATTTTTGCTTGCATAGGAAAACAAATGAAAAAACTGTCCAATCCCTCATTCTTCCCTGTTTTCCTATTTCTAACCTTGTGGTAAAGAGATGTATGATGAGCTACAGAGGAAAAAATCTGGGAGTCACAGCTAAAATACTGTCAGCACATAAAGCAGAAATATAAAAACCCAAAGAAGGACAAAAATAAAACATGTAGAAGAACAAAAATATTCCATAGGGGGTGAGAGTAGAAGCCAGGAGGACTGTTTTATTTTAGAAAGCATCTGATAGAGATATTGCAGTACACATGAATTAATGAGTAAACATGTCCACTTGGCTGATTGTCATTTTTCCTCCAATGCATATTAACTAAAATTGAACCCAGTATTTGTAGCACAACACTCTATAGAGGTATGAAATTTACTACTACTTAAATTTTATTAATGAGCCAACAACTTCATATGACTTTAAATTGCGTAAGAATTTCATATTTAAGAAATGCACCACCCCTCATCTCTGAGGACTGAACTCAAATGTTTTTCTGACTGGAGTTAGGCAAAAACGTCCTTGCCAGGAGATTTTTACATCATTATCTGTCATGGGTGATAGACAACTTTAGTTGAAGCCCCTTGGTTCTGGCAACTTCCAGCATTTCAGATTCTCCTATGTTAGATTAAAAACAGTCTCAGAAAGAGGTAAAGAAAATGAAGAAATTCCATGGTACTCATCTCACTTGAATCTGGACAACATACCAGGAAAGACAGGAAAACACTAAGGGTTCTAGCTTCAAGACTTTACCAAATGTGCACAATAGGTATCTGAAGTTCTCCCTGCTGCACTCCAGCCTGCTCTCCAGCTGTCCAGAGATGCTTCACAGATCTATCTCTATTGATGTTACCAGAACTCTCGAGGTGGAATTTCTTAGAAGTTTCTCAGAAATGGCTTCAAAAACCTATTTATTGATTTGGCTTCTCAGAAGTGGCTTGAAAAAGCTCATCGACAGTCACACCTGAAATGAGTTTCTGCTTCCTTGTGTCTTGCTCTCTGAGCCCCAAAAATTGAAAGGCAAAAGGTGTATTAGTCAGCATCTTGTAGGATTTATTGAGACCCCTTTTCATAGAAAGTCTTTGGAAAGGAAAATAGCGGCCTATTGGGGAAATACACTCAAAGTACTGTGTTTGTCACATCTGGGCAACATAGCTATAACAATAAGGTGTGTGTTCATCTCCAGCTGTTGGGCTGGGCTGTTGTAAGGTCATGTATTTTGTGAAACAAAATTCTTTCTCAGAAGGCCTATGGAAATAACTGAATCAGGACCGATTAAGGGAATGTTTCTCTAGCAAAATGGTAATATAAGTGATATGGGGCTGACTAATGGTACAATCTGTTTCCACTAACAGAATAACATGATGATCTATAGAACTGAAATCCAGACTCTGAGTTAAGATACTATTTTTTTTTATTTTCCATCTGAGTCAGTTAGAATAAAACCTGTGTTCGAGAGACCAAGTTGCACACTTTTTGCTTCCCCATTTAATCACATGTGGGTATCCCCATCTGATCTGAAGATACACAGAAGATATTTCACATCAAAAGCACTATAATGGTGGTTCAAAGACAGATCCAACTCCTAATGGACAATGCAAATTGTCTATGGTCAGTCTGAAAAGAAAATAAATATTTCCCATGGGCAGAACTGATGTCCTTTAGCTGAAAGGGCATGAATCCAGGATACATGAGCCAGCACAGTGTCATATGTGTCTCTCAACTCACAGGTTTTTAAGGTTAAAGTTCTCAAAAGGGGCACATCCAACAATGTGAGGATTAGACAGAAGCTCAGCTATGCCAAATCCCTGGCCACCACTTTGTCCTATGTGTGTTTTTCTGATGGAGAGTGTAGCCTGTCTCACTGCTTCCAATGCAGTGAGTCATACCTCCCCTGTTTAAGCATATCTCGATAGAACTTTAAATTAATGGAACAAATTGTTATGTCTTTAGTCAATCTTCCTCTGTGAGCTCAGAAGGGCTATCCCAAATCTGCTCATTATCTTGCAAAATCAATCTAGTTTAAGGATTATCCTTCCTAGAAATGCCATCTCTTCTCTTGAAAATTTTGTTCAAACCATTAAGCTGCATGTACAGCATAGAAGAATCTGAACATGGGATCTGAGCTAAGATCTTAAGCAGTCTCAAAGAACACACTGGCTGCCAAATATGATATCCAGGAAAATACAAGTCCTCATTTCAAAGGTAATACACACACACAGATACATATATATGTACATAAATCTGCATGGCATATTTGCAGGCCTAAACTCCTTGCAAAGTTGTTTTTCAGTATAGCAAATTAGAAAAATATGCCCAGAATTAAAGGTTACTTAATCGGGTTGAAGCAGCAACTTCAATTCCAGCAACTCCCTCCCACTATGTTACATCTGATAATGTACCCAAGTCCAAACATAAACTTAGTTCAAAAAGATGTTTGGTCCTCGAATGTAAAATGACACTTAGCTTACACAATTAGCCAGGTAATACATATCCTTCCAAGAGAAGCAATTTTTACCACAGAATTATCTGCATTTTACTAATCTCTGATTGTTAAGTTTTACTTGCTGAAACTTTTCCATATGGCTTTCTGAATACCACTGTCCTGTATTTAATTACCACAGAGGGATATTAATGAAGAGGTTTGAAATTTGGCCCAAGCCCCTGTTCCACAGTTTGGACAGTTTGATGGAGGCAGAGCCAGAGAGCTGAACACTTCTGCCAATACGAGGCTGTGCCATTTCACACACAAAAGCAGTGGCAAAAGAGGAGTAAACAGACATACAGAAATAAAACACTCAATTATTTTCCAATTGTCCATAAACTTCTAAACCAGCATAATCGTAAAATAGCACTGAGTGAAGTGAAGCACTATTTTGCTGACCTGAAGGACAGTCAAACAGGAATTGGTGGAGTAGGTCTTGTAATCAAGACCATTTTGATCAAGCTGGATGTCAGACGCATGTCCAGAAATGTGAAGTTTACTACCCAGTTTTAAAGGCAGAACATGATATTGAGCAGAACCGAGGCAAGGGTAGGCAGCTTGAGTGCAGAGGATGCGAGGAAGTTAACGTGGGTGGGAAAGCATGTGTTACTGCCTGGATGAGGAAGTGGTACACCACAGTTACTTCATGAGTGCGAGGGATTTATGAACTAAATCTCCTAGGGACTGTTTTAAACAGACAAAGAACGACATGCAGCCCTGACAGGCTTTTGTTGGAGAAGGCTGGTTGCCTTCTAAAAACACTGGACTGTCACCTGTACTTTTACTAAAAATGCCTATTTTTAAAATTAACCTTTTCATATAAACAGTGGGGAGATGCACCATGTAGTAAACTCTTTTGTCTAGCATAAAATCAATGGCTTCCTCAGTCTTACCTGACAATGGAACACATATTCTGGTGTGGTTTTCTTGAACTTCATGTTCCATACCAAGGCAACCCCATCTGGCTCATGTGGAGCATCTTCATTATTGTTGTAAGATGCAACCATCAATTCAGGGTACTAGAAAGGAAAATAAAATACAAATGAAATAACATGGATGATGAAAAACCTACACAAAATCATATGAGACAGAAATAATCTACACTAAATGTGCAATATCTGGTTTTAATTATAATACATGCTAGTTCAATCATATTATTCTGCTTCATTTTGGTTTTGCATTTTTCTCATCCCTAACATCATTAAAGCCCCTGATACTTGCTCTCTATCAGTTATTCTCAAATATCACAAAGGCAATGTTATTTTCTGCAGGTAATTCTTAAGAAAAGACATATAGCAAAATATTTATAAAGGGAATGAAAAGGAAAGAAGAGGAAAAATTTGAAAGCTCGAATAATTCTTACGTATTTGCTTAACCATATCTTCAGGGACAAACTGCTGTCTTAATTGATTTTGATAATAAAACACTATGACCATAGGGTTGACTTGCTTTTATTCTGAAATTCACATTTTTTTCAGCATTCCTGAAAACCATTCTTTCTTATTTCATTATGCAACTCTTATTCACTTATGCACAGAACCAACTTGAAAGCTCTTCTTGATGATTCAAATGGCAAACAAAACATTTTCTCTACAGAAGCTCAATTTTGCAAGATGCTGAGGTCATCTTGTAAAGCACAGGGTGACCTTGAATTCCACTGACTCAGTAAAACTGCTGCAACGAGCACTCTAAAATCAGACCTACACTTTCTTGTATACCCATTATCCACTGTTTTATAGAAGTAGATATGCAACACCCATATGTATTTGCTTTGTTTGTCTATACCTATCTATATATACATAATACCACATATGAAAAATCAGAATTTCACACTGTCTTGATGAGCTTGCATCATTTTAAAACACCAAAAGAAGTACCAATTTATCCACAAAACATCAATTACTTTCTGTCTGCCTAGTAACTCCCAGTTGCCCACTCTCACGTGCTTGACACTAGGCACCCCTGGTAACCTCTGTCCTTCCCTCTATATACTCATTTAGAGGGATGAGGCAGTGGACATTATGGCATGTCCAGAGAAAAGCATGTGGCCTCTGCAGACCAACGGGTCAGCAGCTCAAGTTCTGCAAGACCTACATTCTCCTCTTGTAAACTAGAAATGCTTTCCCTCAAAATTTCTCAATATCTGCAAATTATTGTCACTCTTTGTCTTTCCCAGGTAAATTCCTGCCAAAGCATCCACCATTTTACAGGAGAACAGTGCAGCTGGTAGATGCAAAGTAAGCAAGACAAAGACATTGCCATTTGGGAGCTGTGAATTTGGTCAAAAGGCACTTTAACAATAAAAAAACCCCAAACCACCACCCTTTATATCATTATTATTGGGGTTTGAACCTCTCTGCTCTCAAAATCCATTTGGAAGAAATAATGCACACAGCTGTAACTTCTGCCACCAGCAGCTGTTACTTCCCACTTTCTGTACACTTCCATGGCTAATGTATCAAAGAGCTGACGATTTTTCTGTTCAAGCTCATCGCTCCAAATGAGCCTGGCCCCATGTGTGGAAGAATCAGCAATGATACGTGGCCACCATAGCCTCCCCTTTCCCATCTAAAGGAAGCTCTGACTAGGTTGTACCTACACCCCTCCAGACCCTGGCTACTGGCACAGCTTGTAAGGATGATTTAGCACCCAATTCACTTGCATGGGATTTAGAGGATGCAGTAGACCAGCAATGTCTTCTCCCTCATCAAGATCTGAGGGAGACCTGAGCATGGATTAATCCCACACCTGAGACACCAACTCTCTGGACACAGTTGTGCCAGCCCTGCCCTCAACTGCTCTCATCTATCTCACCCCTCTCCTCTCTCACTCCTGCAACAGAACTGAAAACCGCTTCTGAACAGCGAGCTCAGCTTCTCCTTTGAACTTCTTCATCCCACACTGGCCCATGTCCAAGTAAACAGAGCGTGCAGCAGGCTCTTGCCAGGGCATCACGTTTTGGCTGAACAGGTTGGGTACCATTCACGCGAGTGGCTGAGCCTGCAGTCATGAAGGGGCAGATACCTGGGCAGGCAGAAGCAACAAGCCCTCCCGCCAGCCTGACTGCAACCAGCTAGGGTGTGTGACCAGGTCCAAAGTACCAATTTTGAAGCACTTTGGAGCTGGCTCATGCTCTTGGGAAGTTTGGTGAGCATGGTTAGCAGCACGTCTGGCCATAAACAAACACTGACTCAAATCTCGCTGGTCTCTTGGCAGGTTTTGCAATCAGTTTACGTGTTTGACTGGAAACACAGTTTAAAGTGTACACAGATGCTGGGGTCATACCTAGCTGGGTAACACCATTATGAGGCTTTTTGAGTCTTAAAAAAACAGAGCTAAGTGCAGCACCCTAAATCCTCTCTGGCACCACACACTCCAATGCTCCACTCAATCTACTTCCATTTACACAGTTTCAGTCCTCACCAGATGCCCAGATGCCCTGCGACTGAAAACAACATGGAAATAGTGCTGTGCGAAACCTCATTCAAGGCTGTTGCCCGAGAGTCAAGAAAGACACATTGCTATCCCCAAGACCATGGTTTTCTTCACATTAGGCAGTCTAACTTAGCTCCCATGGACAGAGTAAGGGGCTATCATTCTTTCTTTGTGTTTACTCTCAGTCTGTTGGGCCTTTCCCTAAGATTCTTAAGCACCTAAGCCATTTTCCTGTTGCTCTGTGAAAGAATCAAGGGGCTAGAGGGTTAATTTGAATGGTATGAATGATCCCACATGTTTGAGACCGTATTCTACATGTGACTGGGAACAGAGTAACTTGTTTAATCAATGCATCAATGTCCTTTGTTTGATTAAGCTTCTATTTGCCCCCAGGCTGTTTTGCAGCAGCAGTTTTATCGCAGAAAATTGAGCAATGTGTTCTGCAGTTCCCATGATTATTCAAGTTATTCTTTGGCACAGTGGACACTGCCATGTCCTGGAGCGTGTGTGAGCAGCAGAGCTAGTGGTTAGGTGAAATACCTCTGTCTGGCTCCAGCTCCTGTCCTGTGGATACAGCCCAAAGCAGGAAAGTGAGGAGGCAAGTCCATACTCCCAAGCTACTGTAGGGCAGCATGCAGAAGCCCCCCACACAGAGAAGCCCCTGCTGGGGTGCCAGGGAGCTGAGCATGAGGAGTTAACAAAGAGGAAGGCAGGAGGGGCCACCCTGGAACAAAGAGGTGGGAAGCAGAACATGCCTTCAAGCCCCAGGGGCTGAACAATTACATTTGGCAGTGCTCTTCTGAGGCGGCTTTCTTCCTTGCTGCCCTGGGAATACAGTAAGAGCTGCCTGTTAGGAAAATATCAGATAAGAATTCCATGTAATTTCCAGCCCCTGAACAAGTGAACAACCTAAGATAAGTGTTTCCTCAGGCTTATATTTGATTTCTGTGGAAATCCATATGTGCTTGAAGGCCACCCACATCACAATAGTGCATACCTGTTGCTAGGCTGATATTTTGTATGAAAGCAAAGGTATAAATCCTTCATTTCACACACAGGGTGCAAGCTGGCTATTACAAGAAGCCTCTCTGCAGCTGGCTGTTGTGTGCCACCCAGACCTCCTCAGCCTACCAAGCCATGCTCACTGGGACCCCCTGACTCTTCTCCTCTCTGCTGCCTCCATGTGCAGTCAGCTGCCACCTTGCCTGAGAAGTACCCAGAGGGATGGAAGCAGCTCTGCTTCCATTTCAGGGGGAAAGAGAGAAGCACAGATTGAAAGTCCCTGTGCTCCTTATCCACTGCCTCTCTGCAGCCTGCACACCCTTTTATCTACTCGCCCTTGAGCACTTGCTCTGTTCACGTGCATACCTAATGTGGTGCAGAAAGAGCTGCTCCTAAGATTAGGCAAAGCTTGTTCTTAACACTGAGCTGAGCTACATCTATAGCACCTTTGCTGCCCACCCCAGGCTGCACCAGGTCTCTGAGGCGGGGTTTGGGGCCAAGTAGGCCGACCGGCTTGTGCTCGCAATTTTGAACTCTATGTCCTCTTGGAGCAATTTTTTAAATATCTGTATTGTGGATTTAAGAGCAGAGTCTCCTTGGTTCTCTCCCCAGGGAAACCAGATTCTTTGTTTCAGGCCAGAACCTAGGAACAGGCTAACAATGATGAAACAGGGCAAGGGGGGCTGGAGTAAAACCAGAACCAAGTTAATTTAACAGGGCCTGTGACGATGTCTGTGCGTGCTAATCTCAGCTCTCCAACAGAGTAACTAATTAACCTGGTTTCTGTACTTTGCTGATGTGATTGTATTGGTTTTGGAGAGCTTAAGCAGGTCTATCATCGGTTTTATTTGGCAATGACAATGCTCTGCAGTGCACAGAAACTGGGTACATTTCAGGCATGCTGCTTTAGCATGCCCCAGGGCAGCTGCAGCCTCCTCTTCCATCACTTGAAGAGAGGACCCAGCAGTTTTTGAAAGACCTCTTTTCAATCTTTTCAAATTGTTCACATACTTCCACATTTTTATTTTTAGTATATTAGAAAAATTAATTTTATTTGTCACTATTATTTTTTAATTTTATATACTACTATGTATAGTTATGCATATTTAGTAAATTAATTTTAGTTAGTTTAATTTTAAACCTTTTGTCCTAAAAGAATTTCCATGGGCTGAAGTAGTGAAAGGGAGAGGAAAAGTAAAGACTTCATCTTGGTAGGTTTGTTAACCTACGGTTTTAACACAACATCCTGATTCTGAAGACCAAGTAACATATACAAACAAAAGTGACAGTTTCATTATTGTCCACTACTCTTCTTTACAGAGAAACATGCTTTCACTCACACAGGGCCCTGCTGTTTTCTCAAAAACAACATCCTGCTCTGCATAAAGAAGAGCAAACAGAGGCTGCCTATAAGTTTTATAGGGAGAAGTGGAAGTGATACGGAAACATATCTCCCAACCTCACATCTTACCTGAAGAGACCAATCCATGCAGGTGACGACACGATGCTTTGACCAGTGCTCATCATAAAATTGCCGGTTAAAGGAAAGGTTGGCTCCTGCTTGAACATCTCTGTGTGAATTCAAACAAAGTGACAAATTTTCAAGTACCAGGGTTCAAATGCTGTGAAAAGCAGTGCAAAAGTTTTTGACTACTTCTCAGATCTCTGCTCAGCCTGGGGAAATCTGCCACCTTGACTTAATTGCTCTCACTGACTGTCTGGCTGAAAATGATGCAACAAGGAACACATTTTAGATCTGTTTCACAAAACCACATTTCTTAATTTCTCACTGCCTGACTGGCTCTTCTGGGTCACCCTGGGCCATCTCGGCCCTCTCTGTCTCTCAGGATGAACCTGGCTCTAGCATTCAGCTCCCCCTTTTCTGAGCCTTCACCTCCAAGCTATAACCAAACCTCACTCACTTTTGACTCCTGAAACCTCAAAGGTACAGCACCTCCTCCTGGAGATGGAGACAGCAGATGCTGTGTGGCACCGTAAGGACAGGCTGAAGCTCAGTGCTGGTCCAACACTGCCACACTGATGCACTCAGCTGGTCCATAGGGATGACACTCCGGGTTAACCTCCAGTAACTTCAGTGCAATGCAGCTCCTGATTTGCCATGAGGCTTCAACAGATACATAGCTGTTGCAACCCAAATATTTTGTCTCCAACTAACAAGTTTTACTGCTTTGCTCCCACATCAATTGCTGGAAACAAAACTTGTCACTTCTCGTCTTAGCTGTTTAGATTGCAAATGCTTTGGGAGATCAGCATTTTCATCCCCACAATGCATGGTATAGTGGGATCCATTACAGACCTGAGGCAGTAGTAGAATATAAACAACACCAGTTTGAATCTGTGAAAATATCATAAGCACACACACGTACACCACTGGAATGTACACATTTACATGTACATGTGTATACACACATTTATCTATTTCAGTTACTTGTTAAGAATTTAAAATTTCACCCTAAAAATGAAACAAAAAATTAAACCAGCTAAATAATACATCAAATTAAAAAAAAAAATCCTAAACCCCAGATCAGTAAAGCACAAAGCTATTTTACAATATAATTTCAGATGACAAAGTGACCCAGGCCTCTACAGAGAAATTCTGAGCTTTTCTTAACTATAAGAATGTCAAATTTTGTTTAAAGTCAAGGCTTCCTGTTACTGGAATTATCTTTATAAAACTTATTTTACAAAAGCAAAAAACCCCCAAACTGACCCATCTTTCTCTTCCACATCTCTGCCACTATAGTCAAAGAAGATGTCTGAATCTTCAGCCAAAGCTCGCTCAATTACACGTATTGTGCGGTCAAAAAATATCAGGAATTCTTCTGAATGGAGAACTTGCTGCTTTTCTTCTTCTGTCAGTTCTCTAGGAGGAGCTTGGAAAATGAAAAGATGTAGTTAGGAGTATGATATTTCACCCTTTCCCAGTGAATCAACATCTTCAGTGGGTTTCTTTTGACACGAAAGCTTGCTGTAGCAATTTCAGGAGAAAAATCAAAGCTTTACTCTTTAAAATCATGACTAAGAAGTTTTTAATATGTCTAAACATACTCCTGTATATTCCCAGAATGTAGCCTTTACATAGACGAGGTTCTATATCTTATGTATTTATTATTCTGAAATAGAAAATACTTAAACCCCCTAAATTAAATAAACTCAGTGCTCCTATTTCAGGAAATGGCTATGACTGACGTTTAAGCAATACCTAACTGGAAAAAGCAGAACACTTATGTAACAGAGGACCTGACAGAGGAGCTGAAGATAAAATAATCTTCTTAAATTATACTACAGTTCTTTATATTAAAAGGGCTCACATAATCTCTCCCTTCATTTCTTCCAATTTCTACTTGGTGTCACTGAGAAATTCCATCTTCGCTTCAGAGCTTTTGTGAAGTAAGGAAGTGAATAACCAAAGATATTCTCTGAGGCAGCAAAACTGAAAGCAACCAGCCAACACCAGTTTCTTTAAGGCAGTGCTACTCCTTGCACAGGAATCCTAAGACCCAGAGCAACATATGTCACTGAGCCATGGGCAAAGCTGCCCGGGACGGGCAGGGGCTGTCTTGGGCAGCAGTAAGAATTGCATGTCCCTCACAAGATGAAGTTGATTCTTTGCATGTACACAGAGATGCTAAACCTTTACTTCCAATATTTCCAGTTTGGCCCTTCATTTGAAAAATACTGTCTTTATGGAATGCACCAATGCAATGTCTCCATCAGTTCAACGACCTGCTGGTAAATTATAACTCAAATGTGAGAATCAGGGGGAATGAAAGTTGAGATGCTGCTGTTACTACAGTACAAAATTCTGTTCTCAATTACACTATCAGGGTCATACTGATATTGTGGCAATATTGTATATTGATTATGCATTTGCCCACACGTGCTTTTGAATAATCATTTTGGTTATATTTCAGAATTACTTGTATTTCAAGAAATGACATTAGTATTTTTACAGCCAACCTTGCAACTAGCCTAAATTCCCAGCATGAAAAGCTCTGTTGATAGAGAATTTTGTTCCAAATTTATAATTAGGAACACAAATAACATATCATAAAAAGATTTACTGCAAAATTACAGAGACTCCTACGTAAGCGTTTAACAAGTGATCCAAAGTCCCCTTCATTTGGCTTTACACTACAGATTTGAGGTGTTTGCCTGTGAAAATGACCTTGCAGTCTCCCTAGGCCATGCTGGGTTAAAACATCAGCAGCCAAAAAAGAGAATTCAGCAGTTCAGAGAATGCCCACCATACAGCAAAGTTTAACTCCCAGCCCCGTCATACAGATCTCAATGTTTAATTAAACAATGAGTGACACAGTTTCAAGCTGCAGCTCGAAATTATTTTCTAGTTTCTGTGCCACGCCACACACAGTTGCTTTCAGTGATCAGGGAGACGTGGCCCTTGCTCTCTATCTGATTTTCCTGGGCTTCACAGTGGATTCACGCACTCCAGTGCCCAAGCACGATGACATGACCAGCCCCCAGGGCAGGAAGGGATGGGAAGGCACAGCAGGAGGCAGGAGGAGTGACATGGTCATCACTCCTGCAGTACTCGGCTCCCCCTGTTTTGGGTGTACCTGCTTTCAGAGTTGCTGTGGTTGGGAGAAGCTGCTGTCTCCATGCTTTGCTTCAAGTTTGCCTCAAGTGGTCAAAGCGTTAGCTCTGAAAGACAAAATCTCTGCACTACACCTGAGCTTAACAGAGAGGGTAGGAGAAATGCAAAAGGTGGAGGAGCAATTTGGCCCTCGGGAGGCAGAGCAGCTAAGAAGTTACAAACTTTAGCCTTTGATGATCTCCTATGGCCTTGGCCCTATGTTTCCTACCAGCAGGTTAGTGGTCCCTGTGGAGCTCCACACATCCAGAGAATATCTGCATCCCCCCACACAGTCCCCCTGAGTAGCAGAGCGACAATTACCAAGGCAGGAGCACAATCTGTCCCTAAGTGCTTTACACAGAAGCAAAGCATGTGAAAGAAAAAGAATGACTAGCAAAAAGTACAGCTTGACCTATTGCAGCATCCACTGCTGAATAGTAATTGGCACAGAGGGAACTCATCTGGAAAGGAAGCCTGTAATGAGGCAATATCCCATCGTCACCACTAAAGCATTGCTTTCCGAGAATCAAAGACAACAAGCATAACAATGCAGCAAAATGGCATAAAGAGGGGGAAAATAACTGCAAAGGCAACTGGAAAACTCGTTTTAAACTGCTCCAAATGGTAAAAATTATTTGCTAAATCAAATCCTCTCTACAGCTTGGAAATATAAATTTATTACTCAGCTATTTGCTGACTATAACTGCAAGGAAAATACAACCCAAAATCAACAGAAATGGAAAAGGCAAAAAATAAACAACTTGGGAGCTGTGGAGTGCTCACAAGCAGTGGAGACACACATGATTGTAGTTCTACCTCAGCAAAATCTCCCTTGCAGTTAGCAAAGATCTGTGGGAGGCCAGCAGTCTATTAAACCATCAGGAACACCTTGGCTAAAGTTTTTAGGGCATAAATCAGCTTACCTCATACGTCTGACTGACACACCAGATGCCCCCTGGCAATATTAAGCTTCATATTTTAGCCTTATTTTCTTCTTTCATTCGGCTGCCTCTGAAGTTTTATTTGAGGCAATCTCTTCTTACAAGAATGTTAACATCATTACTTTTTCCAGTGTAAAACATTGCTATAACTACTGTAAATACATGAAGTATAAGCAAAAAACCCCAAACAGACAGGTTTGTTCTTTCAAATACGGAGGTTTTCTAACCATTTATCTGTTATTTTCTGTTCCACTTTCTCCTTGCTCCTTCTCGCTGTCTGTCCATTACCCCAAATAAAATAAAAAGAATCTATGTAATTTTCCGCAATTTTTCTTCCAATCTGGGAGCTTACAGTGACTTTGATCTCAGCTTTCAAGAGACACAGGCTCTCTTCAAGGAAAACTGAGAAACAGAAGTAGCTGATCAAAGTGGTTTTTTGTTTTGTTTTGTCACAGAGACCTATGTGATGTGACAATATCTCCAGAAATTCCCTGTAAGAATATAGCATTTGTCTTCAAGTATCTGCTCTCCCTGGCACAAAACCCAAACCTCCCATACCTAACCTTCTGTGCTGAACAAAGCCCAGTGCAGTGCGTAGTTTACCACTGCTAAAAGTTATGTGCTTATCGCCTGGAGTGCAATGAAAACTCCTGCAAAGGAAGCTCCATAGTTTGCTCTTGTTTTGACACCACGGCTTCCTAGCGAGCTGTTGTGCCTGTGCTCTGATCCCACCCGGAGGAGCTGAGCCCATCTGCGGCCCTGCACAGCTCAAGGCAGCAGGAGCCACGGTGCGGCCACCAAGCCCTGCCTAACAGGAGCGCCGCGCACCCGGTCTGTCCGCGAGCCCACCGAGACATCGATGGGATCCCGCACCCACCAGCAGCCCGCTCTCCAGGTGGCTCTGGGGCTACCATGTCAGCAACCTGTATCAAAGAAGCCCTGTGTTCATGCTAATGTATGATACTGTACAAAACACAATGGAATTTACATTTTAAATTAAATTGCTGTACAGAGCAATATATGCACAGAGGACACCGCAGGGAAAGAAATTGTGGGGTGTATCTGTAATGAAAGATATTATATACTTGTGCTTGAACAGGAAGGTCTAGAATATGAAACAATAATTGAACATGATGTGAAAACAACCAATTTATTCAAGACTTGTTTACAAAAAATAGGAACATTTTATCATTTCATGTGACTTAACATAATCCTCAAAAATACCATATATCACATCAAGTCCTTTGTCCATAAATTTATTTGGACAAAACAGAAAGAAACAAAAAGTGATATTAAAACCTCTTCTTGAATCTTTAGGAACTAAGATAAAATTGCTGCAGACTTGTTCTTATTCAGCAGAAGCATGTTTGTAGTAAATACAACATAAATAGCTGGGATAACACTGCAGGATCAAATTTACAAGTTTTCAAGTACCAGGATTTGAGTCTTCTCCCAAGGGAGTTAAAAAAAATTTTAAAAAATTTTAAAACCCTCACATTTAAATAAATATAAAAAAGATTCTTCTGGACTCTCAGCAATTCTAAAAACCTGACAAGAGAAAGGAAGTCCATTAAAGGAAAAAGAAAACAAACCAAAAGAAAAAGACCAAAAGGACTAAGCGAATGAAAGAAAAGGCAAACTAATAAAAACAGTAAAGCAGGAAGCAGCCTTATTATCAATCCAGAAAGATGAGAGACAGAAGGAGATTATTAAAACCCCCGTATTATTTCTTTCAGCATCTGTTTAAATCCATGTAAACTTCAGATGTGCTGACGACGGAGGATGGCTGAAAGGTACAGGGTGAGAACTGCAAGGTGTGAAGTGGCTCTCAGCAGCTTTCAGTCCTTGCCTGTTGATACCTTGTGATCCTTCTGTTTTTCTTGTGCTTTGCACTTTCGTGTCAGGCTTGATATATGCCATATCCTGCTTTGCTGTGTGCCATACCATGGTTTGAGATATGTCATGTCTTTGTTGTGCTGGCAAGCCCCTTCATGGCATAACCACTGAACATAAAAAGGAAGATTTTGAGCTTTATTTAGGGATTTTTTGATTCTGGAGTAGCAAGTTGCAGAGCGGTAAACTTGAATCTGTGCCAGGCAGGGCTGTTCCCACTCCCTGTGCTTCTGCAGGGGCCATGCTGGACACCATCCCTGAGCATGCCTGAGCTGGCTGTAAGGATGGGTCGGCACACCTGAGCTCACTGTGGTGGTGGTGGCAGTGAAACCGTGGCATTTCTGGCCATGACAAACCTCACCACAACCTGTCTTGCTTTTCCAATACTGATGCCTGAGCTGACGAGAGTGAAACCACCCCCACCAGCCCAGCCTGCTCTGTGGACACCTGAGCCCCATGCACATGGCCAGGGCAAGAGCAGGGCACAGCAGGTCTTTGGAGATGCAGATCCCAGCCCTTCCCTTCACGGCCTTTCATGCAAGTTTCTGTGGCTATGCCCATGGCTTTGGATAAATGCAGGTTGAGGCCCACCTTCAAGACCTAGCCCATCCTGTTGTTCATGTGGTTTCGACTGACACAAAGAGGAGCCTTAGGTGGAGCTCCAGAGCTCTCTGGTGGTGGAAAGCCCCATCTCACTTGATGCCACAATTTGGGACCAGTCTCTTGTTTACGTGGTCAGGAGAGGCTGGGAACAGGCAGCGCCCAGCCCAGTTCACCGTCAGGTATCCCACACTCGGTTCTTCCAAAAACAATGGGGAGAACATGCACCCAACACATGGGTGGCAAGAGGCAGCCCCACAGAAGAAGCACAAGGTGGTCCCAAGGCTTCAGACACTTCAAGGGGTCAACAAGTCCGTTCTTCATCTCCCACTCAGTTCTGGGGGGCTCGAGCTGTTCCTCTGCCCTTCGCACCTCCATGGCAGTGAAGGTCTGCAAGAGGTGCCGTGCCAGACAGGCTGCCCCAGTGCAGGTGCACTGTGTGCCTTACAGTGATGCTGAGACATGTTCAGAACCAGGGTCACACCCTGCAAACACCCATGACTGCTGAATAATCCCACCAAACTCCATAGAGCAACTCTGGGGTGTGCGGGGCGAAGATGAGGAAATTAAGCATGCAATAAATGTCTGTAGAATTAAATTGAACTACCTATAAACCGCATAGAAAAAAAAAATCACGTTTCCTCTTAAAATACCTTTATAAAAATAGAGCACTCTTGTTCTGTTGGCTTGGAGAGAGGGAGACCGAACAGACTAGATCCAACCTTTAGTTTTTATCCCTACCTATTTTTGAGTTATATTCATGAAAAAATGGTCTGCCTTTCTCTCCCGGCACTTCTCTCTCCCATGGATTTTTCTTAACACTCCTATAACTCAAAAAAGGCCACGCTGATTTTTTTTAATCTGTTAAAAAATGTGCTCCCTGAGCTGAAACCAAATTTCAGCCCAGAGCAAATTTTTACGGCTGGGTTATAAATCCCTGAAAAACAGGATTCATAATGGAAGTGCTGACACAGCCTTAACTACTATATAGCAGTGTGAATGGCGCCACTATAATGTCTATTAGAGATTCTTTAAAAAGTTTGCAAAATATTGTCTTGCCTTGCAGAGAAAAAGAAGCCAGAGTACTTAATGCCAACATAAACATGCTTTTAACCCATTATGTGCTAATTTGCAGAAAAGCTATTAATTCTGAGTAGGCACACAGAGTGCAGCACCGACAGGAAATGTTCTTCTAAACTCCTGTTTGACTTGTAACATGGTTTTAATCACTTCCATGAAACACAAACGATGGCTTCAGACTCTGAATGTCGCTCAGAACATGAGACGGGTGATTACAACAGAGAGGAAAATGGGATTTTGTAGGCAAAAGGGCTAAAGCCAACAGGGAGAGAATGACCCCAAACACTAAAAAATGGGACTCCATTCTATGTCTGTTTGGGGATGATGACTTCATTTGATTCACAGCATTTAATGCCTGTCACCAGCACGCCACTATTACATCCACCACAACACATACTACAGGTCAAGCTCACTTTCTATCAGGCAATGAGCACGTTTTCTTCTTCCTTGAACCCAGTCAAATGTTAGCACCTCACAAAGCCGGTTCTGCTAAAACAAGCTGTGCCTTGCTTTCACAGCCTGCAGTTTGTGTGCCTAAGACCAGAGCTAAACCAGCCCAGATGATCTACTGCTCCTGAGGGTCTGCTAGGCAGGGAAAGGGAGCACTGCCCTCTGACTAAAACACAGCGAAAAAATAAAAGATGTTGGCAGTGGTGGTTGGTGAGCAAAGTACATAAAAGGCTAACTTGAAAGCCCATTAAAAAAGTGAAATAAATTAGTTTAGGGTCGTATTTTGACTTTTTTTCTTCTCTTCTTGCAGGAGTTTGTGCTTTCTCCTCATGTATAAGCATTAGCATCACTTTTCTGTGGGAATAAATGTGTGTGGGATAAGCTGTAAGTGGAATATTACAGGGACATTCAGCTACTCAGGACAGTGCTTATGCACATGGCGCAGTGGTAGAGGGTTTTACGGCTTTCTGTTGCCATCAGGAAAAGAGATACTGTGTTAGGTCCAGTGACTGCAAAAGCCCACGTGCAAGTTGACCTCATAGTTTTGGGAAGGAGGATAATTTTCATCAAAAATGAAGTCTTTCTATGTTGCCACATTTCTTGCTCATGTCCTTAGTTCTGCCTTTGCAGACTTGCCTGACTCCTGCTCCTGCTGTCCCTGCTGCTCCCCTCTGCCCATGGCATCAGTGGCTGGGGCCAGTGGGAGAAGCAGAATGACGAGGAGCAGGAGAACTGAATTTATCTCCCCATGTTTCTACAAGGACCTAAACAAGCAATGAACACTGCAGGATTTATGGTGTGGGTGATTTCTGTGATGCTTTTAAGAGGGAAGAAAGACCAATTTGTAATCAAAATGGTGTGGCTGGTACTGCAACTCACTTCAGTGGGTGAGGATAGCAAATGTGGGCACTGTGTACCAGATTCTTTTTTTTTTTTTTTTGGATACTGATGAAAAGATACCAGTCTCCCCTGGATGAGAAATAAGCATCTGCTGCTGTATTCCCTGTTAAAGATTTCATGGGCTTCCATGTTTTTCCTCTAGTGAGATTATCTTGGGAAAAATCAAGCTCACAGAATTATCCTGGTAATGATCACCATAGCAAGAAATTACTCAGGCCCTACCTGAAGAAGTAAACTACCTTTCAAGAGGCTAAATGGAATTTTGAGCAGTCCTGGAAATACAAAGTAAGAAATGCTGGAGAAGACACCCATTTCCTTCCACCCTGGAGCTGTTGCTATTCCAGTTCTTTTTCCCTACTCAACACAGGGGTGAGCATTGACTGTTGAAGGCACTGATACATTAGAATAGCCAATACTCTTATAAGAGGAAGACCAAATTTCGTATCCTCCTTCTAATTTGAAAGCTAGGACAGGTCCAAGAAAAGGGAAAGAGACACCAAGCATATCTACCACATCCAGTGCCGACATGCATGACTTAGGCAAGTGTCTCTTGTCTGCACCAGAAGCAAGTAGTAACCTGAATTTTTGTCTCTTGTAACCGTGCAGAACATCTCAATACAGTGCAATGGACAGAAGGACTGGACCTGTCTGGCTTCAGGGCTTTTTCTTAAAGTTCCTTGAGGCAGTTCCCACAAAACATCTTGATTTTGACAGATGACATTTTTCAAGTGAAATTGTTTTCTTCTGGAAGATTCCTGACTACCACTCGGTTTAAGTTTGTTCCTCTCAAGCAGGCAGACAGTCATGGGCTCCCAGTACCTCTGAAGACCAACGAACTTTATAGAGCTGCTGGAATGCCTGGCATTCCCATTTCAAATCTTTCACGTAAGCAGGGTATATGAGCCACAGGACAAATTAGTACCAGTACTGGGATCCAAGAATCTCTACTTTGTTTTCAAATTATAAGGACATGTATCTTCTTCTAAACAGCTCAAGTCTCATGTATTTCACAATCTTCTCAGGCCTACCAGCTGGGTCACTGGGATACAATTTTCTGCTTTTATGCTACTCATATGGTTTTGAATCAATGAAACTGGTGACTGTTTCTATTTCAGTGTTCTCAATAATGGAAACTACTTATGAGAGTAAGTGCTGGCAAGATCCAGTCCTTTAAACATCTAACAGCATGCTTTACATTTTTTAAAGTACCTTCTTTCACTTCCTGCTTCTGGTCCTGATTTTCTGTCTCCAAGTCATCCTGTGCTTTTGGCTCCACCATCTCTTCGTCATCTTCATCCTCTAAAAAAAAAAGGAAGAAAAAGATTTGTGAGATCCTCCTCTTTAAGGGGCCTAGAAATTGTATTACTTCTTTACAATTATAAACTGGTAAACTCAGGTAAAGCGAAGTGCCCACAACATGGAACATCTACATTTATGCTCAGAGTGACACTCTCAGACATTTTTCCCCTGACTGCAAGATAATCTGCTTGCACAGGGCACCTGCCACTTTTGCTCCCCATAACTTTCCATCTCATCTGTCAACTGAATATCTCCCTGACCTCGGATATGACTTCTTGGATGGCATGAGGACAGATACAAACATGTTTCAGCCTGGCAGCTATTCCATAGCCGGGACACCTGCTATCCAGACAACTCATTTCCAATTCAATTCTCACCAGATTAATTTGTCTTTTGACCTACAGGAATAGGTTAAACAGAAAGCTGACCTCAGGTCAGATGCCACTAGCAAGGAAACAAGCATGGCACAGTTCTGAAAAGTCATCACCATCAACTGGGGGAACACAGCAACCAAAAGTGGCATTTGGAGCTTAGGAACCATTCTTGCATTAATATGAATTTAATGAACACTAAAATTTGACACATGTCAGTTACTACTGCCAGATGTTTTAATGACCTTTCCTGACCTATGCAAATGCATCTCTCCCTCCCCCTCTCTCCCCACACTCTCATGTCCTCATTTTGTTCAGGAGGGCAAACCATTCATTCCTTGATGTTTCTCTGAAGTTACAAGGGTTCTGACTGCCCAGACCAAAACATAATACAAGCAGAACTGGAAAGACAGTGATGCACCAAAATGGCTCGAAGTCTGCCTAGTCCTCATTCCTTGTTACCAGCTACAGCAGTGTATTCCATTTTCCCCGTGCCCAGGGCTGGCACCCAACTCACTCAGATTCTTTAGAGGACGAAGACATACAGCTCTCTAGATTCCATGAACTATAAGGATTGAAAATAGAGCTGGTCCTGAAAGCATCTAACAATTAGGATGAGTAAATCCGCAGGCCATGGAGGAATTATTTTGCAGTTGTTTTGGAGCTTGACATACCACCAAGGTGTAGCAAGCATCACTGGTGCCCTGTATTGGTCCATGGCATGAGAGACCACATGTTGTCCTGACCCTAGGGCATTCAGCCATCAGGAAAAGCACTGCAGTTCCTCTGGGGCTTTCTGAGCAACCTGCTGTCACCATACAGTTCCTCATGTCATGGTGTTTCTCCAGGCACGCTTCCTGCTCTAACCTGCTATGTTAATGGGCAAACATATCGTCTTTCTCCAGCTGGTTGGTTACTGGCACCTTCTCCTGTGAAGGCTGGCTGCAATCAGTCCTGGCTTCTTGTGAGATGGTGGTGCTGACAGGTTGCATTCAACCAACAGGAACATACAGCTGTATTTTGTTTTCAATAACGTAATAAACACCATACTATTCCCACCACATTGCCTACCCTAGGACTTCCCCCAGAAGCCCAGAAGGGACATGTTGCTAGCTGCCATATGGGCCATTCACTTAAGAGTTGGACTTGATGATCTTTGTGGATCCCTTCCAATTCAGAATATTCTGTGACTCTGATTCTGCGGTGTCTTGTCCAGAGATCATGGCTCAGCCACATACTGTAAGGAGGTGTCTCAGCATGGATAGATATGCTTTTCCCTATTGGAAAAACGAGGAAATCTTGGCATAAAATCTGCCATCACTCCCCTTACTGCTAGTGACTGCAGTGGGGAGAAAGGGAAAGCTCATGTCCCGATCCACCAGAGCGGAGGGATAACCATGTGCTTCGCAAGCTGGAAAGGGAGGAGAAATCCAGCATGCATGAGGAGGCATTTCCAGAATTAAAAGCACTACTAATGAATGCCACTCCTTTATCAGGGATTTTTCAGACCATGGAACTTGAAGTGGAAAAATGGTAGAGTACTCAGGCTGCCTCCCTTTGGTGCCTACGTTTCCCTAGGTACCCTACACAGAAGGACTAAAGAAGAGCTTTTAGAGAGCAAGCCAGGGCGGTTCAGTTTGGCAGGGTAAACACATTGCTCTGTCCACTGGCTGACAGACAGGTAACATCCACCACAGTCAGCAAAGAGTCAGCAAGAAGAGCTCTCCTGCTGTACACATGCAGGAGTGGTAAAAAAAGGTCCTTCTGCCACTGGTCTGTGGTGCTAGTGGAGATGGGGATGTATGGAGGAGAGAGGCACTCCCCGTTTCAAAGAACGGGTGAGAAGTGTGAGTGCCTGGCGCAGCAGGGAGTGAACACTCTGCTAACCTCAAGTACCACGCACACACAGATGGGATCACAACGGTGTACAGATATATACACACAGACACACTTATGGCAGATACTCATAAAACCAGCTCCCACAAAAGTTTTGTGAGTCTTGCATTGAAAGTTTTCATTCCCTAAAGCACCAGCTCTTGGAACCAGTTGTTTACATATGGATTTCAGCTGCCATTTTTAACCTGTTTCCAACCTGCCAGCTTGTGCAGGGAAGTTTCAGAAGGTGAAGGGTTTGAGAAAACGTCCAGGCAGCAAACAAAAAACTAAACCAACATTCAACTGATTTTTAAGGCTTCTTGCAATGCTTTCTTAAAGCTTCACTTGCAATTTGGTAATGGATAGGGATGATACAGCAAATTTAGAACCTGAGATTTAGTAGCAGTTGTTCAGATTGAAGTGAAGCAAATTTATCCCTGTTCTCTAGAAGTCCTTGATCCCCCTGATTTAGGGCATCAAATTAATTACTTGCCTATAGCCCTTTCCTGCTTCTAATGCAGAATAGGGATGAATGGAAGTAAGTAAAGGTTATTGAAACACATGCCATGCCTTTTTCCAAGGGCACAAACATCCATAAATTAGTTTTACTGAGAAAGCAGTGCAAGAGTTTTAGCAGATTAGACAGTTTAGACGTCCTTATTTATTTAGAGAGAAATGTATACACAAACACTGAGAAACTCAGCTAAAAGAACGATAGGGTTGTGAGCCAAATGCTAAAATGTTAGCAAATGCCAGAATTTGGATTGCCTGGGCACGATTAGCTCCTTTCCCCTCCCCGCGTGTAGGCATGATGACATAATTCTGGAATTTCCTCCCTCTTGAGTGGTTGGCTTCGTTTTCTGGGTGCTCAACAAGAGACACCTGGGGCCTGAAACACAGAAGTGCTGAGAGCTGAAGTCAACT
Source organism: Oriolus oriolus (assembly GCA_013400235.1). Taxonomy (NCBI): domain Eukaryota; kingdom Metazoa; phylum Chordata; class Aves; order Passeriformes; family Corvidae; genus Oriolus; species Oriolus oriolus. The sequence goes on along the minus strand of VXBT01001127.1, from coordinate 3,487,550 downwards.
GGCCCTGTGCTTTGAGTGGAGAAAGGGAAATTCTACCCATGCAAAGGCTCCTACAGCTCCCTCTTTCAGCTTTCACTGAAAGCTGTCATTCAGACATTTTTGTCCTTTCTCCCCCTGTGCTTAAGTGCTTTTGCAAGATGGCAATTATCTTGTAAACAAAATAGAATTTTTACCCTGTATAGATGTTTTGTAGAGATATGCTCATCACAATTTGTGGCATATTAAGATGCTTTTGGGGAAGCAACAGCAAAACTAAACCTTGGAAGTGGACTAATGGTTTTTCTGTGCACAGTGTAATACTTTGATCATGTGCACTAATACGAGATTTGAGGCCAGAGCACTGAATGGATTAAGATAAAAACCAGAAAGGTTGAAAACCTGCCCCCTATTGACTGGCTGAAGCAAGAATCTGTTTTAAGAAAAAAGCCTTATATTATCACGCAATTAAAATTGTATCATCCTACATATTCAAGAGGGCTAATTAAGAATGCCCAAGAAACCTGCATTGTGGACTACCCATGTTGCTTGGCTCTGCAACCTAAATGCTTATTTGCCACAATTTTTATATATATACTGCACACTATTTAATGCCAATGTATGCATCCTTACACATGTTCACAGTACGTTTTGCTTTTGTGCCTAAGTATGGTTATTAATTTGTACACTTGACTGCACATACACATACATTGAGAATAATGGGAAATGCTTCAGCATTCATTTTCCTGTGTTTTATTTAAATGTGACAAAGATAGCATTTATTGTACATTTACTGGAGAATCTGTGAGCATCTACACAGTTATTCACTTCCAGATGTGCCCACTCCGATTGCAGTAACTGTCCAGGGAGATGAAGAAACCTGTGTAGTTCCTGAACATTCATAGCCTTTCCCTTTTAAGAGCATATCTGATATTAGGAAGTTTAGAGAAATAACTTTTTAACTGCTTACATCACAGTAGTGGGAGTCTTCTAGTCACATTTGGCAAACACAGAGATGCCAGCAGCACCAGTAGCACCATTACACCCTGTTCAGAAGAGAGCAGGGTGTAACACTATCAGAACTCAAATGTCTATTAAAGGAACCACATGAAAAAGAACTAGTAATGAAGAAGTGTATAGCTGCTGTGCAACCCTTCTCCTTTGTAGATACAAAAGGACTTTGCAAGGAGGCCAGTTTTGTTATGCCCATTTACCACACAGAAGCTGTCAGATAGACCCACTCACTGCAGATCACTCAGCAGACCAGCAGCTTAGGGAAGATTTTCAGAGTTTCAGCCTAGAGTCCTGCCCACTAAGGCCACCCTGCTTTTTACTGTAAACAAACAAATCTTCAATGGGAATGATCATTAAATGCTCGGATAACGATGTTTGTCTACTGAAGTTGGTGGAGCCATATCTGGGATTAATACAGACTGAGATAACTGGACCAAAAACCTTTTCTTCTTCACTCAGAGTCTGATGACTCTCCAGGCTCTAGGAGGTGGTCGATCAGTCTGAACAATGCTTGACAAAGTAAAAGTAGAGCAATTGTTTTCATCTTGGTATTAGCTTGAATACTCCTGCTTCTGTTCCAGACCAGAAGTGGTCTTGTCTGCCTAAAAGCATATCTGTTTTTCCCTACTGTAGAAGTTACCCTAATAAGAGTATGACCTCTCCCTACAAATCTGGGGTTTTTTCGTCTGGGTGTAAATACTAATTTTCAAGTGTTATCCAACTACTAGATCCAACAAGCCTGCTCTATGCCTGGTCTTTGCCTTGGCCACCACAACCACTTGCAGTAAGTGGTGCAGGGGAGAGCCCTGCCAATATGTAGCCAACTCCCTGGCACCTGCAGAAGAAATGCCCAGATGTGCTGAACTGGATGAGGTATTGACAGAGAGCACAGATGATCTCAGCAAATCAGACCCTGCATTTCTGCAGTGCTGGACTATTTAACATCTACTTGGACTTTCCAGGGCTTCAAACCACTGTATTTATTTTCACAGCATATAAAAACATACTAGGCACATTCAAGACAAACTAGAATACTAGAATAAATAATTGCATCTGAGAGGACTGCACGTGACATTGGCTTAGGGTTTTAATTCTTGAGATGAATACTGTTTTGCCATTTTTTGATTGCCAGATTTAGGCAGTTAGCACTGCTACTGCTCAAATAGATTACTAAACAGCTGATTTCTGGGAGGATTTATGTAGTTATAGGTCTCTGCTCTGCTAATACATATAGCACCAATTAAACAGTAGGCAGCATGTTGTGCATCCTTCTTGGGTGGAGGATTTACACCTCCTCAGACCTGCACCTCTGAAGCTAAGAAGTTGCAGCTTCTGTGTATTGTTTTTAGTATTGACAGCTATACTGAATTAGACTGAGAGGTCTGGTTTTAATTCTGGGTAGGTACAAACAATCCCTTTGTTAAAAACACAGTTTTAAAATAGCAATTTAATTAGCATCACAATTATATATTTTATTGACTGAGTCAGTGATATATGAGAAGCCAGTGGGTTATTACACAGGGTTTTATATCAGCATTGACATTCCTTCAGTGCATGAGAAGGATCAGCCATGCATATGACACATTCAATAAAATCAAGTGTCTTCACAAAAAGCAGACTCCACATTTGCAACTATGAAATACCAGAAACCACTGTATCAGTTTTATATTTACAACTGTTCAAAATAACTTTGCTGCTTCTGTTATGAAGGAACTACAAACTGAACAAGGACAAATGCATCGGATTTATATTGGCATAAGCCTGGACCAGACAAGTTGAATACTGTTGGCATTATCCCAAGTAGGAGTTAAAACACTGTCTTTCCTTTATGAATACATTCTTTCCATCACTAGCAAAATATGCAACAAGCAAGGGAAGACATATTTTTTTCAAATAGGACTGCCTGACATCCCACATTTTTAAAAATCTATGATTTGCAATCCAACTGAATAACCTATTTTTCATATAATGTCATTTTTTGAAATATGTCCAGTTTTTCACTTTCATCTTTTGACTGCCCTTTGAAGCAAGAAGAGAATTAATTCATCAGTGGATCTTGTTTGCAGAGTGGGATGTGAGACTGGATGTACATTGGGCACATGTTAGTCATCCCAGATGGAAATATTCTTGCATGAGGGCTCCTCTTGGCAATAGCCAGCTGCCTTCTAAATGTATTTCATTTAGCCAAAGCAAGGAACACTACTCAGACCTCGATACTGAGAAAAAAACCCAGAGGTGAACAGAACTTGCCCTATGCTCAGTGAAACAGGCAACAAATTTCAGATGATAATTTCTTGTGAGCTGGAGAAATATATTTGCAAGCAAGAATCATATGCACGTAAGGTACTGTTGCTCACTACCCAGAAAAGTACTTAGATGTGCATTGAAGGAACACAGAAAAGTTCCAGGTCATCCCTGTGAAGCTCCCCATCCCTGTTACAGAACGCTCCCAACATACCATCTCGTCCTTATGAACTAGCAAAGTGAAGCTGTGCTTTCCAATGGCTACCAGATGAAAAGAGAACATTAGAAAAAGAAAGGATAGAACTGATGAATGAATTTCTGGAACCATCTTATGGCCACAGCACCTATAAAACTTGAACAGAAGTATATGATGTTGTTCCTTCACTTTCCATATACAGGATTTTAACTGTGTGAAGAAAATGGTCTGTCTGTATGTTACTCGACTGCAGTTCTGCAAGAGCAAGAAAAAATCATGGCACTACAAGAACAGACTGCCTAGCATCTTCAAACTCCCCTGATTTTGTTATCTTTGTTATCTTTGTCAGGTTTTGTTACCAAAGTGCTGTGGTGCTCTTACGTAAAAGAAAAGCTTTGCATATGGGTAAAATACAGGCTGTAGGAATCACACTACTTATACCAGAGCCAAGTATATAAACTAAGTAATTTTAAAGAAAATATTGTTCTAAAATTTATGCATAAAATAATATAATGTTTGACACATATCATTTAAATCCAGAAGACTGCAGGGCAGTTCTCCATGGGATTAACTTATTTAGCCTAACGTCTTCCACAGTAAGTAGACTAGTAATGATAGATCAGTTTGAAAAGTGCAGGACTAAGGGGAAAATCCTAATTTTCTTGTTTCTTGTAAAACTAAGTACATCTCCCATATCTCTGACACATCTAAGGAGGGTTTTCTGATCTCATCCCTTATTCTGCAATGCAAATCTCTGCAAGACTTCACCCCTCATCCCATAAAGGGCAGGTGTTATTACCAGCCACTACAACGAGATCCCTAGAGCCCTCCTCTCAGGCTTCAGCTATCCTTGTACAAGCTCAATGAAGGAAATACATATTTCACCCCAAAAACAAACACTTAGCCTGGCTGACTGAGAGGAGTCATTTAGTTTAGAAAATTTATTTTGCCTACAGCATAGGCCGTGCCTGTGCTATTGCCACTTAAAAATTTGTCCTGAAATTTACTACACTTCCCTCTTAAAACAAGCACACCGTATAATTTTTACTCAACATTTCTTCTCAAAGCTCTCCTTAACAATTACCACATTCAATTACTCCTGGTCAGGGGATTCTCAGGTCCCCAGTATATGATTTCTCATAACCATCTCTTGATCTAGGGTTACACCACTCAGCTCCTGTCCCTATGCCCCTTCCCGACTTGTGTTTGCAGTCAGACTTCTTTTTGGTACATTATGAAGACAGACCTTATTTTTTCATTTTGTGACAAATGATAAGACTAACAGAGCCAAATGGCAAGAAAATGTCGCAGAAAAATTTGTTTTACTGTAGCATTTCACTAAGCTCTTCATAGCTCTGACTACAAACCTTTGCGCTGGTTCAAATGTTAGGATCACTGCTTCAGAATACAATAATTTCTTTACCAATTAAAATGGAAAGCTGCTTCTGATTCTTCAGGGAAGCATTTCTCTAACCCAAGAAACTGATTTTCCAGTTCCTTGGCCTGAACACAGTTTTCAGTTGTGGTGAGAGTCTAAGAATTCAAAGTGTCCCTTGTTTTTAGTTTCTGGTCGGTCTAGACCAGACGTGGATTTTTCTCTCCTCTTTTGGACTGTTGCAACATCACACTGGTTGAAAGCATTTTTCAGTCCCCAGAGAACTAAACTGCAAAGTATCCCACTGGAGTCATCACCTCTTCTAGCTGACTCCCTTTTCTCCTCTCTTTCCCTCTCCAAAGCTCGTGTTCAATTCTATTGTGCTTGAAAATATTCCAGTTGGAAGATGTAACACAAAAAAAAAGTACAGAAGTTTCCTTTCCTTGGCCATGGTTGGGCCTTCAAATAAAAATGCCAACATGAAATAACGTTTGAACAGCAGAAGCCTTACAGTAGCATTTACAGACCTCCAGCTCCGAAACCAAATAGTATAAATTTAAAATACCCTGCTCCATTATAACTGCAGTTAACCTTGAGGAAGAAAAAGATGGAGACCCTTTATTTCTGTGGATGAAGAAGGGGTTGCTAAATCATGCAGATTTCCACAGCCTCTGAGACCTGTGAGGATTTGTTCCTGCTGTGCTGCTGGAGGAAATCATGTCGTGCCAGCAGTGTGAAATGACTCCTGTCCTGGGAAAGGGCACTGAGACTCGTGGCAGGCTTCTGGGTAGGGCCTGCTCAAGTCATTTTCAAACATTCGGATCATGCAATAGTGTTAAATCACAAAAACTTAAGTATGCTAATGAAAACCAGTCCCCACAAGCTATGGCATGAGCAGCAATTGTAAAACAAAAGCTGCTTTCACATTACACACACACACAGAGATGAAGGATCTGGCACTTACACTGTGCCTGATACAGAGGTCAATCGCGGTTGCCTCAGCTGGGCACCAGGTACTCAAAACCTTAAGTACAATGTAGACCAAGTAAATTCTGTGGGATTGTTCCCACTGACATATAGGGGACTAGGACTTCACTCGTAGACTCATTTATTCCAAGTGCAAATGACTTTATACTCCATAGGCCACCTCTTCCATTTTCCACTCTGTTTTTGCATGAGCAAGATTACAAAATCTGGCTGTTGTGGAAGAAATTAATTTTCCACTTCTATACTGCATCTCTGCTCATGAAGCCATACTAACATGCCTTAGGTCAAATTCTCCAGCCCTGACTCTGGATCTAACTTCTCCTTCAGGTATCAGCATGAGTTCTGGCCTTTCAGAGCTCCTCCTTTATTTTTGAACACAAAATAACTTTTCAGTCCAAGGCCCAGAAATCAGCTGAATGGCCACATAGTTGTTTGTATGACCATGGTTTAACTTTTAGTGCCATCTTTTCCACAAATCTCCCCATCTCAGTTCTACGGCACTTCATGAATAAAACCCAATGGTTAAGATGTAGCATATGCTTTTGTAACTGAAATATCTGAGAGCATAAATCTCTACATTTACACACAAACCTCAACAGACAGAAATGGAGACGAGACTGCTAATGTATTAAAACTGGAAAGGATAATTGGAAAAAACAACTGTATTCATAAACAATTACCACAGCAAATAGACGAAAACTCCCTCCCTTTGTCTCCTTGACACATACATGCATACATTTCTCTCAGCACTTTAAAAATAACCATTAGTCATATGGCAAATGCATTTTACATCAGCAAAGATTCACTTCAACATTTTTCTTAGTAAAAGGCGGGCAAAAAATGCTTTATTAAAAAATTTTAAACTACAAAAGAAAAGCTGGGTCAGGGCTCGATGAGTGTATGCTTATTACTTCTAGAGGCACTAAACAGACCCCACTTAATTCTGCTTCCCACTGACGCCACTTCACCTTAGTCACTGCTGTTAGCCATGATTTGCATCATGGCTATGTGAAAAAGGAATTCCCTCTGACAGTTTTGAACTTGCCATGTTTTAATTTCCTTTTCAATTTAGTGTTTTTGTTCTACCACAGTGGAAGAGGAGAAGCTTCCACGTCTAGAGACTCAGTTGTGGGGGTATCCAGGCAAACAACACCTTTCGGTGGCAGAGAAACCGGGGCACAAGCACATCAGCTTCTTGCACAAAGTCACTCCTGAAACAACTGCAGATGACAGAATAAAATCCTGGTCTCCTGATTCCTAAACTGACATTTCAGCCACTGCTTCCCCTGAGGCATGTGATCAGGGCTGCTTTGGAGCCTGCTCACCCTCATTATGTCAAACCAGCTGTTAAAAAACACAGCCGGTTTCCCCCAGCTCCTTGTTGCAACCTGTTTGGAGAGCACCCAGCTCCCAGCGCTGCCGTCCCCGGGGCTGGGAACCCCCTGCCCACGCGCCCTCTGCCCTGACCCCTGCCTTCACCTCCCTGCCTCCGCAGCTCCCGCACCCCGCTGCCCACCCGGCTGCCTCTCGCCTCCGCTCACACCCTTCCCACCCCAGTTCTGCTCGGGGTCATACTTCAAAGTCTCTCGCACCCCCAGGAAGGCCTCTTCCTTCCTCCTGGCCCCTCTCCAGCCTCCCTGGCACTGATCTTCCCAAAGCAGATATCAAAAATCCCCTACTTGCAATGTGGGGTTTTGTGCACGCCAGGAGCCCTACCCACCTGCAGATACCTGTTTGACACAGAAATGCCCTCTGATTTGGATTCTCAGGTGAACTTCTAGGTTTTTCTGAGAACTTGGGTTGTAAGACATTAATTAAAAAAAAAAAAAAAGCAAAACCCAACTCCCATCACCCAAGTTCCCAATTGCTACAGTTAAAAGCGAGTTTATCTGTTGCAGCTCAGAGGATCAGGTATGTTCTTCTGCGCTTAAGCTCAACAGACTTCAGTAGGTTCAGATGTCTAAACAGGCAGAGTGCACCTGCAGTTGGGGCGCACGGGAAGATTACACTGCACCACAGCCACTCACTGGACTACGCTTCCTTTTTCCCACTTCACAGTTCAGACTCACAAGGCAAATAATTTCTGTGGCTACTTTATATCTATCCCTCTTTGGAAAATGGATGCTTTGAGGTGCCACACAATGCCTGCCTGTAAATTAAAATCCTTCCTTTTCTCCCAAAACACTGCCAAGACCCTCTCCTCAGCAAGTCCTTGGAAGCTCTCAGCTACAGACAGGAGCGTTAAGTCAGGAGAACCATATGAAAGCAGATAAAATAAGCCGGGTTATGCTACCTCATGATCCTTCACTTGAAGGATCTGCATCAATTTTTTTTTTTTTTTCTTTTGAGGAAAACAAAAGAAAGAAGTTGCTGGCTTCAGCCCCTGTGTCCTTTCGCTGCAACACAGCACACAGCTGTGAATTTACATGTGTTAACTTGGGATGCCACAAACCAGGCAGCAATGAGGTTGTCATCCTGATCTGAGGAAACACAACGTGCACACACGCCAATGAGTTTACCGCAAGCGAAGCATTTTGCTGTGATAATTCAAAGCACATTACGTTTCATCAGTTGACTCCTCCATCTACAGCCAGATCAGAAAAGCCAGCAACACTGGAGTCATATTCTGTCAAAAAGGTGCAGCTCCGTAAACTCTTGGTCTTTTGCAAAATGGTGCCACTTTCTCTGTGGAAGTGGGAAAATTAAAAAAAAGAAACAAAGATGAAGAGGCAGTGCTTGCAACATTAAAATGGCTTGTTTTCATATTTTCTGAGCGGATTTTTTAGGGCCTTCCATTAAAAAGTATTTCTTGGATTTTTTACTTTCAGACTATTTTAAAATATGAGGTAAAGCAAAGTAAAATTGAAAGATTTTGTTAAAACGTAGATGTTTTCAGTAACCAGACTGGAAAAGAAAACAAATTTTACTTAAGGTGGAGTGTCAGTACATTGGAGTCTTCTTCCCAGCTGGAACAAAATTTTATTCTGAAATTTGAAATTTCGCATCACTGCATGAAGAAGAGATTCCTTCTGGGCCTGACTTTAATGCAGTCACTGCCTAAGGGATGCAGTCATACTTGAGTGGCAGTTTTAAAATCTGATATTAAAGCAACATAGAGGCACACTCTGAGTTGGGGATAAGGATGTCTTTCATCACCACAATGACAAGATGTCTCTTCCTGTGGTCTGAGATTCCCTCTGTTAAGGCTTCAGGTTAATAATTTCTTTTAGATGGGACAAACTTCAAGTCCTGCTTTCAGTTCTGACTGCCTGAAGGCAAATTTCACATCCATGTCCTGAGAACAAGATAACAGATAGTGGTAACAAACTTGGTGCAGGCCCAAAACACAGCCCAGTACAACAAAACAGTGCCAATATTCAGAGGAAATATGCAAACAGGCGTTTACTGCTTTTGAAGCCTGATCCTGGCTTTCTATATTTGCATGCAGAACTCGAAATGAACAGGACAAATGCATTATGAAGCCAGAAAAGTGCTACCGATTTGTCTTGATGGCTCTTGCATGGAAAAAAATTGCACAAGCAAATCTGATCGGTGTCTTGGAAACCATTGTCCTAGTTGCCCTGTATGGTTACATGGCTGGATAAAATACGAAAAATCACCTCAACAGAGGTGTTTGTTTTGGGGGTGGATACCAGGGGTGGTGCTAAATTCAGCAGCCACAGCAGAACAAATAGAAATTGTAAGCTTTCCACCACATTAATGAAACTTCATTCAAAAGGTGGAGTGTAATGTTCTTCCAAGACGGGTAATTCACATAAGCTGTGTGATTCAAACACTCATGTCTCCACACCAGCTCCACACCACCTTGGGATTTATGTTTTATTTCAGTTTTCATCAGGCTGCTCATGAATGACCAATGACAAAAGAGCATGTGTGCATTTTTCTTTTTCACAGGTCCCTGTTAATGAGGACTCTGTTGCATTAAGATAGTCAAGATTGTCTCTGGCAAAATGTGTTGAACCAAGGTGTTTGTGCCTGCATAAAATTAAGCTGCAAGTAAAGCACTTACTTCTGACAGCAGATTTATAATAGGAAAATCCCAGCAGGAATGAAGAGTTACAAACCCCCGTTGTAGCCTTTTTCATAAACTTCACCTTGATTTAGTATTTCAAACAAGTAACAGGAAAGGCTAACAGCAGAGGTAATCCTATCATCTTTTCTCCAACAGCACCATTCCATCTTTTTGACTTCCTCACGCTGCTAACATGAATTCAAATCATCTGTGTTTAAAGTTAAATACAGTGATTGACAGATCTTTGTAGTCTCAGTTCATACTGAAGATTATTCTAGATACCTATCAGTTATTACTACAAGCCCTGTCTGATATTTAATACCTACAGGGAAAATTGTTTTTAACAGTGTAATGTCTGATCTATTTTGAAAGCTATTTTAAAATAAGAAACTAACTATAACCAGGTGGCTAACATCTAGACAGGTTTTTTTATAGCTTGATTTTTGGGGAGAGAAGGTTGAAGATAACAGCAGAACTGTCTTATAGTGCAGTAACAACCATGATTCAGAGTAAATCACAGGCAAAAAAAAATTTGTTTTAATTCCATGACATCAATTTCTATAAAAACACCTATTCCAATTACACAGGACACAGGAAAGTTTAGGGGTTTGCTCCCTAAAAAGGTTAGCTCTTAGAACAGACTCGTGACAGTACACGCTGCTATCAAGTAATTGCTTCCTTTTATGAACACAAGCTCAGTTGCTGTGCTAGAAAACTGGGATGCTAGAAGAGACTTCTAGATGTACTACAAATCTTACTGTGGACACAAATGCTAAACAAAATAGCAAATGCAGTGGTCAGACCACTCATTGGCTCAAGTGATGCAGAAAGGCAGAAGGTCCTGTTCAGTGAACACCTGCCATGCTCAGCTCTGCCCACCCCACTGCTGTGCTGAGCGATAGCCTTGCTGCTCCAGGTTACAGCATGACAGAACAGGCAGGCTCTGGGCACAGGAAGATCAGTCAGCTGGGTGGGAAAACACTCTGGTCAACACCTTGTGCTCACAGGGAGGTAAGTGGAAGCACTGCTCTCCTACATGGGCAGCTCAGCAAAGGTGGAAGATGGAGGAGGGTGGCCGGGCAATGCCAGCTGGTGCCCATCATTGCTTCCATGAGGTGATTGCTCCACTTCAAGGCAGGCTCTTCTCCAAGTCCCATTCTTCCCCACCACTCCATTTGCCACTGAAAGATTTTGAGTCAGTTCTGGCCTCATCATCTCAGTGTTTTCCTCCACAGAACTGAAATGTAATAGCAGGGAAAGAAAGAAGTACGAGAGAAGCAGCTTGGCACAAGCAGCAGGGAGGATGCTGCCCTCAAGCTCCACCACTTCTCAGAGCTCCTACTAACATGACTGAGATCACACACAGATCTTTGTGAAACCCGATTAACTTTGTGCTCACGGTTAAATGAATCTGAACTGTTAGACAAGGGCCTGACAGTGTTGCTCAGTTCAACAAAGTCTTTTCTGGTTTTGTGATTGGGATGTGAGGAGCAAGCACAGCTAGTGTGTTTTGGCTGAAAATCATGGTAGGAAAAGAATAAACAAAACTGGGGAACAGAGCTTGTGTGTCTTGGGTTAGTTGGGATGGTTCAGGCTGCTAAAAATTCCTAGTGGCTTTTTCAAGATTGAATCTTCCCCTGGTTGTTATTCTGTGTGCTCAGCAGTGAAAAAAGAAGTACAGAAGAGTTGAAAATACAGACTTTATAAAGCCATACTCAACCCCCTAAAATCAAAGGCAGTAATGGCATCAGTAAATGCATCAGTAGTTCGGCCAAACTGGGAAGTTATGAAGATGGGCAAATTCCATCAGCAGAATGACAGCTAAAAATAATCTTGCATGGAAATGTGCACGGAAGTTCATTTTTCATGCACTGGGCAAATAAAATCCAATTGGTTTTCGCATTCTCAGTACTACCCCATTACACTTCATGAAAGCCTGAAAGAAGACGATGATTTAAATAAAAAGAACCTCCCCTCTTTGTCAAGTTGTCATTTTTCCATCTGCAAATAATGAAACATAAACTACTCTGAAAGGGAGAGAGATGGAAGGGAATGTGTTCCACGGATCTGTGGAGAACCACATAGAAACACATACAGAAAAAGAAGCTGCAGCATGGAGCACTTCCTGACCTCCTCTTGGCTACAAATCTAAAAGAAGTCTCCAAGGCAAGAAGCATGAAAGAGCTTAAACAAGAAACCCTTCAGAAGTACAGCTCTTTGCTGCATGAATACCACAACACAGGGAAAATCTGCTGTGTAGGAGTACAGTCCTCCCACTTGAAAAGAGCTGGTAATGCCATCATGTCACGGAAAGATTTTCTTCATGGCTTTTGTGCATTGAAGGCATTAGCAAAGTGGGAAAAGTGTGAGCTGACAATTGTGCGAAGAGTTTCTTAATTACATTGTAACACATGTCTCATTTAAACATGCAGCAGAACTAATGTTAAAAATACATGTCTTCCCATACAAATGGATGGGAAATCAGTGCAAGTTAATCCAGCAGATAGTGCACTCCAGAGCTCTTTACAAATGGTAAGAAATTAAACTTCATCAACAGCGCATTAGTATTGCTACCACTCTAGCTTCCTCCTGCAGTGTTTGCTGCAGCCGGACTCACAGTCCATGGCTGGACCTTGATACAAGTCTGTCCATGCTTCAGCATTTGGCCAAATGTTTTGTCTGTCCTGCCTGTTCATCATTTCTCAGTTCACAAATTCCCAGTTTGGGATGCGTTGACCCTTTCCTATTTAGCCATGTCTGGATGTCTGCTCATATCTCCTGTGCCACGTGGTTTCAACCAATTACACCCACCTTGCTGGTGGTGGTGACATTGGAGCTCAGATCAGTGTCTTGATGTGTTCCCACCCAACTGAGTTTCTCCATCTGGGGAGCAGAGCTGGCTCCCAGGTGTAGCAGAGTGCAAGCCAATAGCCAAGCAATACGGACCATCAAGGCACTCAGACTTGAGCAGAGGCTCAAACTGGGAACCCTCATGACAACAGAAAGAAATAGCCCAAGTGTCAGAGACGAGAATTGAAACCAGGGCTCGGTGTTTGGTTCTGATACCTTACACAAAAGGCTGCCTGAGTGACCAAATCAAAGTCTTTAGCACCTGGAATATGGGTAAGATCTGCTGGGTTTTGAACTAGGACCACTGCCTGAAGACCACACCAGGATGATGGGCTTTGCCAGTAACGCCTGACTTCCCAGGTGTGCTGGAAATGAACATGCTTATTCACACTATTTCCTTTTGTTGTGTGTTGCTGAATAGCAGCCTCCATTTCTGTGCATGTCATTTTTCTCATTTCAGCTGGTGTATCTGTCACTCTGCTGAGCCTGCCGAACACTGTAAGCACCAGAGACTATCCCGCACAAATCAGTGACACAGACACTTGTACAACATCCTTACATTAAATAAACACCAGAGATACACTTCCCTCCCTGTCCTGCTCATGGAATTCAGAATTAAAGGCCAGACTTGCTTTCTTTCCCTGCCTTTGGAAAACTCTAACTAGCACTACTCCCCTCCTGCCTGCTGATCCTTAAAATGGCATTTTCCTTCACTAGCATGCTTTTAAATTTGGGAAAACCTTTTTTCCTTTCCTTCACTTGCACTGGAAGTCCACTGTAGCATATGCAGAGCATGAGCTCTGGCTCTTGTGATGCTTGCACAAGGTCTGACGTGCACGTGCAAGCTCACACACGCACGTCCAAACACACAGAGCCGACAGCACTGCTGCAGCTCAGCACCTCACCCTGCTTTGGGCTATGCTTTGATACCACAGGCACCCGGGCCTTGCAGCGTGGCAGCAACAAGCTGTTCCAAACATGCTTTGTGTTTTGTCTCCAGAGGAGGTGTGGTGGAAGCACAAGGGATACTTGATCATAAAATGCTGAATATTTAAGCCCTATTCCCCTCCCACCACCCCACTTAAATCAGCGATGCAGTTGGAATGAAATACAACTCGGCTTTCAAACATTTTCTTATTTAATTCAATTTACTACTAGATTGATAGCTAAACTCAGAACAGATTTTACCCCTTTTCTCCTGGATGGGGAAATAGAGATGACCAAGCTCCCTTTGAACTTGGTTTAGAATGTTTCTGTTTTTTCCTATCAACTAAAAGCAAACAAACAAAAGAAAGCAATTATTGAAGTGGTCTGTAGTCTATTTCCAGTACAGGATTCATTGACATGGGGTGAAGAGCTGAGTCTCTCCAGGCCTAAGGGACAGGTGTTTCCAGTATTGACACATGGGGTGGCTGTCTCAGAAAAAGGACAAGATCTTGAATGAACTTTTTATTTTTAGAAGCAAGCTTTCTCTACATTAAGGTGTGCTTTCTCTAAGTTAAGGTGTGCTTTGGATGGTAGGAACTGTGATTTTGGAGGTAGGTAAGCTCCAGAACAAGACGTGTAGAATCACAAGAGGTGAAGCTGAGAGAGGAACATATTCATTAATCACATGTGTTGTACTAGTTGACTTTTGGGAGGAGTAACACCAAAGTAATACTCAATCATCTACTTTGGGAATGACATGAGTAAAGGGGAATGGAAACTGATAACAAAACCACAGTTTCCAGTGATGTAAATGCTAAAATTCATGAGGTAGAAATTTCTAACACTCTAAACAGGGACTATTGAGACTGTTTCTTGAGTGATCCTTCAGCAGAACAGAAGATTTAAAAGGTAGTGGACACAGGGCACACAGTTTGCTTGAGGAAAAGCACTACCTCAGCCCAGCTTGGACTGAAATCACACTGACAACAACTCTGTTCTTAAGCAGAGACGTTTGATATTCACAGATGTCAATTTTGCCTCTTTCATAAACATTAATTGCATATTAATACTCTTTTTTAATGGGGTTTTTTTTCAAGTCTGGTTTTGGTGACTGTCCCAGAGTTCAGATATTTCTCCTAAGTTTGCAGGACTTCAGTTCAAAATCTATTTTTTTTCCGAAAGTACATTGGAAATACAAGAACATCTTTCTGCTCTCAAATCCCCACATCCCTCAGGTTTCACCCAGGGCAGTATTTTGCAGCTTCCTCACATTTTTGTTTCATGGGTTTGCTCAAGTGAAAAAGGTAATACAGGAAAATGATGAGCAGATGATCTCCTGAGGTCCCTTCTGGCCTCAAGCATTACTTGATTCTGTGAAAACTGACTGAAAATGACATTCACTGTGTCTTCAAACATATAAGCTGTTTAAATTTTGGACAGACGAGATTTTTTATTTGAACATTTCTATTGTCACCATTTACTAATAAAATGCTAAATTAACTTTATTAGTAAATGCATGTCTGAACAAACAAGTACCCTCACAGTGTTTGTAGCTGAGGCCTCTGTTTAATTCTTTTTGATAGCCTGGGACCAATGTGCACTCCCTGCAGCTGCAGTTACCTGTATCTAGGAGGAGAGTGGAAAGGGCTGTTCTCTTACTGCTGTAATTCTTCCAGAGCCTACAGTAATGAAACATACCTAGAACCTCCTTCTGCATTTCATTTTCATTCAGAGGCCTATCTTACACACCACAAGCACAGTTCTATTTCACACCTCTCTCATAATTTCAGTGAGTGCAAGTCCAGGCACAAAGCCAGCCCTGCTTCAGAAGGACTCAGTCCTGCGATGTCTGTTCATGCTCAGTTCTGCTCTGTTAAAAGCCTCCCTTTAGAAGTACTTTACAATTGAGAAGTCAGAGTGAACTGTTTTCTGTTCAGAAAACTGCTCTGGCCTTGCTAGCAGACCCAGATTTTCCTCCATGTGCACAGGAATGCAATAAACACACAAGAAAAGATCTATGAGGAAAATCATTCAGAAATGAAAGGGTCATAATATACCACTTAAAGTATTTTGTGGATTAAATTACTGAATAATAATGAAAGATGAGAGATTAATGACAACCTGGTCCAAAGACCTCTATTTATACCCAGGCCAAATAAAATGGTAGGCAGGTGCAGTGTATCCCTGAATCTATAGAGGACTTCTGTCTGCCCCTCACTTTTCAATCCCATTAAAGTTATTATATATGCTTTTGTAAAAAGACAAAAAGTATTTCCCAGAGTTAACGACAAATGTATTTTATCTTTAGTATTTACCTCCATCAATTACATTTTTTGGCAGTACTATAAAACAATGCAGAGTAGAAAAATCTCAATCCGTTCTAAGCAGAAATCCCTCCAAAATTACTTTCATCTTTGTTTAGAGGAAATCCAGACAGACAATTAAAATATCTTCCTTTTTTGTTGGTTTTTTTTTCTTTCTTCCTGGCATGAACAATCATCAGAGATTTTTTTTCTCTTTTAACAATTTGAGAAATTTTTATTTTGTTCTCTGTTTTGCCACAGCAGTGTCTTCACAAAATTTCCAGAACAGAAAACTTTAGCAAAACAGATAATTATTTCTGGAAAAATCCCCAACATTCATTTCCTGCCTCCAAACAGTTTTTTAAATTTCATGTTAATGCCTTCTCTAGCTCCTGTTCCAAAGGTTCTTCTATTCTTATACAACTTTTTGTTCCACATTCATACTTTGTTATGCTACTTGTTCTGTAACAAATAGAAAAGCCCCAACAAACCAACTTTCTGGCAAAAAATCTTGCTCATTTATGAATTCTTTTTAAAAAAGGAGAGGGGGGGAGAGATGCCCTATTAGAAACTTATGTCATCAAATAGTTATTTTATTTCCCCTAAGTTAAAGTTCTTTGTGATAAAGAACCACACCAAATGTACCAACAAAGATCAGAAGACAGAACATAATGGAAGGTCCAAGCTAAATCATAAACAATGGTGCATTTATTGCAGTGTTCAAGTTATAAGGAAGAGTAATGACTGGAGAAATGAATGATACCAAGAAGTGGTCTTGAGGACTTCTATTAATCAAATTCTGTCTGATGGCAAGGAACATTTGCTACCTGAAAGCTGTTCACCAGAGTATATAAAGTAGGAAGGTGACTTTAGTCTAATTCCTAATAGAAAAACACTAAAAACATACTCCAATTACATGCTGTACATCGAAGCATGGTGAACCAGGATAGACACAAGGAGTAGCAGACATTTAGGTAAAAATTGGTTTGTCAAAGAACTTTGATGAAAGTTTCTGCCCCAACAGAAAGGGCATCATGTTAAGGCAATTGCAGGATACCTGTGATCTCAAACTCTCCATACAACATATTTTAGTGATTCTCTCTGCAGTGACATAGAGCAAATGCAGCAGACATTACTGCAAAAGTGAAGCCTTATAGAGAGGAACACAGTTTAAACCACTAAAAAGAGTGGGAGGAAAGGAAAGAATGGGAGCTCAGCTCTATAAGCCTTTTTTAGGCCAAACCCTAGAAAATCAACCGGAAAGGCTGCGTGCTCAGCACTTTGGGTAACCAGGCTATTTGTTTAAGTGCCTGTATACAGATTTATGAGCCAAAGCTTCAGCTCTTTATAAATCCTTAAGCCCAATGGCAGAGGGTCAATATTTCACGAGTCCTCATTTCTTAATTACAGTAAAAAAGATTAGGTGCAAATCTATATTGTAGTGCAGATTTTCAGAAGACCTCAATACCAAACAAGTCCCAGTATGGCTGCCTTGAGGCTTGTAGAGAATAAATTACGATATCTTCTTATCTTAGAACTAAAAAAGACCCAAATGTACTTACAGACATGACCCTAGGACTCTCTCCCTAAATGCACTAAAACAGGTAATTTTGGTGCCGACTACTATTACATGGGCCGTGTAAGACTTGCCCCATCTTTAAGGTCTCAGCTCTGCCCTTTCATCTCAGTTGAATTTCCCTATCACATAGTGGTTTTACAATTCTTATTTCATCTCAGAGCTGCCATTGCTAGGTGAGAGCTGAAAGGGCTGCAGAAGACACGGGTGTGCCAGAGGTGACCTGGACTGGTTGCTGCTCCCCAGACCTGTCACTCCTCTGGCAGACCACTCTTCCTATGTGAATCCACGGTCTTCAACACATCCCCAAATTAGGGCCAGGTTCAAAATTCTGGGTGCTGCTCACACAGCTTATCACAGAGGAGACCATATCACCATTTTCCTAAGAACCACTGCTTTCTAAACAAATGTGTTGCTGAAAGAAGTCTTGAGGAGAGAGGTGGAGAAAGGAACTGGGGTGGGGGGAGAAACCAAGATGAGGGGGATCGACTAAAACCAACCTAAGGAATATTTTTCTTACTCCAGCATGAAATGTTGACAGAATTAAATGTGGGATTAAAAAAACCAACCTTCTAACGCACAGTTTCATGTTACCTCCGCAAGAGTTTTGATTCCACTTATGAGACTTCCCGAATGAAAATGCTGGCTCTGTGCCTGCCTCAAAAATACATTTTTTTCCTCAGCAGAGTGGGTTTGCCAGTTGTCAGTGCCATTTCTTTGCTAGCCAGCAAAATACGTTCGTACTCACAGCAGGCAATTACCATTCTTTTCTCTACTGGTAAGGGGCATGACTTCACTCCTAGGTTGAAGATCCCTGGATCCTTTCTGTATTGCACAGTCTAGTTAGCGAGTGCAATTAACCCTTAAAGCAAACAGAATAATTATTTCCTTTCTTTTTAAAGCAAGTTTAAATGGTTTCATCTGAGAATGGTTTTACAAAGAGGCAAATCTGTTTTACACATTTGTGGCCTGTTCCGAGGGGCATCAGTTGCTGGGAACAGGAGCGCCACCGGAGAGAGGCTGCCTCGCACCACGGCTCAAAAACCGCTGTTACAGGCAGCGCTCCGAAAACAAAAACACCGGCGATCGGATCCAAAGCTTCTTGAAGTTAATGGGAGCCTTTTAATTAGTTTCAGTGTCTTTGGGGAAAACCCTTAGGGCAAATATTCCTTTTTGAAACTTGTTCTCCAACTCGTGGGGCCGGGAGGTGGTATTTTTCATGCATACACAACAGTGCGGCAAATGCTCCCAAAGCGCTCTTATTACAAGCCCCAAACCATACTGGGCAAAGAAGGAAAAAAACCCCAGAGGTCTCCGGATTACAAGTCTGATCTGCTTTGTCTGATAAGAGCAATATTATTGCAGTGAACAGTGAATGTGATAGCAGATCTGGACACCACACTCACTTTGAGCCGAAGTGGCAAATTACTTTTAGGGTGCTGCTCATTGTGAGTAAAGCATAGCACACTGAAAGGGTCCACAGTTATATAAAGAAAAGAAGTAAAAAGAAAAATTCAGGGTCCTTATATGAAAGCAATTGTGAATTCAGCTGCACAAACCAGCTGCTTAAAAATGCCAGGCATAGAGATTTGCTACAATCAGGCAGATCTTCCATATCACAGCTGGGAAGCTTGGGGATCAAACCACTAGACATCCACATTAATTTACAGAATACATGGATTACATCTTTCCTTGTCAAGCAGAAGCACTATTTTTTATTTCTGCCACTGCACAGCACACACTCCAAAACCAGCACTGTGCTGCAGACAGAAATACATACCTTAGTCGCACTTCAAAATATATGTATCACAGCCCTTTGCTGAAAGGAACAAAGTTAGCAGCTTTACCCCGTGTTTACACCACAAAAAATGGGGTCAGGATTGGCACCACAGTACATAGGGTGCGACTTTCCAGACCAAATATGGTCCTGGAGTTATGTAGAACAACCTGTCTGTACCAGAAAATGCAGACAGCTTCTTAAGGGTTACATTTCCTTTTTACATACTTCTACATCAAAACCATATTGCAGCATAGCCTGGGATTCAAACACATCCTACAAAAACAGGCAGCATAACTCTGATATTGAACTCCAGCCCAGTTTTAATTGACTGCCAGCTCTCAGCCACTTCCTAAAGCTCCAGATAGCCAATACCAATGCTGTAATTTCTAAATGTGTGCTTCTCTCAGCTGGAGAGAACTCTAAGGGCTTCAGCTTGCTTTTTGAAATATAAACATGGTATCTTAACTCCCACAGTGGAACCCCACCTTCAACACCTTTCTGAAGGGGGAAAAGAATTTAAGGAGGGCAGCAGGGAGGCAGTTGCTTATTAAGAGGATATCCTTGAAGTATAAACAACCCAATATTTTCATCATTCATTGACAAATAATTTACATTTGCTGGTGAATAATAATTTGAAAAATAATTTACAAATGCTGGTGAAATCCCTCAGAAACCTCTTCAGGCACTGGCAACAGGGTAGACTGATAAGTATTTTTAATTAATACCACTGTAATCATGTGTTCCATATACTTACAATGGTATTTTCAAGCCAATTGTTAACAGCAAAATGGTTTTCAAGTGCATGTCACAGTTCCCAAAAGCACGAGTCTACAAAACTCAGAAGCAGCAGACTTGGACAAGAGAAATGTTGAATCATGGGAATTAAGGTGAACACTACACACTGTACATTGCTACAGCAAGGACTGGCTGACGGTGCACAGATATTTTGTGTCTGTGTCTAAGGGTGTCTAAGGGCATTTCTAGGCTTTCCATGCCAGATGGAGTTTAGGGAGCAAGTCAGTTGATGAAGTAATTTGGAGGCTCTTGAGTCCCTCCCTTCTTCAAATGGTTATTCCCTGTTTTGAATGTCCATATTTTTCCAATTCTCACTTCCTCTGCAGATCCTTCTCAGGGTAATGGTCAATAACATCACATCCCTTCCTTTCAAGTCAGACTAAATCTTTAGGCAGAGGCCAGGGACTAAGACAGCAATGCCAAGGTCTGGAGGACTCTCAGTGTGCTAGCAGTAGCACACAAAAAGAAGCAGCACTAGTTTTCTTTATTTATAGGATTGCCTGAAAGGTTTCAAAACTGCTGTGAAAAACATAATGTCACTTCCTGAAGCAGGCATAAAGACAGATGAAAACATGTTCTCCAGCCAGCCAGAGAATGCGGTTTTGGTAGCAGCAAGGAAGCCGCCTCTGTCACTCTGGGAAACATGCTTAAAAGAAAGCTGAGTTCCAGTCCTGGCTCCCAGTGTAAGGGGAGTGGTGATTTAGTAATTATTTCTCTTGCTCATTATAGCGTTTCATGCCTACAAAGCTTGCAGAGTATTGGCACCATCCCAAAATATCTCCAGCGCTGATACGACATCACAAAGCACCAGAGTGTAATGATGCATCACCACCTCCCCACACAGCAACATGACATGAACATCATGGAAGAACAAGACAGTGACTCTATCACTGAGTAATTTAATTGATGACTTGAGCTCTAAATAGCCACTTCCCTTCACCTCCTCAGCTGCATCCCTACTTCTAAAGATGTTATCCACACTGAACTAGCACTTACTGTTGTGATACTGATTGATGCTTCATGGCAGCAAGTAAAAGGAAGGAGCTCTAGTGGAAGTTCATTAACTTTAAGCTAATGCATTTCATGATAAACAACAAACTCAGTCACTGGGGGAGGGAGAACAGCCTTGATTAACAGGAGATGATCTGTAAAACAGCAGGAATGACCAAAAGCCAGATGGAGCAAAGAGTGAAAGAGAGGAAGATGGAGAAGATAGAAGAGTGGAACAGAATACTGTCTCTCAGTGCAGGGCTGGCAACACTAAAAAACCTCCAGGAGGTAGGTTCCCTAAGTGTTTATTAGATAAAGTAGGATCTCTGTCCCAATGGATGCCTAGGGTGTTCATTTATTTTATTCTTTTTCAGAAAAAAAATATACAAAGAAGCTGAGGGGAGACCTGGATATGAAACCATGTCAGTTTATTTCACATACTCTGACTCCACTGATCTTTTTGGTCACCAGCAGTTTCAAGATAACTTGAGTGATCAAGCTTCTGCTTAGACTGAAGAGAAGCTGAGACCCCTCCTCAGAGTTACATCAAACTCCATGGCTGTATTGGTTTCTCCATGAGCACGTACACTGATGGAGTTACTCTGCCTTTCCCACTCAGTCCCCACTCCAAAACTGCTTTCTCTACTCATGCCTTGAACCCATTTTGTCCCTTTGTAATATCATCTACATCCTGCATTCAAATGCTTGGTCAAAAGGCTCCCACATGGTCGAGACCAAAACAAAACTTGTGACCCCCTCCATACGTCTAGGTGTCACTGCATATCTAGACTGAAGTCTCTTAAATCTCCCGGACTTGGGAAATGGAGGCAAATTCCCACAGCTGAGCAACTCAGGCAGCGCAGGCTTTTAAAAATTCCTCCAAATTTCTTCATTCAGTCTCTAAACAGAGTAGGGATGTGGAACATGTTGGTACTTGAAACTTAGAACTACCTCTTGGTTAATTACATAGTTGATTATGTAGGACTGTTGGCTGACTTATACACAAAAGCTAGGGCATTCCAGTAAAAAAAAGTAAAATAAATAGAAAGACCTACTGCCACAATGTGGCAGGAGCTAGGAATGATGAGAAACAAGGCCCTCTGGCTTCATGTGTGGCATTTACAATATGGAAAACTCAATGCCACACATGAAGTACAGTAAAAGTAACAGAAACAACAAAGTAGTTCTTGGTTTCCTTATTTAAACACTTCAACTACAGCTGGAAGGTCCCCTTCTGCAAAAGCAACTCAGTCAGCACAAGCCCTCTGAACTTTTTCACCCGACTTGCCTGGTAGAAAAAATATAGTTTCTTGGTTCTCTGTAACTGAATTTTTAAAAGTATGTGCATATATTTAGTGAGGTTGTTGAATTATGGAAACCAGAGCTACACCCGGCAGATACTCCTCAAAAAAAGAAAAGCCTTTTGTGCATTTTGATTGGAATGACTGCTAAAAATACTCCAATGCAGCTGTTTAATTTGCTATAGCTCAAATGCTAGTTTTACACTTTTAATTGCTACTATACAAAACTCTTTGATTGCATTTGATGAAATTAAGATTTCCAGTGTTTAGTGATTAAACCTGGGGAAGAAAATGTAACCACATGCTAGTTAAAATGTAAATTGTCTGTGCTGGGAAACCTAGGCAAAACCCTGTTCAGATAGTCGTCACAGATCTAGTTATACCTAGCTTGATAAACTTCTCAAAAAATGATCACTCTACAGTCTCCTAAGGGTCAAAAAATGTATCATGTGTCTCTTATTAGAAAACCTAGATCCCACTGCAGTCACATAATTTTGCACTTATTTCTGAGGATAAAATACCTCCCTGAAACAGCAAATGTCACATTTTCAAAGACCCAAGATAGCCTGTTTTAGCTACAGGTAATTTTGTGGGTGCAGTTTTGACGCACTGGCCCTCAGGCAGGCAAACACTGGGATTCACATGGACAAAACCTATACACTGGGAGTGCACAAATATCGTGTATAAATAAGAGAGATGTTTACAAGAACACACAGAGCTTAGCGGTTGAGGTGTTTTGCTACGCATACAGACACGCAGGGTTTGAGCTCTCCTGGATGGATGCCGAAAGCCACCCGCATTTAACCACATGTTCTTTTGTGTGTTGTACCTTGACCACCTCAAGGCAAGAGCCTGCTGGGGAGAGAGCAGAGCTTTCACCTTAGGACATCAGAGCTCTCGCTGTTCAACGACTTTCCCCTTGTATAAGATGCATGCCATAGCCCTTCTCTCTCTAAAATTTTAAGTGCTCCAGATTGTTTAGTCTTACTGTAATGATGCTGTAACAGTCATGCACTTCGTCTGATATATTTCCTCTATCTGGCATAGGTGACTGTTGTGTCAATATCTGGGATAATGAGGCTGGTGTTCAGATTATCCTCTGGGAACTCGAGTCTATCACCCCAGACAGTGTTACTCAAGCATAGCTCTGTCAACAAACTAAATATATGCTGTTCTTTCAAACAAGAGCAAGCCATATGAAAGAGAAAGCTGAAGTGCCAAGGAAAAAATACAGTGGGTGTTACTGGAAGCATGTACCACAGGAGCATTTGCTGTCACAAAGTCTATAAGAAACACAGCAATGACTATAGCATGCTGCTGTCTATTGCAGAATCTGAGTCTTTGTTTGAATGCACCCCAAGTACTGGACTCTGATGCAAAATAAAAACTGTGCTGCACAGGGACACAAGGAATTTAGCAGAAGACTCTGCTCTCATGCATGCATGCAGTAGGCTGTACTTAATTCAGACACGCCATTTTTTTTTCTTATGCTGTTACATTTTTACCTAGTAATTATATTACAAAGGCACATGGGGAAAGGACAAGAGCACAAAGCACACTCTCTTTCCATTTTCTTCCTCACTGCAAAAATGCCAGCATTTGAGATGATCTCTCTGACTGAATCTCACAGTACTAAATTTTCCCTTCTTTTAGGAAGCTAGTATATTTTTGCACCATGGAATTTTACTTAACCAAAATATTTTATGTCAGGCACTGCTCCTGAGCACTACTGTCTAGTGTAATAAACTCTAGCCATACTTACATACAGCAACCTGCAAAGGCTTTATAAAGTCATTTCTTACAGTACTCCAAATGAAAGAAGCATGAAATCCTATCTTCATCTCAATATGTCAGTTGTGCAGCTCCCATGGATTACAGTAAAAGTGGCATGTACATCTGGGGTTTTTTGGTTGGTATTGGGGTTTTTTTGCTTTTGTTTAGTTTGGGGTTGGTTTTTTTTTTGTTGTGGGGGTGGGAGAGGGGGTTTAGGATAGGCAACAAAGAAAAACATCTTGCATGAATATTTGCAGAAAGAACCGGACTAGTTTCCTAGCCCAGAAATCTGAAGGAGGTGCTGTGGCAGACTCAGTGCAAGGCTGGGGTCAAAACACAGATGTGCAAACTCTGTCTCTGGCAAGGAGTTGATCATGGTGTGCCTGTTACTAAGGGCAGGAAGGGGATAACTGTGGGACAAGCATTCCCATATATGCCAGAATTCCCCATGCAGCCACATGCCCATGCATCACCTATGCTGCAACACGTGCTTGTGTATGACCCAGCACACGGACGACGTGAAGCCCGAGCTCCCTTAACCCTGAGCTTCCCTAGGTACGTCCCACAGTGCATGCTATGAATAGTGGGAGCACAGGTCAGGAAGAGGGCTGTAACCCATGCCTCAGCCCCAGCCCCATGAGCCTACATGCAGCAGAGGTGTAGCCAGCATAGTTTCAGAGAAGTCCCACACTTTCTTTGCATTGCTTTCCCTGCTATAGAGCATACAGGGAAAGCCTGACTTGTCTACTTTCTGAGTGGGTAGCCATGGCTAGAGGATTTTTAGGAAACCACACCAGAAGTATTTCTCCTATACGTTAACAGAAATGGCACTTGTATTGGGCAGTAAAAACCCTCACGTTGATTTTGCTACATCCTCTGGCACTGATGCATTTAGGTCCTTAAAGGCTCATTATGACTTAAGTCAGTCCACTCCTATCCTGCTAAATATATGGTTGGAAAAGCTAAATAAATGTCATTAGGAAAGCTGTGATCTTCCCTCAGTCATCTCAGGCATTTGCTAAATCTGCCTTTTTCCATGGTGTTTTCTGTGATCATTTTGATGCCTGCAGCTCTAACAGAGGTAGTAACAACAGGAGCACTTGTTTATACAAGCCATGAAGAGCTGTCTACATCAGAGTACTGTTCTCTTTTGATCTCATACACACTTACAGTTTTACCTATTGAGTCTATTTTTTTTAACTGTGGCCACTTTTCCCATCACTTCCAGAAATCTCAACTCATTAATGCTAAAATCAAATTTCTTCTGATAGACTGATTTTTTTTTGTGCCAATAAATACAGAAAAAAATCGTGTTTCCAGTTTCATTATTCTAATTAAATAATTAAGATTGTACTAATGGCACAAGCTTGTTTTAATGAGCGACAGTATTTTTTGATACAAAGCCAAAATAATAATCTGGAGAGATCCTGTCTCATTAAGTCTGAAAACAAGTCAGATTTTGAAGTGTATGCTGTGGAACTTGGGAAGATAAGGGGCAATCTTGCTGTTTACTGATTTTTACCAGAAATAAAGATTAAGAACTATTACAATGTTTTCTCTTAATCTTTGCATTGAAGATAGAGGCTTATTCAAATTATAGTGAGCAGCAAAACCCATGCACTCTGAGGCATGACTCATGTTTTCTTCTTTTGAACTCCCAGTCCAAAAGCAGCATGCGTGGTACAAGGCATGGGTTCATTTGCCAACGCATGACATTTTTCATGCTGTCACAACACATCTTGCGCCAGCTAATCTGCCAGCCAAGAGTGGCACCCACCAGCTGCAGAGGATGCTCATCACCTCCATTCCCAGTTGGTGGGAAAATGCCACGTAGGAAAAAGTTTGAACACATTGAGAAATGCTGTTTCTAGTAAGTTGTTTGTAAAAAAGCAAACAAAAAACAAACCCTTACGACAACATTGTAAAAGATAATATAGCAGTGACACAGTCTTTCAGAAAAAATTCATTGGAATATAAATATTTATAACTTATAAATATTTAAATATCATTATTTAAATACAAATATTTAAATATTCTTATGTAGACTCTGGCACAAGAAATACTGCTAAGTCTGTATAACCAAAGCAAAAGGCGATGAAAGATCCTGTACAACTTCAGTTCCCCCTCCCTATCCCTCCCTCAAATACTGAAGTTACCAGGGTTGCACAGATGTTTTGAGATCATAACACAGGGTCAGAGGATAACTGGTAAGGTCAGCTGGAAAAGGGGGAATGTAAACACTCTTTTTGGACCTTCATGAATGGGATTCTCAAAATAGGAACTTCAGGCTGGAAGAACAATGAGATAATCTGACTCCACTGCTCTCCTATACTGTATTTCTGGTTTGGGGTTGTCAGTGTCTTCTACACAACTCAAATTTGTTTTATCTGCTGACTTTGTGAGTGCCACTCCAGAAAAGGCAATGGTAAAGGGATCAAAAGCCTAACCTGGCAAGAACAATTTTACATTAAGGAATAATAAAAAAAAAATATATTCTGGAGGTTTTAAGCAAACCAACTAAGGATTTTCTTCTGTTCCATCATGAGAGAGCAGCACACTCTACTGGCTGTTTCCTCGCAGTTTTCTAGATAGAGCCCTACACATTACTGTAAATCAGGATCTTTTACTGTTCCACTGATACAATCAGAGAAAATATGGTGTAGCTGGAAAAAAAGAAAACCAAAGGATATAGACAGCAAGTCCTGCTTCTGCCACTGGTTCATGTTGCTGAAGGCAAATGACTCAACTTGCAGCCCTGCAGTTTCCATGTTAATAGAGAAAGGAGAATGAAACCAACCACTGCAAAGTCTGTGCCTTTAGACCTTCACAGTCTAAAGGCACAGACTGAGAGTATTAGTACTGTTGTTCCAATATTCACAATGAAAATACAATGGTGGAGGTTTATGTTTTGTCTTTCATACCAGCTCAGTCGTTCAAGATTCTTCGACGCTGCAGCACAGCGCAGTCTCAGGAGAATGATGTCTGTATACTTATCAAGATGTTTGTGGTTAAACTCCCTCTGTTCTTTCCTTTTGCGTCTCTGTGCAAATACACTGTTTCGCCTGGGAAGTCTATAACTGATGAAACTGAAGACTGCTATTCTGCTGATTTTGCATGGAGTACATTACAAAGAGATGTCATTCACTCTCATGGAAAGCCCGTCCCAGAGGCATGTGCCCTACATGCCAAGTTGTGTGTCAGACCACAAGAAACAGTTAAACTGGTGCTCCAGTGCTGTGTGAGGTTTCTGCTGTTAGCACCCAGTACACAGAATCCAGTTTCACGTAACTGATGGGTTTAAAGTGTTACTCCTTCCAAAATATACCAACTCAGTACGTTCCCAAAATGTTACAGTTAAAAAACCAGCTTGCATGCTTAAACATCCCTTAATGTCATTATACAGAGAACTAACTCTTCTTTCGGCTTGAAATAAACTAACCTATTAAAAAAAAAAACCAACTCAGCTGCTAAAGCAAAAACACTGATTTCACAAACAACTATCAGTAGTCTTTAGTGTACAGCAAAAGTTTGAAACAAATTTCTAATTTTAAACTTATGCAGCTGTTTGTAGTATATCACTGCTACTGATATCTTTGTTTCCTTATGACAGATTACACTAACTTCTTTGTAATTCAAAAGAACATAGTTTCATTCCTCAAATACACCTTTGTATATGTACAGACTACTTAGAACACTATTTAAAGAAACTTCCTAACTGGAGATGTAGAATTAAGACAGAAGGAAAAAAAGTAACAAAACCTCAGACCCTACAAATAATTTTGTTCATATTTACATAGCAAATTTTTAAATTAACAGCCTATTTCTTTCCTATAAATTCACTTAATGATTTTGCCTTTTTCTGATTGCAGATAAAGAAATACAACCAAACTCTTACAGAGTCTACAAAAAAGGCAACATGATTGCAAGAGACTTCCAGACTTTTATGCTACAGAGAAAGAAACAATTCCCTGTGGGTCACTGAAAGTCAAACTGGCTCTTACGTGCAGCTGCAATTTTTAGTTTAAATGAAAACAAATCAATATCATCTCCACAAAACTCTGACTCTTTCTAATAGCACCAAGCTGAACTCCCCTTTATCAAATTCTCAACACAATTTGAAGTTTATTTTTCTAGGTTTAAAAGAGATTATATTCAACCAATCACACCTATGAACAGAGTATCCAGCCCTTTTATCTGAAAAACTGGTCAAGAGCATGTTTTGTGAAACTACTTCACTGTGTACAAAAGAATATATGATCATGAACAGTATCACAGGAAAATAGGTAAGATGGTTTTCAGAGAAATGTTCTTTGGGGCAACTGGCACTTTTCACACACTTCTTTCTGTCTCACAGCTAAGGAGGGATGAAATTTAACCCTGTAAGAGAAGCTAAATCCTTCTGGTATTATAATTCAACCAGTCGGACTTCAGTTCCTTCATCCTCAGGGCTTGATTCAAAACCTTTTGAAGTCAATAGAAAGACTTCCCCCGACTGCAGTAGCTTTGGCTCAGGTCCTAAGCCATGCTTCTATACCTTTCACGCACCCTTATGGCTTCACACTCTCCCATGCCTTGGAAGCAGTGCGCATGTTTCATGGCTTAGAGCAGCCTCAGGGCTGCTCTGAATTACTTCAGCTAATATTATCTCCCAAAGAACTAACTGGGGGGGGATACAGAATCAATCTATTGTACCTTCTCCTCTGCTGTATCTCCAAAATGGCCTGAGAAGAATGGTTGGCTTGAGACAGCTGAGATTTTTAGTGCGCCAAAAGAATTCATAACGAGAAACTAATTCAGCTGTTTTTATTTTAATGGCGGAAAATAATGCCAGATTCTGGCTGGAAACAACTACAATTCATCTCAGAAAACAACTTTCTCCCAGCCCTGCATTCCTTCCCAGCAAAGGGGACCTACTCAGAGCTGGGCCCTGGGAGCCCTTCACTGCAGGGGAGTGCATGGCATGAGGCTCTCCACATCCCAACAGCACCAATTAACAGAACAGACACTTGTAACAGTAAGGGTCAGACGTACAAGGATTGTCCTTTTTCATGGCCATTACAATCAGTCTAAATTTGTAAGTGTAGCATTCACAGTGCCCATTACACGTTTTTTAAGTGTCTCTAAATCTGGCTGAGTCCTAGCAGGATGCCATCCAGAACCCTGGGTTCCTCTTGGAGAGGTGCTGCCTTTCTCTTTTTGCTTCTGTAATCTGCATCTCCACGGTATTCTAGCAGCCATGCATTATTCAGCAGAGCATTTAGTAGTGTGAGTGACATTTGTGGGTCCTTTTTCCTTTCATATTCTCACCAGAGAGAATTATATTTCATTGTTATCAGGCCCAATGCAATGGTCAGATGGTATGGACTGTTGGCAGAGCCACTTGCCAGAAACAGCTCTCCCATTGTCCCGTACATGTGTCAAAGACATTTGACCACATAAGCATTTCCTGAAATCCCATTTTATCTCACTGTTACTGAAATCAAGGTACATTCCATAGGCCTAAATGAGCAACACAAAGCAGGTGACTGCCGAACTTCATAAAAATGCAGTCAGTGCAATTATGATAGAGAGTCTAACAACAGCAAAACCAGAGTACAATAGAGGAAAAGGTTGATCAGGAATTGGGATAATGTGATATGGATCGACTGTTTTCAGTTTGTACATCTAGGTAAAAATCAACTTCATTAACATAATGATGTCATTTTCAAATCCAGAAGAAGTGTGTAATTTTTTGGTAAAATAAGAAGTGCACATTTTACATGTAGAGAAATGCAGATTTTACTGCAGAGAATATAATGTGCAAAACTATCACTCCACAGCAGAACCCAAAGTGTACTACACAGAAAATCAATCTACAAAGCTATACAACCACCAAAGCCATTGCCTTTTTTTTTTTCTGCTAGTTCCTGCTCACTAATTTCCAACTATTCTTTTAACTGCAATAATAATATTAAATGGGTCCATTTTATTTATTTATCTCCTTTAAGATAATGTGACAGTCTACCAACCTATGTGCTCATACCTTTTCCATTTGAATTACTGAATTGTCTTAACCCCACAAAAATGACAAGCTATGTTCACTCTGTACTGTTCATACTTTTTACTATTTCTTTACT
The DNA here is from genome assembly GCA_013400235.1 of Oriolus oriolus. Classification (NCBI taxonomy): domain Eukaryota; kingdom Metazoa; phylum Chordata; class Aves; order Passeriformes; family Corvidae; genus Oriolus; species Oriolus oriolus. The sequence goes on along the minus strand of VXBT01001127.1, from coordinate 3,457,314 downwards.
AAATTTGTTCAAATAAATTTTTGTGTAATTGATGACAGAAATTCTGGAATATGCACAGTCACGAAATTCCTTTCCAGGATTTTAAAAAGCATGCCAAAGTAGAGAAGAAATCTAATGATCACATCAGCTCATCATCAACAGACACAAACATCCTTCTAAAATAGACTCTGAATTACACATTAATAAACATCTAAACTGTGTGGAGTTATTTCTATCTTGTGGCCTAGTAATTTTTGAAAGCCTGATGAAACATAAGCACAGCAAAAGAGAAATGTTGCTACAACCTGCAATTGCATTAAATAGGAAGTAACCAGGGGTCTGCCTAGTTTTAGTTGCACCGTCTAAATGTGGAAGACGACTTTGACCACTGCAAAGTGATTAGTAAGCACACAGCCAGCTGCATGGATATGTTCTCTTTCCCAAAGCATCTTTCAAACACTTTGCCTGCTGCAGAGCCTGGCAGACAATGTGTCAGACGTGACCGTGTTGGTGGGCCAATGACCAATGACTATGTTCTCCACAGCTGCTGACACGGGTGGGTTTCGTCCTACCTGAATTCCGTCCAGTTTAAGCAAGCTATCTGGGCTTTCCACGTGGTCAACAGGCTGAAACAGGCATCTCCTAAAGGCAGCTCATCCCACCTTAGATTCTTATGCTGCTGCTCTCTAGAGATGTCCCTGACTACACAGGCAACTCCAGCAACCAACAGAAACAAGGAACTCCACAGCAACCTGGGTAAGACGGATGCTGTGTAAGACAGATGCTGTGTAAGACGAATGCTGGGTAAGACGGATGCTGTGTTCAGGGATCAGGCTGCACTTGGGGTCTAAGAAGGGTCGGGCTCAGCCAGCAATAAACACAGCATCCACTGAAGTCTTTGCTAGGTGCTTCTGGTGAAATGTTAGGAGAGTCCCCCTAAATAACCACTGGGCCAGTGAGCAGTCCCTGCTAGGCATTAGCATTCTTACTCTGTCCTTACAAGTGGTGAATTTTGTCTATTCCTACTTTTATCTACACGGATTTGATCCACTGGTGAATAAGAGAAAACCTTGTAATATTTGGAGAGCCAGCTTATGACAAGGACATGTTTCAGGTACTAGTGTATCTACAACACAAAGCTGCTAAGCTGTAGCTTGAAACTCCTATTGCACTGTACAGGAACAAGAGAACAGTCTGTACAACTGAACAGCAGCAAATTCAAACTTGAAAGGAGGAAATACTTTTTTCAAACAAGGTGTAATTGGACCTTGGAGCTCATTATAACAGGATGTTACTGGGGTTATAGTCTTCTGAGAGTGTAGGCATGTACTGAAACAGTAGTAATATCCAGGCTTGTAATAGTTAATGCTTAAAGGAAGAGTATGGGAACAAAAATGAAACCTTATGCTTCAGGATTTAAAGCAATCTCAATTTACTGAGAGAGATCTTTTCTGAGTGTGATGAAAAGAGGGAGGAATTATCCACCCCTGCCTGCTCTGAGCCGCTGAAACATTTCTCTGAAATACCTCATTCTGGATGTTGTTGAAAATAAAAGTACTGTACTGGATGGATCTCAGGTTTGATCCAGGCTGGCATTTATGTTACCAAATATCTCCTGTATATTGCACTCTTGATTGTATACTACAATAGATTGTACTGTATGCAAGGTAGCTTTCTTTAAGGACGGAATATTCAGATAGGTTAACTAACTACTTGTTTATTTGTTTACTTTCCTGTCAGAGATGTCTTTTCAAGCCACATACATATCCATTTCACATGAAGTGCAGTTAGACTTTGGAGCTCATAATCATACCATCTCCCTGGGGTATATGTATGTAAGAAAAGATTTTGTATTTTTAGCTGTCTCTGAGGACCACAGAGATCACAGTTGAGGCAGTTTAGGCACGGCTGTTCCTCAGGGAAAAACGGTAGGATGTGAACAATTCCCACTGACACTGTCAGAGACAGTACATGCACAGTGATGGTACATGCAGCCCAAAGAAGATGCTAAGGGCAACAAGGGAGGGTTGCACACACCCACAGAGGTTTCAGCCGTGTTAAAATAAGATGGGTTATTGTTAGCATGAGGTGAGAAACTTTCCCCTCATCAATTAACAGAAGGCCTGGAATATGGAACATGCTGACTTATGTATTTTGCGGGGGAAATAACTGGAAATATTTTCTAATTGAAAAGGAGACAAGTGGATTTAAAACATATCGTGTTTTTAGACGACTAAATTTCCTCTGTATGGAAGAAGAGGTATAAATATTGCATTTGAAAAATGTCATGTTGATAAAAAGCTACAGTTTCACCAATATAAAATATGAATGTAAACAACATGTCTGTCAGACATGGCTATAACATACTGCTTAGCACTGCTAACTTGTAATATGCACCTATTATTGTTAGTTCTCTTAATGAAAGAAAGACACTGCATAAATTCTTGAACACATGTTTCACTTTTCCAGCTGCCTTGTGCTGTAGAACATCATGCTAACAAGAAGTGATGCTAACAAGAAGCTAAAACCAGTGTAGCAAATGGGGCATTTAAATATATATAAACATACAGACATTCATATATAAATAGAAACTAGCTATTTTGGGGAAATGAATGGATCCCTAGACAGACATATTTCAGTTTAATATTACCTATATTTTCCTACATGGCAACCATTACAGTCCTGCTTAATCAGAAAAAAAAAGTTGTTATGCTCACTGCTAAAATGGAAAGTCAATATGCAGCTATCATCTCTTTTACGTTCAATATGAAATTTTGTCAAGCACAGGGAGGAAAAAGTATATGACTTTTGACATTTTTCTTCAGTCGCTTCAAATCAAGACTTGACATCTATACATGTTAGCAAAAGGTGTGTGTGTTCATGCTCAGACCAGCACCATAAAGACTGCCAGCATGCAATGGCTAACAAGGTCAGAAACCCTAAATCTGTGTTTTAGTAATTAATAAAAGAGTATATTTTAAGACCGTCTTCAAATATATTGTACTTGCATTGTCTCAAAGAGGTTTTCTTTGTTCTTTCCTGTGCCAAAATCCACATTTTCTGCTGTGATTTTCCATCTCAACTCAAGTACAAAGCATCAACATCACTATTTACTGAGAACTGCAGCCCAATATTGCCGCAGGGTGGCATACCTCTATCTAACCAGCACATCATAAAAATGATATTCTGTTTGCACCAGGCACTAAATACTGACTGCATGGTCATATGCAAGCATTAGGCTATCATCTTTCTTCTGAAACAAAAAACTGAAAAGAAACCAAAGGGACCTACATAAAACAGGTTGAGATGTTCTATACCTGATAATGATCACTAAGAAGTCTGTAGGCTTGAGTATCTGATTAAACAGAGAGGGAAAAATGACCTTTTGAACTTATAACCTACTGGGGGTGGTTTCTACTGCAATAACACCCCAGTTAAACCCTATGGCTACAGTACATCTGCGGTTCACTGGCTATAATTACAGCTTTAATACTGTAACTGCAGCAAACAAGTCCCATGGTGTATTAGACTAAACACATGAAGCATTTTGTCCTCTCGACTACAGCCTGTTTAATGGCATTTCAGGCTCCAGCACATAAGTCTGCTCTTGGCCACGCTCTCCCAAGCAGTTAAAGTTGGCCTGAGCTAGTTCCAGAGGAACACCAATCCAGCCCAACTGGGCATTGGACAATTACTCAAGAATATCATTTAGGGTTGAAACTGATATTTATCTAGTGATTGAAATCAGTTGGGAACTCAGATACTGTTGTGTCAGCATTATGTCTTTCCTGGAGCCTCCAGCACTGTTGGTTTGGCTTCTTCCTACACTGGGCATTTACAGCTGGGCTGACGTGGCAGCTGAAGAAGCAGCACACTGAGTGTATTTGTTTGTGTTTTTTATTATACTTCTCTCTTTATCCTGGCCTCTCTCCTGAAAAAAAAACAAACACAACCCACATCAGGAGAACTGAACTCACTTTTGACTGTCCTTTCCCTTCCTTTTCAGAAGTCTGCCCATGCTCCCCCCTTGCCGTGCACTGCAGGCAGGAGTCCAGCCCAGAGCCAGGGACTCACTTCGAGCCTCTTTTGTTGGACATGTTGCAATGTGCAGCCTCATCTCTATAGCTTCCCAAAGAGAAACTGCTGTCTACTTAGGGTAAGTGACTTGGGAAAGCTCTTTAAATGTGATGTTTCCCTCCACCTTGATCAGCTGTCCTGGCTTTACCTCTGCTGTTAAGGACTGGCCAGCAGAACTCCTGCTGCCATGTCTCATGATCCACATATGCAGATCCCTGTAATCCTCTCTTTACTGAGAGGTTTCATCCAGCCAGCCCTGTCCAGAGGACCAACTTTGAACAGCTTGAGTCTTCCTTAAATTCTGCACTAAAATGAGTCATTAGCAGTCATACCCTTCTGACCTTCAGAGTAAGAGCCAATTTTATTTTCCAAGTAGGATTTCACTTTTGCTTTCCTTCACTAAATTACCATTTTTCCAGTTTTCTGACTGTATCACTTGGTCAGTGAAACTTCACGGTCCTGCCAATGCTCCTGCCTACCACAGCTGGATATTTCTCTTAGAGACTTTTCATTTTTTTTTTTCCATCTTCTTTCAAACCCATAACTCAGTATTTTCTGCTACATATCATATTTATCTAAATGAATACAAAGAAGACCTAATATTTTGCCTGTGAGGTGGAAATGGGCACCAGTCTTTAAAGCAAGGCCCTTCGTTTCCCCACCATCCACCCTTGAACCTCTGTTCCTCTGTAACCCACTCTCTTTCACAGTTCCTCCCTTTTAACTGTCCTCTCCCATCACCATAAAACACTTGCACCCCATTACCCATTTCTTCAGCTGGAAAGCCCAGGGACAGTGTTCTATTCCTACAGGCACTGCAGAGGCTTGAAGGGGGCATGCTGTTTACTCGTCTATGTGTTTAGTAAAAAGTCCGAGTTCCTGACCACCAAGAAAACATGGTGAATATAAGGCAAGTACATTCTCAGGACAACTATTTGAAGAAGAAAAGGTTTGTTTGGGGGGGTTTTTTGTTGCTTCTTTGCATTTATGTAGGAGAAATGGTAGATTTAATAAACATGCAGCAGTAGTTTACACCACAACCAGGGTCTGGTGGGAGCTGTTTCCACCAGCTGCAGGTAGAGCACGAATCAAAGATTGCCACTTACAGCCTCACACCGCAACTGCCAGCCAAAGCATTCACAGGCATTTCCTTAAAATATTGGAAGAGTACTTGGCACTCAGTTTGGTCAAGGGAAAGAGCCTGCACGTGAATATTTAGATTCCCACTATACCCTCAAAATAATGTAGGTTAGAACTTTAAAAATAACATATTCCCCCTAATAATAATAGTAATAGTTAGCAGGATTGTAAGTACCTTTCAACCTAGGTTATCAAAACACTTTACAAAGGCAGTTAAGTAAGTATCATTATATCTATTCTACTCTGAGGTGACAATGACTTTGTGTCAGCTATAACTGAAGAACAATCCAATACTTACTCATTATTCAGCTTCCCAAAATAACCTGCAGTTCTCTAAGCAGCTCTAGCAGGAAAACGAAGTTACTAACAGGGCAACTGAATGATTCATCCAACAGTGAATTTAACAGCTTATTCTCCTAAGGGACAGAGCTACCATTGCATTGCACTCATGCTGCAAATAATGACAACTTGTATCTATACCAAATCTTCCACCCTGGATGTTCACAAAGCCCTGCACAAACTCTGCAGTAACATCTGAGAACTGCCACATGGCAGCACAACACAGCCACCTCTGGGAAGGAATGCAGGCAGCATACTGAAGCAGAAAATTAAAGAAAAAACCCACACAAACATTAGCTTTTTCTAAAGGAAATATTAAAATGAGCATAAATTTTCAGTGTAGAAATACAGCAGAGCTCATTTTGGCAGGTAACATGAAAGTTACGGCGAGACAATCAGTTGAAGAATTCTGGGGTTTCCTAAATAAACACAAAAGCCAGGGCCCCAGCAGGTGGCCAAGTTTGATATTCAAATCTAACATTTTACATGTGGAGTTTTCATTAGGACAAGGTTACCACATGATGGACAATCTGTATATATTTGCAGATGTGGCATGCAGGGAAGCCAAACCTGGGCAAGGAGCATAATTCACAGCAATCTCTCTGCCCGAGAATAGCTGAAGGCAATGTCCAATCAAAGTACTGTCAGTGCAGCGCTCGGCGAATAAATGAGTTGCTTTGACAGGAAATTCCAACAGCAATTTTAATTCTGATCAGGCTTCAGGAAGTGGAAAGAATAAAAACACATCAATTATAGTGACAGGAAGTTTTAAATCACATGGCAAGCAGCTGCTGCCAAAGGACATGTCTGCCAGCTTTGTTAAGAAGTATGGTATTTTGGTGCGACCAAAATTTTACACCGAAGTTTTACAGGCTGACATCAGTCTCTAATTGCATGTTATCCCACTACAAGGGTAAGGAAAATGACACAGTGCAGACAGCACACCATCATTACAACAAATCAGAAAGACCACCTTTTTTTTTTTTTTTTTTAAATCCTGACCCAGAATGAGTATATTTATACCAACTCCAGAACACACCACCAGTAATGATATGGAGCACATGCACATCTACCTCAATAAAGCAGGAGATCTCAGCAGCAAAGCAAAGAGATCATCCTTTCCTGAGTCAGCCTCAGGCTGCAGAACAATCAGCACTACAATCCTTTTACATGCACTGCCTTCCTTCATTAATCCATGTTGTAAACAGTGACCACTGCAACGAATCAGTGGTGCACTGAGAGCAAGCCTGAAGTTTGCTACCAAGCCTGACATTTGTTGATGCTCTCACTGTATGCTGCAGGCTCAGAGCCTACCAAACAGCTTCCTTCAGTTATATGGGTGATTTCCACGTTCCCTGTGCAGTACCATGTAACACAACAGAATTCGAGGCTAGATTTCTCATGACAGCATTCACAGAATTCACAGAATCACAGTCACAGAATACTGAGGGCTGGAAGGGATCTCTGGAGATCACCCAGTCCAGCTTCCCTGCCAAGTCAGGGACACCTAGAGCAGGTTGCACAGGAATGCAGCCAGGCAGAACCCAATGAAGCTGTCATGGGAATGGGATGGTAGGCCTTGGGTGGGCAGCAGGCAGAGGTCTCAAGCTATGTTGCTGATTTGCCTCTATGGGATCATGCTTCAAATGGCTATCACCTCAGGGTAAGTAATTCAAATGGATGCAAATTGTTCTGGCCTTCCATTCAGGTACACTGAAGCTGTCTTGCACAGCACTGGGATGGAGAAGGGCATAAAAGCTAACGTAAATGTGATTTACGGTCTAGCACAAAGCTGCAAAGCGGCCCAGCTATACAGGGGATTTAGAACTCTAAAATAATAACTTGATCTCAGTTTTATCAACAGATATTTTGTAATTGGCTTCAGCAAGTATTTCTCTGCTAGAAGGGAATTGTTATTGCTGCCCACATGACACACATCTACAGGAGGTTAGCAGGACATGGCAAGTGCCATCCAAGGCAAAGTGACCAAAGAAGTGTGTTGACCAGACAAACATTGATTGACTCATATCCTGGATTAGTCATATCCATCCTTATCATGGATAACTGATTTATAATAATATATATTCCTTCACAAGTGAATTATATCCTCTGCTGTACAGCTTCCTGGCTCAAATACCTCCTGCTGTCCCTTCACTGAAATCACCAAGAGGGTCAAAGGGCTCATAGCTGAAGACTGTTTTTCAGGGTGGGCAAGCTTAGGACAGAAAAGTTTACCCTTAGAAAAGGAAATGTTCATGAGTTCTGCTAATCACATGGACACAGATAGCACAGAAAGCACTTTCTAAAGTACTTTCTAAACTTCAGAAAGAAATAATCAAAAGTGACAGAAATATTTATGCAGGTTTAGCAAAGGTCACCAAAAAGTGTGTCACTTTGATAATACTGGCAAGCTTTGTATAAAGTTTTGCTTTTCAAAGAGAATACTTTTCAGTATAAAGACTACTGGAGGAAAGATTTAAACTGACTCTACATAAAATTTTTCATTATGTCTTTGGAAACAGTGAGAATACTGGATTCCAAAACAAAGAAAGAAAACCTGTCAAGATAAGACATGATACATCTTTTTATTTCATTTTAACTTCTACTTAAATAGTAAATGAAGCTAAAACATAAAAGTGCTCATAGCTTCCTGCATAATTATCCACATTCAGATTTCTCCTCAGGAGAAATTCTGTGGGCTTTGATCCACGGATTTTGAAGCATTTAAGGGAGATACAGGAGCCAGATCTCATATTTCTTCTGAAGAAAATACAGTATAATTTGCTTATGATTTTAAGGACATTCCACACACGGACAATCTGGCCTGAAGCCAGAGACAAGTTAAAATACAGGCACACTTATTAAGTGTCCATTTTTTTTGCACGTCTGTTTCTATTATTTTTTATCTTTATAAGATTCTGTTCATATTCTGACAGAATCAGTGTTTCCAATCCAAGAACACTTAAAGGATATCTAGAGTGTATCTTACTAATTATCCATATTTTTCATCAAAATTACTCTGTTTCACCCTAAAATGACATCAGTCTATGTACACACAGATTAATGGTGAACACAGTGGTGCTACAGCGTTGGCAGTTAGACTTGATGATCCTAGAGATCTTTTCCAACCTTAACAATTCCACGATTCTATGATTTGTATGTACAGACAGGGATGTCCAATACCTGCTAATGACCAGTCTGGCTCTAAATCACTTTATTGTGCTTCAATAACTACCTAAAACAGCCAAAAGAGTAAGTGGCACAGATTTCCTGTTTCTGTTCTCCACTATTGTCCTGCCAACAGTTATGAATCTGTGTGCACAGATTTGCTTCCAAAATCCAGCCAATAGCCTTAATCATCCAGAATTTTCTCACTTGGGTCACATAGAAGTGTACCTTGAAGGACAAGTGTCCTGTGGCACACCCTTGGATGTGTGCTTGGCTACCTTGGCTTCCTATCAAAATGTTCTTAGCAGCACCATTTTCCACAATGCCCTTGTTCTACATAAGGGCTGGGGCAGGCAGCGTTGCAGTTCAGCTGAACCGAGAAAGACCCCTTTTTTCACACTAAGCTCATCTTGAAGCCCCTGTTTCTGTGGCGGTTTCACGTGCCAATAAAACCTGCAACAAATGAGACCCTCGCACATCTCCCTCCTTTGTTAGCTAGACACTTCGTGCAGCATATCTACAAACCACAGAAACAAATCCTTGGTTTCAGCCATTTGAATTCTTTCCTGCTTGATTTCTTCTCTCTCTGTTTTTTAACAGCAAGACTACAACCAGCACCTGGACTCCAACACTTTCTTAGGGCCCTGCCTTTCTGCTTCAAAGGACCCACTGGTTCATCGCCAGACCGTCAGTGTTTGCAGGCTGATGAGACACTAACAGTGTGTCATGGGCGTATGCAGCTGAAACTCAGCCCTTGCAGTCCCAAGCTTTAGGCCTTCTCAGGTTTCTTCTACTTTGCTCCCCAAACTGCTTATCAAAAGTAACTCCAGGAACAAAGGGTACTAGATAAACATAATGTTGTTTTACAGCTGGAGACCACAGGAATATAGACCTAAAAGCTTGACCACTCGACAACATTAACCAAAGGCAAAGACCAGCACTGATTTACCAGGAGGTGAGTTACAGAGCCTTTGATGTCGACACTGTGTGCTGAAGTGCATACCCGCATGATGTATGATGAGATTATTACATTGTTACAGCTGTGTGATCTTCCCTTCATGTGGCTGTGCCTATCTCCAGAGAAACTCCCACACCACGATGCACGGGGTGCCCGTTCTGAGACTGCCACCTCCATGCTCACACTAAATATAAGTTGCTGTGGTTTACACTGCACAGAATCTAGTCCACCAGCTGACAACAGGCCCCCAAGGACAGAACACGGCACTCAGCTGCTGGTACATTTCATCCGAGAGCTCCCTGTGTTACCTCACAGAACCTCTGCCTTCCCTGAAGGGTACATTGCAGCTGATCAGAACAAGTTTATTTCATTTGCTCTAATGAGCAAAGCTTCATTGGAAACTGCAGTCAGAGCATCTGGAATCAGGAGCAATGCAACAAGATGACTCATTAGTCTGTGGTCAGATTTTTTTGGACGGTCAGCTCCTCATATCCTTTCCTTCTGTTACCTCCAGGACCATCCTGTTAATTTCTGAGGAAAATACAAATATGTCTTTGTGGTTTTCAGGACTTCCTCCACTTTCTTCCAATTATTTCTTCATTTAATTCCTTTTTATTTCTTCATTCATTACCATCTAGTATTTATATTATTTCTTGTTCTGTTCATCATACTTTCTTTCTCATGCCTATCACCAGGAGGTATTCTTCAGCTTTTGATGATCCTTCATCTCTTCAGCTCTTTATGTCATTCCACCAAGTGCCAGATGGCATGTTTTCCAGCATTTTCTCCAAAGACTTTTTCTGACTTAGCTTGTGACTGGTCCTCTCCAGTATCATTTTCTTTCTTCATCAGTTGGGGAAAAACAGATACAGTGATTTACTGTTGTTATTGCCATTGGCTAAAACTTAGAAAACTGTGTTAAAGATCAAAGGTGGATTCAACACTGAAATCCCCCTCCCAAGAGAACAGTCTCATCTCCAGGTAACCACTGATTATTTGTTTTCCAGCTGATACACTGATACTCCTGGAAAGCCTCTTCTTTTAGTCACCTTCCAGTTGGATCACATAAAAGGCTCTCTCCACCTCAGTGAGTTGATCAGTGATGTAAAAGGGTGATGCTGGTACACGGTGATTTTGTAACCAGTTTCCTATCCAATTCCTCACAACTATTAGAACAAGGCACATTATTTATGAAGATGCCTTTCAACATTCATCTCAGTTTTCCAATCTCTGCAAAACCACTGGAAGTCTGTAGCCTCCACTGCAGACACTTCTCCAGGGATCACGCTACTCCCTGTAGAGATGTGAGTTGTTCCTAAGTCCTATTCCTCTGGTCCAAGACATCTTGCTTCATTCATTCCTTCCCTGAGGAACTTGTTTAAGATTCTTACACAACTGAGATCTCACCATCCAAAGAACCACAAAAATACAGCTCTGTATTTCAGTCTGGCCACACCCAGACTCAAGATTTTGAAAAGAAATTGCTTAATGAAGAGCCTACCTCTTTTACCAAGAGCTTACTTCTCAACTGAAGAAATACTGATTGACAGCTTGCAGGAAAAGAACACAGGTCACTGCCCTTTTTAGAGACCCTGAGTGAAAACCCTAACACACAAGAGATTCAGAAGACTACAATTCCACTAACTCTAACCAGCCATGGGAATGACACAGCTCGTTGCAGTGTCTCAGCATGTCTCATAAAATGCACTGAAACATTTGCTAACGAGGCTATCTGCATGTTATTGTTCATTTTTATTACAGCAGCACTAGGAGTGCCCATCAATATCAGGACCTCGTGCCTGGTACAGATGTCAGTGTGTTAACCAAAGGAGAACACATCATTCAACTTTCTACCCCCAATAGAAGCAGTCAAATAACAAGACCCTTTCATGTCAGTGTGCCATTTGTACAGACAAATGCTCAGCAGCACGAGTCATAAAAGCTAGCCCACAAGGACTGTTTCAAGGGGAAAAAAAAGATTCTTAAATTTATTTTGAGATTCATATCTATGCATCCATGCCTGTGCATTTAACCATATACATAATTCACTTAAGTGTAAGAGACCTGCTTTTAAATACTTCACCACTGTGTCATGCCATGGAAACTACCTCAGGGCTACTAGGAAGGGGGTTCAAACATCCCTCTTATAAAACACATCATTATGCATTAGAGGAAACTTCATTCAACAGAGAAGAATGGCACACCAGCTGGAGGTGAACACCATAAACCACATAAAGTTTTAATTAAATTCATTAAAAATTCTTTGTCTCTCACTGTGTTTGGAGGCAGATAGAACCCTTTAACAATGGCCAGCACACAATCAGGTTTGTCAAAACTAATAATAATACAAAAGCATTTGCTTACCCTGGGACATTTTGAGAAAGTCTGAGTAACTGTATTATTTTTAATATGCGACATTTATAAATTATTGCAAGATGTGGCTGGTCTTGGAGCAGAGTTGCTGTTTCTATTGTTCACTGGATTGATAAAAGGTGTTAATAATAAAATGCACATTTTTAGCAGTTGCCAAAGTGAATCAACCTGGAATACAGGAGAGAAGCATACCTTCCCCTTAAAATGTATATATATATATGTAATATATACATTTAGTAAGGCTTGTTGCAATAAAACAAGGGGCAATGGCTTTAAACTAAAAGATCTAAGGAAAAGTTTTTTCACAATGAGAGGGGTAAAACACTGGAGCAGGTTGCCCAGAGAGGTGGCAGATGCCCCATCCCTGGAACCATTCAAAGTCAGGTTGCACAGCGTTCTAAGCACCCTGATCTCCTTGAAAACATCCCACTGCAGGGGGGGTGGATTAAATGACTTTTAAAAGCCCCTTCCAACCCAAACTACTCTATGATATATCAACGCATTTTTCATGATCGGTATTTCTTTACAGCATGTTTTCTACATTCTGTACTGATAAGTTTGAAAAACAAACACATTTCCTGCCCCTCAGATCTTCCAGCGCATCAGCAAAACAAGATACAACAAATGAATGCTACAGCACCAGATCCCCTCCTGCAAACACATACATGCCTGATATCAGACAATCAAGTATGTCAGGGGACTAATGATGAGCACAGAACATGCATAAATATTTGCAGGATTAAGCCTGCTAACCAGGGTAGAAGAGGATAGCTATTTTGTTGCCTGGGTCTTATGTAAATGACTTTGTTTTTCAAAGCTGAAAAGCCTTGCAAAATACTTTTGTATTTAATCAAATACAAATAAAATGATTCTACAATGTACTGAAGGGCTTCACATGATGAGTCAGTGACAATGTCAGCTATTTAGGCTCATGGCAAGCACTTTATTTGGTCCCAGTCCAGGTCCCATTTTAGTCAGTGGGAGTCCTTTCCCTGATTGCAACACGAGCCTTTGTTGCTAAATTATCTCAAGCTGATGAACTATGAAACAGGAAAGGTACTTTTACTAACCTTTTCTAATCTAGATTCATTAAGGATAATAGTAAACCAGTACTAACTAATTCAGTAATTAGATCTGAAAACATCCTCGCTGCATGGCTAATACATACGGCTTGGGTACTCATTTTTTATACTTCATCAAGACACTAATGCAAGAAATATCACAGGTCAAATGAACAGTCTCATAACCTATGCGATATGGTTGAAAGTGATGAAAGAACAGATGAAAGCATATATTCCACATCCTACACCTCAGTAAAGAAAGTCGTGGTTTTGTCCATTTCATAGTCATGGTGCTATAATTTCTACATCTAGAAACGTATCCACTTGATGCTCGGTACTCTTTGGGGCAAGGATTTTGATGGGCTTTACCGTAAGGCATATGCCTTGAGCAAAATGTGACAGAAACATGCATTTGATGAACTACACAATACAAAAACTAGAGTGATGTATCAAAATAAATGTTAACACATAAAGTGTAGTGTTGAGTCTACACAATAAAGTCCTCTGAATAGTATGAAAACAGTATTTAATTGAAGATATAAAAGAGCAAAGTAATTTTTCTATTTTTTCTCTATCCTATTGCCTTTGTCAGCTGGGAAAGTGCTGTCCTCAATTACATAGGTTTCAGAGGAAAACAAGATGCCTGCTTTTTTGCTTTTCTTTCACATGGGCGCAAGAAGCAACTTCAAAGGGGAACAGCTAAGAGATGAAGGAGTTGAAGAAAAGAAATAGCAATAACAGTACTCCCAAAACTGTTTCAGGGGATGACATCGAAACACTTCATAACGCACTTGCCCATATTCCCATCACAAAATGGTGGGAATTATCTAAACTCAGTCATCTAAAAATGAAGGTTATAATTTGAATGTATTGGCTAAATCCTGTAAGCAATGGAGAAAGGAGCAAATAGAAGGTAAATTTTCCAGTGTTATGATAAATACAATAGGTAGGGTAAATTGCCTTCTGGGAGGTTCCGTCCCACTCTTTTGAGCATAGAAAGTTTACACAAACAGGCTGAGATTCACACCATTGCTCTGAGCCCAAGGGTATCACTTGGCAGGCGGTGAGATCTTGTAGTGGTCAGCTTTACGTATGTATCTATGAGTATCTGTAAATCTACAGATATAATACAGATAGGTAACACATTATGTAAACATTGTATCTACAGCTGTACCTATATGTAAATACTTAAATAACTATATAAAAATATCTGCAGCTTTTTAACACAGTTCTGTCCATAGACGGGAGAGACAAAAAGAGAAAAGAGAGACCAGATTCATCCCCTGTTCACTCCCTGCCTCCATCCTGTTACAACCTAGGAATGGCAGGACAGATGTTTCCCAAGCACACAGTGTCATGGTGCACTTGTGCCTGCACACTCCACCCCAACTCTGTCCAAGGCATTCTTGAAGATGGAAGCTCACTGTTCACTGAACACTTTTCATGACTGCACAAATGAGAGCCAGGTGTAAATTTGTTGTATCTTTGCTTAAACAGCAACTCTTAACATGCCTAAAATGTATGTAAACATGCCTAACTCTTAGAAACCCTGCCTATTTGGAAATCCTGAATCCCAGCTAACTGCAATACCCTATCTGGCAAAGCGGAATAGGAAGATTATAAGAGATGCTTATTCCTAATCAGTACGAACTGTGAGCATGTTACAGCATACACAGTTCACATCTGGACCAGATTAACTAGTTCCACTGGTGTGGAAACTTGAGCACAGACTGAAGGACAGTCTGGGCTAGGGTCCATATCCCCCTCACAAGATTGTGTTGGGTTCAGCTCTTTTGGCCTCAGTTATCCCCCATGTGAATCCCAGCATGTCTCATGTCACAGGTAAGAAGTAAAGGAGAGGTAAAAGGCAATTCAATTTTGTCTTTGTTTCTCACCATCCAAATGTATTTAATGTGTTTAATTGGCAATAAACTAAATCCATTTCCCCCTGGCAGAGTTTGTTTAGCCCCCCCCGTCAACCCATGAGCTCTTCCATCTCACTTTCTCCCCCATCCTGTTCAGTAAGGGGGAGTAAGAGAGTGGCCGGATGGGCAACCAAAGTGAACCCACCATAAAGTACACATCCCCCAGGGTCCTTTTGTTAAGGTAACAGGTCAAAGCAATTTTGAGACTCCACTCTGGAGCATTGGTTTAAGCTGTGTTTTCAACCTGCACATTATCTGTGATGCAATACCAGCACACAGAATTCTTCATGCAGTCACAAGCAAGATCTTCAGTGCTTTCTGCGTTTCATAGCAGATGAGTGGCTGTTTTGAGCGTGTTGTTGCTGCGTAACTGGTGCCTAGGAGAGGAAGAGTGAACATCTGAGTGGAGATGACAAGAAAGAAAACATGAAACAACCATGATTAAGGGGTAAAATTTCAAAAATTCTCCAGTTTTGCCGCTGGGGCAAGACCTTCAAAGAAGTTGAGCTCCAAACCAAGCACTGAATTCTGAGAGTCCTCAAAACCCAGCAGCTGCTACTGAGATCAGTGAGGCTATTCATAAATGCAGGGATCTACTTGTGCCAATCACAGAGGAGCTGAACCCACACTGAGCTCGGATGTAGCAAACTTCACAAGACAATTGGGGTGAGGAAAAAAAATTAGTATCCACAGCAACAACATGCAATTATAGACTTAAAATAAGTGTGAAGCTTTGTGGCTCAAGCTCAACACATTTTAGAAAAATAATGATTATGTTTTCACTTCCTGTGTGCCTTAAGCAGGGTATTAGCTTGCAGGAAGAGAGGGTGCTGGTTTGGAGGTTTATGGCTAGGACATACATCTGAAATAATTGTGGCTCAGAGTGAATACATGCTAAGTTTATTTTAAATAAGATAGATGGGCAAGTGACAGCCAGGGTCTGGTTGAAAAGTGACATTATTTGTGGAGACAGCCTATTGTATTGCAGCAAAAGAGAATTCCATCTTCTATTAATAGTGGCCAGTGGGAATTCATGCTGAGACTTTTACTTTACTGACATGCCCATTTCATTAAAAGTTTCTTCATCCAGATCCTTTCTTCAGTTTTCAGAGTAACTCTTAGTGTATGTGAACGAGCAAAAGGATTCTCTGGAAAGGATCCAGCTACTACTGATTTTGAGCAGGGATTCTCAAGTACTACGTACAGATGAGATCTACAGTTTGCCATTATACTAAATACAGCACAGCTTTACATGACCTTGGGGCAGCTCTTGGGAGGGAGAAGGGGGGCCTGGGGTGCCACTGGAGGGCTCTGCCCAGGTGCTGCGGTCAGAATGTGAGGACACGCTTGGTGAACAAAGACCCAGCTTGGGGTTCATCCCCATTCATCTTGAGGGCAGGCAGTAATGTGGGGTGTGCCAAAGTCTTCACTCTACCCAGCCCAGCCACTTGGCTCCCTCTCCAGTTAGTCTGAGGGCAAGCAGCTGACACTGCTCTGTCCAAGGCAGGTGGCCTCTCCTATGGAAATGAGCCAATTAAAGGAGACTATAGAGGGGCACAATAGGCCAGCTTCTTAGGCTGAGGCTCAGCTATAGAATTGAAGATAGAGAGGTGCTGAACAGGAGAATTTTCAGCTGCGTAATTTTTGACCCAGCACACTAGTACTGTGGGTTAAAACAGAGGAGAGGATTTTGGCACGTGAATCTTTTTCATTTCTTATAGTCCAAGTGCCAAGGATCAAACTGAGAAGTGTGAAGTAACCAAGCAGTTTTCTGTGCATCTTTTTAACACCGCTAATGAAGGCCTTTCCACATTATGGCCTGTGTCTATTTCAGCCCTGATTTTGTATCTACTTACAGGATTAGAAAGATTAAGTGCTAATTAGAGCACTGAGGATTAATAACTGCTACTTCTGCAATGCACATTTTTCTTAATCTTGTCTTTAATTCTAGTGGAGATTGGTCCATGTTACAAAGCCAGAATTTGCCAAAGGTTACTAAACACATAATAGAAGGTGCTGGGTATTAGTTTTCTTGCATATGCTGAATAGGCATCACCCATTAGTCTAAAGAAGGAATTACAGGAATGGCAGGAAAAAGCATGCTTTGTTTCTGAAGAAAACACAAAGCTATGTCTTGGCTGTTCTGTTGGAAGCACTGTTAACCCAAATTTCACCCTTTTTACGTTTTCAGGTCTGAACCTTCTCATTTGAGTATTGTAATATGTATACACATTGCTAATTCAAAGCATATTCAAAAACTACTGAAATTATACATAAAGTGATAACTAGGAACATGCAAAAACAGCAAATAGAGAAAAATAGGCCACTGTCATTCCACTGACTGTTGACTGGGGAAATCATGGTGCTGTTCATTAGTGAGACACTTTCCTCATTCTCACGTTAAAGCCAAGTTGCAACATACTAATAGTCATATATTTGCAAATAAGTTTAGAACTATTTTGTTGCTTGAGGGGAACGTTTAACAAATCAGCTCAATACAGCAGTTGTTCATGTGTAAAACATGGCCAGGATCTTTTCCAGAGAAGAAAGACTTAGAGCAAGGTTTTCATTTCCAGCCAACAAAGAATTCAATTTGCATACAGGTGTTACAGGGCTTCTCTCTGAATTCATGGATCACTGCTAGTTTCAGATGTCAGGACACAGAGATGGGTCAAAGGCACTGTGAGATGACTTGCAGCTAGTTAAAGGAGTCTGAGGTCAGGGCTCTTAACATCAGCTCTCTTGTTTTCCATCAAGCAACACCAGATGTACCAGGATCTCATTCAATTCCATTATTTCCCACTACAACTAAAGGAGAAGGTTGATTTCTGCACAAGTGCACTGACTACAATGCTTTTTGGGTTATTCTAGGAGAGAACAGCTTTCCATCTCTGGGTGGATGATGGGATCCACTTGCTTAAAAGCACAGAGCAAGGATCACCCACTAGGATCAAGAAGGTGTAAGGAGGGGTGGTATGGTCCTCCCTTCCCCATGTCTGCAAAGGCTCTGAAGCAGTATTGCTTTCATTCACAGAACAAAACTGCACAACAGTCCCTTCCAAGGCAGCACAGGCCAAAAACTGGTTTCTTGTTCCATCGAGAAGGCAGTTAAGCTTTGGTTTGTTCCTCATCTTTTGCTGCCTGAATGGTTCAGAGAAGGCATAGTTCAGCAGTGACAAGTCTGTTGTTCCCTCTGCACCCTCATAAAGAATTACTAGATACACTTTCTTGGCTTGCATTTAATGCAGAGGTACCTTGTGCAAAAGAAACCAGAGTCTGCAGAAGGTCAGGGACACTTGGAGCAGGAAACTCCTGTGTGTATACGCCTGGTTTTCAGGAGACCTGCCCAAGATTTTGTTAAGATTGTGGAGGAGCTGCAAAGAGTCAAGTTACTTGATCCCTGTGTAATGAAATGATCAGGGAAAAGGTCTAAGATCTCTAAAGAGTTTTCCTTCTTCAGACCTCCAACTGTGTGTGACCAGAGGCAATCTTCTCTCTGTTAAACAAGTTCTTAGTAGATAATTCCCTGAGAATTACTGATGCTTAATAAATTGTCAGCTCAGCTTGTTCAAAACAGTTTAGCATTCAAAGGGCTCTCTGCATAAGACTATCTGAAAACCATCTTGAGTGTAAGAAAAGCCCTTCTCCAGAAGTCTTTAGAGAAAACCTGGAAGGAGAAACAGCGAATGGGAGCAAATACTGAAGCAATGATTGCTGATTAATATACTGTTAGGCTACCTATTAGAAATGGATGGGGACTGTCTTGCAGAAATCCTGTTTGAGCCCAAGCCTGTTACATACTTTAGAGAACAGACATTTGATTTCCCCTTCTGCACTCAAACACCAAAGTATCCATGACCAGACTGTGGCCTCTTCATTCTTCCTCCAAGAAGAAATCCTTGCAAGTGTCAAATATATTTTTCTGCACAACAAAACCCAGAGAAACTAATTTTTTAAGCCAAGTCCTTATTCTAATTCTGTACCACATAAAATTATCATGAGCCAGCTGGTGAAGAAAGCCTTCAGAGGCACACACCCAATGTCTGTAGCTTTCTAGGAGTGGAATACAGACCCCCCACACCTGGTAGCTGCCTGTTGAGGCTGTTCTGGAACACATGTATTTTAACAAATTGTACTTTACTAACCGTACTTCAAGAAGGGATTGGAATAACAAGGCATTGCACCTGATTTCACAAGTGTATTATTGCCCTAGATACCTATGATGGATTTTTAAAGGTTTTTTAACATTTCTAAATAATATATTTTTCCCCCCGATTTCCATGTAATGCCTTGGTCTCTTCTCACGCTTCTTTAAACAGCACTTGCATTCATACATCTCAGTCATGCAACTCAAGCACCTTCTGTTAAGTATAATTCTTGCCTCAGACAAAAGATCAGGCGAGTGTTTTCCCGCAGGTCACTCCAGCATCCCTGAATCCCTCTCTGCCCGCATCCCTGAGCGCAGCGCGGCGCTCCACCGCTTCACCACCAGAGGGCGCTGCCTGAATGCCTTTGAAAGCGTCTTATGTCACATTTAAATCAAAAATAAAAAAAAATCCACCTTGAAAACCTTGTTATTTAGAAAAGGTGATGCAATCGTGACATGAAAGAAGAGGAATTATTGAAAGACTGCTATAAAATGCAATGCCTCATATCTTTGCACCACTTCATTTTAATCTCATCCAATCAGTCTGGTACAACAGTACAAATTAAGCTTTGTTGATTTAATCCAACAAAGCCATCTTGAATCAGAGTGCTTATGCCAGTTATTGAGATCCACAGTACAACTCTGATGGACTGCAGTTTGAGAAGGAGAGGCAAACTGGACTTCTACATCTGACTAAGAACACCTAGTGATACATGATACCACTTAGGATAGAGCATAATATTTTACAAAATTACAAAAAATTATTGCAAAATTAGTGTCCATCCCTATTTATCCTAAGGATCTGTCTCTTTAAAAACATAACGTCTGTTTTAACACTCATTCATCTTTAGGCTGTCTTCTCTTTTTAATAGTGATTTCTATCCTAGTTTTTCTTTTCAACACCTCCTTTTGTTTACAACAGAAGGTCTTTGCTTTCCCCCTGGTTATGTCCAATGCCTTTCCATCACACATTATCATGTATCCTGACACATATGTTGCATGCATGGTAATGCACAAATGTGCATCTGCATTTCCCATTCAGTGAGGGGTTCAAAGCTATTCTTGGGTCCAGACTCATCCTTTTCAGACTGGAGCTGAGGTTACAATTCTCTGGAAGGAAGAAGCCAAAGTAAGCTCTTTAACTTAAACCCCAGCTTCTGATCCACGAGCTCTAGCCAGACTGGCCATGGGAAAGCCCAAGTACAATCTCACTTAGCTCCAGGACTGGCTCTTCCAAAGTACAGCGTGCATTCACAAAGCTAGAGCCAAGCTACAGTCAGGCATGGCAAGGCACAACAGGACTGGGGCCAAGTTTGCTGTGCTAGAGGTCTGCTGCACAGTATCCTAAAGACCTTAAAAACCAAGCCACAAATATGTTTATCTATGGATTTTATCATGGAAATTATAAAATTCCGGAGGCCTGACTTGCTTTCACAGCATTGAGGCTTGGCAGTCCCAGCCACAGGAAACTTCCCATCCAACTACCAAAAGTCAAAGTAGGACACAGGCCGCATATGATGTCAATGTATCACTCTTTTAGACACATACATTTTACTCAATAATGAGAAACCTAAATTAATGTGGCTATATTAAGTGCCCTGTTATCAAGTTTGTCACTGAAGAACTAGTCAATGCAATCAGTGGCACCTAGGGAATTTTGGTTCACCCTACAGTAGATACTTAACATTTGGTATCACACAGATACCCGAGCTCATGTGTCTCATGAGCCTGAGTGTGAGCAGAATTCCCCTCTCTTCCCTCAGTGCTTTAAAAAGGGTAACTTCCAGGAACCTTAGTTCAGAGAATTACACTGTCAGACACATGCAGAACCCAACCCAGCCTCTGCAGCTCCACCTCCATTTTGCCACTTCATTCCAGCCTACTTCCAGATGGAGTAGAGGGCTTATTCTTCTTCTTTCCCTAACAGTCAAAATACCCTTAGTGTTTCAAAACGGCAGATAAACAGATGGATCACAGGTCTCGGTTGTGTTCTTTGCCAGAACTGGGCTACATTTGTGATGTAAGATGAGGTTATCCTGCTCAGGAGGTGAGTATGGCATATCATTTGCTTTCCCTGCATGAACAAACATCTGTTGAAGATGATAAACTCATGAAGTGCACACGACCTCCACTGTTCTAGTGAGTCAGATCTTGTACACAGGACCTACTCTTTCAGGAATGCATTTCTGACTAACCTATTGCAGTGACAGTCTGTCAAGCCAGAATGTGAGAACATCTCACTTTACTGATGAAGTAGTTTCTACTTCACAGAAGAGGAATAACAACTCTCCTGACACTGGACAGCAAAGCCAGAAAGCTCACAGAATTTCTCCTCCTAGCAGCCCTCAGTTTCTGAGGGGACCCAGATCAGAGGAGTATCTCCCTTCTCTGAGATTTTACCTCCTGGCCCATTAAAGAACAGTAAGCTGGAGACGAGGCAGGCATCTAGCAGAGCCTGAATGTGCAGAGTGTTTTCCTGTCTGAAAAGGTGGGTTGCAGGTAGTCATACAGAGCTCTTTCCACTGCTGCACAGCAGTGAGGGATCCGTCCTGGCAGAGGCCAGGCCATGGCTTTTCTGTTTTCTCCTAGGTGCACCTTCAGCAAACAGCAGGTCTGCAGTGCTTAGGAGGGTCCAACCATCGAAGGCTACGTGGGGCTGCTATTCCTGAGGTGATGTGATTATCTCTGCACAGTGAAAGAAGTGTCCCAGAGACCTCTCAAGAAAGATTTGGCATGGTCTAGGTCTTAATCAACTCCAGAATGGAAAAAGCAGCCCAAGTAAAATGTCTCTCGATGCCTGCAAATACCTAAATTCAAGTTCAATTATAGCAGGAGGAGGGGGAAAGTAAAGAGAACATTTTTTTTCTCAGGCTCCAGAGCCAAGATCTGTGTGTTTTTGAAGTCATCCTGCAAGGAAGAAAAGAAAAGGCTGAATCTGACTGTGACCTAAATAAAGCAAAAGAATAAGGTACTTGTGATCAAAGGATTGAATGATGCATATACACATCTCCCTAAATAATAGAGTTGGTGGGGGAAATGACATGTCATTATTCCTCTGAAATAAAGCAAATTACCTGTTCTGAAAAGAGGAGTTAATCTGTTTTTTATACAGTGAAGCATAATGCCACACTATTTCTTCTAAAATTAGCAGCTGACAAGCTGAGACTTCAGTGCACATAGCATCTGGCTCTCTGGCACCACACGGACTTACCAGAGTGAACCCTTCCTTTTCCAGTTTTATAAGGTTTGGTGGGCAATAGCCATTACCACAAAGAATATCCACTGAGCTCCAGAACAGCAGTAGTTTTAAAGCACCTCAGAGTTTCTTTCTTGCTCTCTCAAGAAGCAAACGCAGAAAACCTGACAAGCATATTTCAAAAAAAGCTGAAGAACTCTGAATGGATTCAAAGTCCTCTTTTCACCCATCTTTCCAACCAGCTGTACCCTTCATTAGTTGTCTTCCAAACAAGAAGCAAGTATGGGACAATCTCATCCTAAAATTCTGCATTTTGACATTTCCAGTACATAAGGCAGGCAGTGAAAAGAGTGAATTCCAGACGCCGAAGTCAGACTCATCCAAGTAAATAAGAAGTTTCTTGTTTTCTATTCTTAAACTCTGAGGCTTCAGATGCTGAATAACTGAGCCCATAACTGTAGTAATGGCTGAACAATTTATCTTGAAAAGATAATGGCTGTATTTTATCACATGAATGCATAGAAACAGCGTAGAGACTTCTTCTCTAAGCTGCTCTCCTGAGGAATTTCTCTCTGCTGTTCATGTTTCGAGTGATAGTATGAAGGGCTCAGCATTCATAAAGAGGCTTGGGAGATTGAAAACCTGAGAATTTATTTCCATCAGACCTGGGAGACCAAAATCACAGGGCTTATTTACCCCCTAGAGAATTTCCAATTAAATAGGCTTTCAATGGAATAACCTAACTTCCCTGAATCTCCTTTACTGATGTACATCCATAATCATATCCAAGTTATGTGCAGAGAATTCCCTAGCAGCAGATTGGAAAGAAAATATAAGTTAAACTTTCTCTCCCTCACACATCTGAAGGAAGTGATTGGGTGATATTTTCTCTGTGTTTAAATACGCCAAACATCACTACTGCTGATGTTTTTTCCTTGGCCGTGATGACACAAAGAATAGGAAAAATAACAAATCCAGTCACCAAAACCACATATTTGACCTCTTCCATCGCAGTTTTGGCCCAGGCAGTTTAAAGTGCATGGTGTTTTATGTTTGCACTTATATTCTTTCACACAAATGAGGAACAAGAGACTTTCCTCTGTGCTGGGAGGATCAATTCAAGCCACAATGCCTCTCTGCTCATTGTCCTGACAGCCAGGCTCTCCACAGCATCACACTGTTGTTTGGGGTTTTTTCCTTGAAAGGTGGGAGATTGTTGTCTTGTCCAGCCAAGAAAAGAATTTTGTAATATTTGAAGAGCTCCATGGGAAAAAAGCAAGAGGATCTTACTGAAAGAAGATGCTTTCTCAAGTGAGGCTGTCCTGTTCAGAAAGACAGGTCAGCTCCTGAGTGCTGGAGTTGCTGAGGGAGGCAAACACAAAGCCATGTCCTAAATTCCCCATATCCATAGGTTCTTGCATTGGATAAAGGCCATGTGTCAGAGAGGAAGGACACCCTCTCCATCTGATCTAACAATGAATTCATGGTAATGCTCCAGGGTTGAGTATTAACTGGTTTTAATCAAGGAAGACAAGGACTCAGGGGCAAAACCAATTTTCTTGAGGCTTCAGCAGCTCACAGAGAGAAAAGCAGAGACGAGCTGGATTGACCTAGGGAGGCTTCTGAGACAGCTTCTCCCTGTGAGCAGGCAAAGCTCTCTGGGCACGCTGCTCAAGGAGCATCACCCAAGCAAAAGCACTGTCTGTGTCTGAATGCACTATTTCAGTCCACAGATGACCAGGGTAAACTTGTGCTCCAGGAAAGTAAAATCTGAGCATCTAACTCAGCAGTTTCTATTTCTGGTTCCTAAGGCAGCTGCCTTCCTAAGGCAGACCTGGAAACCCAGTTGCAGAAACAAAAAGCTGGCTATGTTTATCACTGTATTTTCCCTGACAGTTAACTTATATTTACACAGATTTACCACCAGCACCACCACCACCACCACCTTTTGACCCTACTTGAGTATTTTTCTTCTCTGAATGAAGCCTGCTAAAGTTCTACACTATCTCCTGCAGAAAATTACTCAGTTGTTCAACTTTTCTTGATCCTCCACTGTTAACAGCAAAAATTATGGTCAAGATTGATATGAGTTTTTATAGATAACATCAGGCTAATGTACAGTTTTGCATTCAGCTTACATGGTACCACTGGCCTGCAATCAGCATCCTGCAGTAGAACACTGGCAGATCAGCACCCTCTGCCACTCTGTGTATTTACTTATCAATGACAGAGCCAAACAGCCAACAAACAACTCCATGAGTACAGATGCCAGCATGATGTCAGCAGAGAGAAAGTAGGACTGTCCACATCAGAGTATGCAAACCTCCTTTTTCAGGACATGGAGCTGCAACTAAGCTGCAACTTCTCCCTAAGCTTCACCTACAGCAGGGGGACACAATTACACTGACCAAACAACTGAGGGCAACTTTCCAACACTGCCTCTTTACAAACCACAGAATTAATAACTTCCTTAAGAAAGATAAAAAAAATTGAAGCACTGTTTTAATTATGTTCATAATGATTTATTTGGAAAAATGTTCCCATTAAATGCTATCTGAGCACAACCCATTGTAAGTGAGAAGGAGTTTGGTTCCATCTGCATTTAAAGTGATTTTTATAATTATTCTCATCAGAACAGCCATTAATCACATAAACAATACCTGGCTTGCAGAAAATACATGATAAGCAGCTATGTTATGACTTACTATTATTTTTATTGCATTCTTTAACTCAAATACAAATTTTCTATTAAAATGGGTCTTTTTTAAAAAAACCATAAATCTTACCTTCAGATTGATGAGTGGCAAGAGGTGTCTGTGTCTCCTTGGAGTATGACACCACCTCCCGAGGTAAGAAATCAACCTGGGTAATCTTTGACACCCCCAGTTTGTGCAGTCTGCGTCTACGGTGGAATACATGACATCAAAAGGTTAGTGATGTTAAATGTAAATCAACAGCAGGAACAAATGTTTGCTGTCATGAACAGGATAAAACAATACTTGAGTGTTTGTTAAGATGAAACACAACACATTATGCATGAGAAGTACCATACTGCAGTGAAGGAAATTAACCTGGGAACCATTTGCCATAATAAAGTACAGTTGCTGAACCTCTAGATCATGCTGCTGAGAGGGTCTGCAAATGGGAGAGTGAAATGGCCTGCTTGTGCCCCTCTTAACATGCAACAAAATTCTCTTTCATACTGTCATTATTATGATGTGCTGCCTGCTCAAAGGAGTTCATCCTCAGCCTGGGATACACTGTTTTGGAAAGGGTACAGTGGGTTTAAACCAGGATGGATCAGGACTGCCAAATGTTCAGCTGGGAGCAATAACAGAGTCTTTAACTGGCAAGGTGGCTAATTTCCATAAAGAAGGAGATTCTCCCTTCCACAGGAGTTGTTAATAGTGCCATTGATGTAGGTTTATGATTAGTGGAGTCCTAACGCAAGGGCTGGAGGAGAGCGAAAACACAGCCAGAGCAGGGCCAGTATAACCTTCTATTTTGTCTACTTCCCTTACTTTAAATAAACTATATGAAATAAATCAGTGAAGCAAACTAACTGTAGGTGGGTAAGGGAAACAGAAGAGAGGCAGCTGAGCATGGTCATGAACACTTTTAGTTCTACACAGTTCACTCAGCAGTGGGGGGAAAGATCAGTTTATTTCCTGAATATTATTTGACTGTCTGAAGGGAGTGAAAAATATACAAATGGTTACTTGGAAGTGTTTTACTGGAAAAATGTCAATTTTCAGCAGAGAAAAGAATGCAAATGTAATAAACAAATGGACTAACTAAGGCCAGTAACCTAAACCAGTAAGTGTGAACATGCTTGTGCATTTATGGGGAAATAAATTCCTGGACACAATGTTTCTCAACTTGTCATGTTACTGGAGAGAAAAATTTGGAAAAGCAGAAAATTCTTCCACATTATCCATATCCTCTTCGTTTTCCAGATTGTCAGAAGAACAGAAGTCAAAGGGGTTTTGATCTAATAATTTAAAGTGGTTTAGGTATTCAATTAAGATTGATGTCTGAAAGGAAATGCGAGTCTCAAAAGGAAACTGTCATCATTGGATAATACCTACTGAACTTTTCAGCTGATTAATGCTACATCAGCTATATTTTTGTCGAATCTATTTTACTGCCTGAGTTGTTATTAAGCTCACTGCAATTAGATTCAGCAGGTAATCAGTACAAATCAGCTGTATTGTGTAACAAACCACTAGAGCAGAAACAGTTGTAGCTCTGAGTCTTTCCTCTTTTCAAAGAAGAAAAATTAACGAGTCTTCCTCCTTACATCCATCTCTGACTTTGCCAATATGAACAAAATCTACAATTTTCCAAAAATTCTACAGAAAAACTTCTACTTCGTTACTGGGGGCAGAAAGTTTCTTCAGCTAGCAAAAGTTTTAGTAGATTTACATTTCTGTAGGTACTTTAACTTAGGGTCTGTGTGAATTCAATCTTTAATAAACATCTCACCCCAGCCAACTCTGATGTGCTTTTGCCTCCCTCAGCACCAGATGTGCAATCTCTGTTGCCTGCTTGGTCAGCTTGACTTCCCTACATAACCAGTCCCCTGCTGCCCCAGGCTACTCTTTCCATTTACTGAGGTTCTTAAGCCTTTGCGTTGAAAAAGTCTCTTGACAGTGGTCTTGGTTAAGTATAATCCCTAATTAATTATGTGTCTAATCTGGACCTAATTAGAACTTCCCCTAATTCTAAACCAGTTTCACATGAGGTCACTCCGTATCTCCTGAACTGCCTGAGGACAGGGAACATGACCCTAACGGAGAGCAGGGTTTAACCGCTGGTCCGGTGGATTGAACCTTTTTGCACCCGGCATCCCAGAAGTGAGCTGCTTCCCACAGCACTGTGCTGAGGCAACGTGTGGAATTTTTCATCTAAAACACTTCCAACTCAGGAATTGCCGGCGCCTGCACAAATGCCTTGTGCCACCCATATCCTGGTAATTACTGGTGAGGACTGGGAGGTCCTTCTTCCTCTGAAGGAATGTGATTGATTGATTGCTTCTTGCCAGTGTCAAGCCACCTCTAACGGTTCTCACGTTACTAAAAGTTGGCCTAGCCTTTGGTCCCAAGCACTTAGGGACAACTAGAGCATCCTTTCAATATCTGGACTCTACTAAACATGGGCTGTAATGTTCTAATCTCTAGTTCTTTTTAGGGCAACACTAAACTGTCTATTGCTCTCCCATCCCCATTTTTCATCTGAGGTGCTCATAATTCTCACAAATTTAATGAATGTTCATCTTAAGAGAGCACATAAGCTTGGAAGGACTCCTCTCCAAACTGCCAACGGGATGCCAGTAGGAGGATAGTGACTAAAATGCATGCATTAAAATGGATTCTTCTGTCCACAGGTATCACAAGAAAGGTGTGTCTGCTAGAAGTGTTTTGCTACACACATCATTTAATTGCTGACTGCAGGATTTCTTTTGCAGTGGTTTTCTTGGGGGTTTTTTTGCCCTAGTCTCAGGACACCAGAGGAAGGTTTAACACTGCCTTGGGTTTGAAGACAGTTTTCTTTCAAAAGAGGCAGGACTTCCATTAAAATGTATACCTGTGGATTTGTTCTCTGGCGTGCTTCTTTTCTGTCTTTGCGCTGACTGCTCATAAATGATTGAAGTCCTGTAGCTACATACAGGGTTATCTTTTCATGAGTCAAATAAAGGAAATTGCTTTGCACAGCTGTTTGAGGAACCTTGCCCCTAGGAGTGCTCATCTTTTAATCCAAACTTCTGCAAAAAAAAGCAGCTGGGATTTCTACAAGGTTTCTGTTAAAATAGCTCAAAAAACTCTACCTTTTTGTTACAGCCCAGGTAAAGTTGTAGAAGCGTGACCTATTTGAAGTCACACTCCCATGAAAACTACAAACATTCCCAGAAGTTCTGGATATGGAGAAATATTTGTGTTTAGAAAGCTCTCTGGATACTTTCCTTCTGACCTCTCCTGGTGAACAGACCTAACACACCTAAGTGCAGCTGGGAGCACCGTCAATCAGCAGCTAAAGGGAAGCTGCTGTTTTTCTTACAGAATGGTGAATGAAGTAGCACGTGAACAAGTAAAAGCACGAGACACTTGCCTGGAGACTCAAAACAGGCAACCCCATATGTTCATTGGTAGAGCAAATTTTTCAACGTTGTGACTCGGTTTTGCCTATGACTCACGCTCTGAAGAACTTGAGGTACTGCTACCTATCCTTTTAGAGGAACAGTTTATCCCGAATACCTCTGCAGGCAAGCACTTCTACGTTATTTAAAGTAACTACTTTTTTCACTTGTATGGGGTAAAGAAGTTCCATCCCAAACTAGAAAATATTATTTTTAGCTCTGCTAAAATTTTAAAGACCCTTGATAGGCCTGAACTCAACTAAGACAATTATTCTTGGACTATGATCATACTTAAGTGCACAATTTTAAGCACATACACAGCTCCTAAAGGAAAAGGGGACATTGTTACTACATGTGGAAACAGCGTAATTATAGCAGGCAGAAAGGAGCGGGAAAAGTACCTTGCAAATGATTCAGAGAGAACAGTCTGAATCAACAGGTACAAACAAGATCAATGTAACTATACATGCACGTATGCGCCACAATAATAACATTTCATCTGAAATGAAATAGTTATTTGTATTGTGTTTCAGGCAACAGAAACAGCAATTTATCTTTTCATAAGCTTGTTTAAATAGTTGGGGTTTTTTTCCACAAAGACGAATTTGCTGAAGATTCTTATTTATGAAACTAAAAAAAGGAAACTTAAATTATGGTCTTTTTTGAGTCAAAAAAGCAAATGAAAATCACATACAACCAGCTCAACCAGGAAGCATTTTCAACATAATTCTTGAAAAGAAATTATAACAAAAAGAGCTGACATATACCCAAGTTCAGAGTCAGACTGGAGTTGCAGCACTGAGGGGTCTGTGTCCCATTGCAAGGTCCTAGGGTGGTAATCAGCCGTGCAGCACGAAGGGGAGGGAAAAAAAGAACACAGAGAATTAACTGAAAGGATGAACAAAACCCCACCTCCTTAGTTACATGCTCTATGTAGTACATTCAACCTCCAAGTGCAAGCAACAGCCACCATATGTCAGACAAGGTTTGTACGTCAAACTGAGACAGGGCAGGCAAATTTACTAAAATTACGTATTATTGACAAACAAAGGAAAGAAGCTGGATTCTCTGTCACATATTGATTAATGAAACATGGGGTTGCGTTTTTTTTTCCTTTTCCTGAAAAATTTCTAACTCTTTAACTTAGGTTCATGGATTCACAATAATTGCTAAAATCTGCAGGCACAATTTATTTATGTTTTTATGATAAGGTGGACTGAACACTTGCCATGAACTCCGCTGAAGAGTTTATCCCTTCACACACTCCTGAGACAGACAGTAATCCAGCCTGTACAACACTGCTCTAGGCATGAACATCACGTAGTGCACATGACAACAAATGGCACACTGATACCAGCTCTGACATACTCTGAGGGCATCTGGGACAAACAAATAAATTCTTCTTTTTTTCCTCCAGACAAAGTTCCCGGGGAAGAGGGCAATAATACATCTGGGAAAATTAGATCTATGACAATCTCTTAGTGGACTGCTGTCATGTGAGGCTATCACCAAATGTACAAATGTTTCAGAGGTGTGGTCTGAAGTGAAGATGTTGCTCCTTGCATTGCAGTGGAGCTTGCCCTTCTACCAGCTCTAAAACACCTTGCAAACAGTCACAGAGCCTTTATGGAGTCTTGTGAAACACTGAGAATCCTCAAAATTAGAAATGCAAAAACTGACATATTGAGGCCAGCATTTTCAAAAATGCCTGCTCCTTCCCTGTCTTAATTTTACTTTATTTTTCCACACTCAGGAAGCCACATCTTATATGCAAGAAAACTGCTGGAATCTATGACAGAATCAGGAACATACCTTCAGCTTCTGAGCACCTTCTCCTGTACTATGAACATTAGATTATGCATTGCTCTCACTAGCAGAGGCTAAAGCAAAGGAAAGTGCTCCTTCACTAAGCGTGCAAGTCATGAAGACATGCTGGATAATGATAGCTGTCAGAATTAAAAACTCCCCTAATTTCTTCCAAATACAAATTCTGAGTATATAGAGATCATAATATTACCAGGTTCAGCCAAAACCAGCCATTTGTGCTCAATACACACAAGCCTTTCTGCAACAATAGCAACCTCTGCCAGTGAATCACTGATATAAACTAACAAGTTACTGAATTAGGGTTGAAGTAGATTTCTTAAAGCCAAATAATTATTCTACCTCCTGCCCTTAGTGTACTCACCCATTCTATTACCAATGTTAACTCACTTTCTGGAGGGACAGACAAGGGCATGTGCTGCACCCCTGCCATTTCAGAATGAAAAAGAATCAATCTCAACACCCTGTGCATACAAAAAGAATGAAAAACTGTAATGCAAAGCTGCCTTCTCATGCAACATAAGGGCACTCATTTCCCTCAACTTCTTATGATCCATAGTAATGCTTATCAGGATAAAAGACTTTATACTCACAGAGAAAGGCTTCTCCAAAACTAAACTGTGTTACAAAAGGTCAGAGATAAAATAACACAGCAATAAAGAACAGATTTTCCCCTTCTAACTTGACTGCAGCGTAAGTACAGTGGAAAATGGAGGTAAGAACTGAATGCCTGATGCAAGGCAAAGGCATCAATGACTAATGCATTACAGATACTCCATTAAAAATGCTATCTATGTGAAGATTACTCTTGTAATGTCACCAAGGTCAGTAGTGTATATTAGGACTTGCTATAGAAGTGCCAGTTTCTAATTTTATTGCTGCCTAGGGGCTACTTATACATTCATGTCCAGGTTTTCCAAACTCTTAAAAGAAAATATGGATAACTCATTTCAGTTTCCTCCCTCCAACATTCATTTTCAAACCTACAGAATTTGTAGGGGGATAAAGGCTATTTCATCAGAAAGAACACCATTATCATTTGATTAAAGCAAGAACTTGCAACAGGTCTCTAGAAGTACAGTCCCTAGGTTCCACCTCTAAGAATCCAGGCCAGGTCACAAGAGGGGACACCTTTACCTGGTACCCAGATAAAAACGCCGAAACAAAATAAATGCGGAGATCTCCCACACCCAAGACAGCACTCAAATCCCAAAAATATTAGAAGAGCAACACTTATGGTTTGGGCCATCACATGCAGACGTGTAGTACAGACCTGTCCTTCCCTTAGTGTTTATTATCTGGATTCTGACATACAGCCTTCACCACTCTGGACACTGATACATACTTTTAATAGCAATTCTCCTTGACTCCTGATTATATCTGTTTTCAACAGTTTTAGTGCATCTGCAAAACATTTCCTATATTTGTGCTCCACTGTGCAACGCTGCGTTACCACTTGCGCAGGCATGAGAAATAGATGAGGAAGCCATCTGCTGAGTTGTCCTCTCCAGCTTGGCTGAGCAATGCTATCACAGAAAATGAGGCTGCAGGTAGCAAATTTTCAGATTTCAAGTCTCTTGCCCTGGGAGACAGAACACAAGTGGCTACACTCACGTAGTGGAGGCTGGAGAGCACAGGGAGTGAATCTGTGTTTCAAGGAACACTATTGATTTGTTCTTTGTCTCTTCCTGGCACCTGAAGAATGTCATCAGATCAAAATGAAAGTGAGTGAACAGTAAAGATGTAATCTGGACCTGCAATTTAGCCAGTTTCCATGGCAATAACATCAAAAAAGAAAGAAATAGATTCTTTGAGGATTAGCAACCCAAAAATGATGTTGAATAGCCGGTGCTGTCATCCCGACTAGAAAATTAAAGCTAATCTGTTGTGATGAACAGACATCACGTACGACATTCCTTGATTGTATGGATGAGCATCATAATTACACTTGTTCTCCTGTGGACACTTCTCAGTGGGGATTTTGAAATGCCACTGGATCTCAGCAGAAAAGCAGTTGCCAATGTTTTTCCAACAAATGCATGAGTTCCTCCTCCAGACACTTCTTCATGAGGAAAAGAATTAGGTGCTGTTGCTCTTCTTTTTCCTTTCTTACTTCTTCCTAAGAGAAAACTGCAATGGCTTGACTTCAAGTCCCCCAGAGACAAAGGCAGAGGAGGTAATGTCACAGACCCTGAGGACAAGTGCATGGCCTAGCAGTCAGCAGTCAGGCAGAGGTGCTCCCACTCTGGACCCTTTCAGACAGCACAAGTTGGTCAAGGTTCCCCTAAATGGATTCAGTGGATTTTGGCACAGATCTATGTAGAAGAGATGCAAAACATTTTAGTTGAACATTTTTATGGGGAAAAGAGGAGCATTAGACTGGGCAGGTAAAAGTCGTGCTCCCTAGCAGTCTCCAGTCCTGCAGACTCCTCCTGTGGGTGAAGGGAGTGACACAGGCATGGGAAGGGCCCCTGGAAACTCACTGAACAGCACAGTCAGGGCTAAGCCAGATCAGTCCGCTTCCCCCACCCAGACAGCACTGACACTATTTCAACCAGAACTACCCAACACTGTTTCAGAGCCGGTTGCTGTATCAGCCTCCCACATAGTGGCAAACAATAGCCCTGTGTCATGGTCCATCTGCCTTTTACATGTTCGGTGCACAACAGCTGAGCCCGACTGACCGAAGGATGAAAAGCTGTATTACCAAACAAGATTGTTCTAAAGCAGCACAAAGGGAATGAGGGCTGTTAGATGTTGCACTAACAAGACAAGGTGCAAGTGTTATTACCTCTCTTTCAACTGATCTGCTTTCATTCTCTTCCTTTAGATAGGCATCTCAATAACCTATTTTCTCTCAAATTTAGGACAGTATTAATGCTGGTGCTGTTGCAGCTCTTAATACTGAAGAAGTACGAGATAATTTTGACCCATCATCTTTTAATAACCTGTAGAAAGAAACCAACAAGAGGAAGAGGCCCAGATGTCATATATTTACTAAAGGATTGGATGGCAAAACAACACTTATCTCTTCTGAGATAAGAGATAATTCTGAATTCAAGTCCAAAGCATTGGGAAGATATTGAGAGCACACAGTTCTAAAAGAACGGAGAAGCGTTGCAAAATTTAAGGTGGGAGGAATTTCAACAAAGCGTTCCCTTGTCTGTAGCATTATTATTATTACCATGGAAAAACAGGCACTGCCATATGTTACAATGATCTGTGTAACCTTACTTCCAGAAGATTTTATTCGGATTGCATAATGTCAATTATGTAGATTAAAAATGTGGAAAAGACTAAAATAAATAAACTAAAAATAAAATAAAACACTTGAAACCTTTTGGAAAATTCCCAGCATCAGAATGCATTAATGAAGCATAGATTCTGACATCCAAAACTGTCTGGAATCCATGAGAACTTAGCTGATTTAAGCAACTTTGGGTCTGGCCTGAGTGGTAGTGTATGAAACACAAAAAGTATCAGTTCCAATACATACACCTAATAATTTGCCATCATAAAATGATATTTAGTATCTGTAATCATGGTCATATTGCAACAGAATTTGGCTCTGGGTAAGTGCCCCAACCCAACACTTTTCATGTGCAACATACTGACAGCTTAGTTCTGACTCTGCTTCCCTGCAGCCAAAATCAAATCCTCCCTCATCTGTTGCTGATGCTGCAGAACATGTGTTCTGCATGACTTCTTTTCTCCCTCCACTCCTCTTTCCCAGGTCAAGAGCAACCAGGCCTGAAAATCCATGCTTTTGAAAAAAAGGCTTCTCACAGGAATAACAGCAAACTCCATTTTGACAGGGGCTTCTTGCCGGGCAGAAACCTCTTTGCAGTTTTGCAAATCACACCTTCAAACAGAACTGGAGGAAAGCAAACACCATATTCTGGCATCTCCTGTCACCAAGAGCTATCGTGCTCCCCAGACCAGGAGAACACTGCACTGACAACGCACTGAGACCCGAGGTATCTGCTGAACTGAGATACCCATATGTGTCCCTAATGAAACACCATTAGATCTGACAGGCCCCAAACCAAGCATCTCCCCTTGCAGCAAAAACAACGTCCTGAACTGACCCTTCGTATGGGAAATAGCAATGCCCTCCCAACCCTAAAATTCAGTGACAGACTGTGCCATGACTCCACAGATTAGGCTGTGCCAGGGTTTTTCAGCGCCCAAAGGCCAATCCACTAAGCAGAGTGCAGACTGTTACTAAACTGAAGCAAAGAGACCAGAAATGGAGGTGGGACTCACCCAGAGCATATGGACTCAGCTATCCTGTAGGCAATCTCAAGGTACCTTTGTTTACCAGAGCAGTATTTCTAAAATGATGTGAATCTGACTGGTCTCATTCTCCCCATCTGTGGTAGGAGGGGGTCTTGATGTTGCAGGAGGTATTTATACAACCTTCAGGCACCTAAAGAAAGGGCTGCACCAGTGAACCATTACCATGGCCTCTTTCCATAGAAACAGAAAGGCAGGAGATTGCTCCATGCAGCAGTTCCAAGCACCCAACTTGGACTCCAGTTGTGAGTAGGTATTAGAGGTGGTTGGTATCTTTACTGCTCTCTCACTTTCACTTTGATCTGCTGAGAAATAGATAAGGAAGCAATCAGCAGCTACTTGAGAGCCTGCAGGCTTCAGTCTGCTTCATGCTTTCTTTTCTTTTCTTCTAACTTCAAATGCAACTAGCAAAAGAAGTGAATTAGGAAATTAGGAAAAAGGAGCTAACCAATAAGCCCAACACAATTCTTGCTTCTGAATTTGATGTAAGGAGGAGCCTCATGTTTAAAATTACAATTTTAACCCTGGATTACAATTTCCAAAAGATTCAGAATTGCTTACATTAAGATCTGTGCACCTTCACACCGAGGGCACACTGAAAATCACATTACACCCAAGTCATACAATCTTAAAAAAACCTGGATGCAACAATTGTGAGATAAGAGACGTATTTTAAAATCACCAACAGAATAAAATGCTAAGATGTGTCTGAATGCATTTTTTCAATATGATACCAAACACTGTCAGCAAATTGCAATCCAGTATTATTTGCAGTTTCAATGTGTAATCTATCATGTATCTAGACTACTTTTTTTAAAGGCTGAATATTGCCAGAATGAATTTAAGGCTGCATATCTATTAAGCTGCTTTACAGAGTTCTCCCTAGTTTGTTGTGTCAGTTTCTCCAAAGCTCCTACCTTGCTGCTGATTAAATAGAAAATCTGAACTAAGAAACTGTTGATGAGAAACTACTGCAGATGCCTAAACATACATATGTGTACAGATAAGACGTTTATTTTTATTCCTTTCACTCTGGATTTTTATAATTTTAATTTTCTCCACTATGATTTTCACTTTCTGATATTTTTTGTGCATTTGAAGTACAAAATGTGTCTCCAAAACTTATATCAAAAAAAGAAGATTCAAAGCTACTAGTCAGAGATGGAAAAGTACCACTTGCCTCAATGGATGGTTTGCATCTAAGCCACCATTCTGCTGCCATCTGTGCTCTGTTTTGCAGATCTGTTCCACTTTGAAAGGATTGGCAAAAAGAAAATACCTTCCTTGTGCTCCTTGTTTTCTGAAGCACATTACAAGCAAGATGGCTATCAGCAGTTAGGGAGGATTTGTGCCTCTCAACAAGACGTTCACTTGTGCTCGTAGAGCAGAAGTCTGCTCCGACTTCACTGTGTGTTCTTGTGCTCAGAGCTGGGCTGCTAATGCCAGTCATAAAATAAAATGCCATATTACATCCAGAGAACAAGGAGTTTGGCACCGCTACCGGAGCACAGCCAGAAGGTTTTGCTTGGGTTTGCATTTACACTTCCAAGCAGGCTGACACCTCTGACTTCCAGTCTTCACCAATAAAAAGAGCAACTCTGACCTCCCTGAGAGCACAGCACTATCTTTTAGCTGCCTGGCAACCATAAGAGCCCTTTTCAGAATGGCATGAGTTTAAAACGCTCTTTTTCTTTTTAAGGTATATTTATGAAAAAACATGGACAAATAATATTTAAAACACATGTGTATTTCAAAATTCTTCTTGAATCAAGGCTATGCTGCAGAATGGATTTAACAGTTTTCAAAAACCACTTGACTTTTAAACCAGGATGAACAATTCTGGCAAGCCTGCAATGATAAAGACATATCACATGACCAACACCTTGCAGTTCCCATTTCACAGAGTTCCACTAATTAAATCAGTAGTTTCATTTACCCAATCTGCTGAAATTATCTGCTATATTTAAAGTCTGCCCCTTGATTCAGGTCTACATTACAGATCTCCTGGCAATGTCATACTCACACTTTATATTCTATAGCTACAGAAATCTTAGTCTGCAAATTTATGCTGGTTTACCAGGAGGGTCACTGTGAGCAGCAGGCTGGATCTGTGAGGACAGAAGGTCAAATAGTCAGAACTGACACAGATTTACTCTGAGTGCCAGATACCAAAATGGTCATTTTGAAAGTGCAGTAATAAAAAACAGATTTGGGGGGAAGGCACAAACTGTTTCATTTCTTTAGCAAATGCTGAAAATTCTTTTTTCAAACATTATTTTTGTCGTGGTTTTATACTAAGAGTAAGTCTATGCAATAAAAAAGAACTCAAATGATAACAAATGTAAAGAAAGAACTTGGCAGGAGAAGTTTTATATACTATCAGCTTGTGCAAATGCTTGAAAGGATCTGCAGTACCCACATTAGGAGTCTTTGATCCAGACTCCATGGATATGCATATGAGGAAAGTTTTCTCATAAACTTCAAGGGGCTTTCAGTACAATTGCATAAAAGACAAAATCACATTTAATAGTCAAATCTAGGAAAGGCAATCCATAACCCTTCAGAGGACTCAAAGAGGTAACACGAAGGTTGGAACCTACAACTTTTAGGTCTGCTATTATTCAGCTGAAGAAGTAGGAAGATTTCAGCAAATTTTCAATTTTGCTTTGGTGCTAAAATCCAGTAACTACTAGCTGGAAGAAGGGCTAGTGTTTCCCTTCCTTTATACAGTTTATTTTGTGGTAGAGAAAGCAAAATCATTCCAAAGGGGATGAGATTTTTGCTACAACTAGAGTTGAAACAAGAACTCACTGTATGAGAGTTATCAAAAATTTTTCACATTAACAGTCAATATGTCAAAAGTTCTCATGACCCAATGATCTGACTTTTAATAGACCAGCTAAGAAATCATTTCTGAGTTTGAACCATTAAAGTAAATAAATACATCTAAAATTTATGAATCAAAATCAGTTTTAAATGGAAAACCATTCATTTTCATAGGCTCTGCTTATGGAAAAGTTTATATGGAATACTGAGACTGTTTCAAAACTCCTTGGGGAAAAAAAAAAAACGAATTTAGCAGTATCTCACCAGTGGCAGCAATTCCCACTTTAAATACTGGAAGAAAAAATCTTTAAAATTGCATTAACAAAGTAGTTACTCAGAGAATCTTTTTATTTTTCCAGATAAAACATAAAATTGTGAATGGGAATTTTCTAAGGGTCTTTTTAATAGGCTAGAGAAGGAGAAAACATCAACAGGCACTAACTGTGCCAGTTTAACTATGTTAAACAGTTCAGCATAGGAGGTGATCTCACACAATTTAATTAAATCAAGATGAAATTCAGTGCAAGAGAACCGTTTAAGCTGAGCTGGCCTTAGCAAGTAAGTTGTTTTGTTTTAAGAGGATTAGTGTTTCAGTCCCTAAAATCATCTGATTGTCTGACTAAATATATGATGATATGCCTGTAAATAACTAAAGAGAACTAAGTACAGCTGGGCTGATAACCTAAATGGTTAAGTGGGGCTCTACACATTAATATTATTTTCTTCTGGATGCAGCTGGGGCTCAGGTTTCCAAGGCATTTTACGAAGCACCCTGGGAATGGCAATCTTTCCTTCTCCTTTGATTTATAGCATGGAGATGCTTGCTAATGAGAAAAATAATCAAAGATCTGGAGGACTGAACTCTATCAATCCTTTTGGAAGGAAAGCATGAAAATCCTTAATGATGCCACAGGCTCACACGCTAAAAGGATTGCAGATGACTCTAATTAATATGGACCACTTAGACTTTGTAACTGGCATGCACTGAAAAACCCTCCCTACTTTCTAGGTCAGATTTACAGACACTTGAAAGCAACTGCCAAATATCAGTCCCCAAGGTGTCTGCTTCTGTTTGTAGGCAAAAAAAAAAAAAACAAACCCAGAAAAAACTGGCAAGGAGAGGCTTTAGATATTTAGGGCTAAATATCCATTGAATGTAAAGAAGAAGGACTGTGGTTCTTGTGCAAGGACAAAAGGAGGGAAAACAATATAAGAAGTCTGCCTTCCTCCAGCCTTGTATCCTAACCCATGCAGGGCAAGCCACGATGTGCAAACAGCTCGACACAGCCACCCGTTACTACTCTGGAAACAGGCTGATGTTGGAAGTGTGAGAGATCACAGCACCTCTTTAAAAAGCTGCAGAGTTCCTAGGCCAAAGACAGCAGAGACAGCCAGGGTTCCCCAGGCAAGGGCAGCAGGCTGACACTGTCACTGCTTCACAGAAGCCATCACCACTCAAGTCAGGAAGGCTTAAGGCACAACTGGGCCTCTAAATCTGCTGGAAACTGTAAAATTAAATGTGTGCAAAGAGATCCTGACGATGGAGTCATGGTAAATTAAATGGGAAAAAATTTAACAGCTGGGCGTTATTAATTTCTGTCCTACCATGTAATGGTGCTCATCCCGCACCAAGTCCAAAGCCACCAAAACAGAGTGGCAACACAGCACCCCAGAGGGTATCCCATTTATCTCTAGCCACCAAGCAGAAAACTTGTCTTGACTCTGCACTATGAAAGACTACACAGTAGTCCCTAGGGTTAAAATCCTTCTTTTTCTGAATAGAACACCATGCAAGCGAAGTTTGCCATGAAGTAGTTATTTTCCCTCAGTCTTTCCTGTAGCTCCCTTAGAGTCTTTACATTGTTCTGTGCTTCCCTTTGGCTCAGCCCATTTATGAAGTAAGTAAGCCACTAAAGCAGCCATTTAGAAAGCATTTTGTACATATAAATCGATCTTACAAAAAAGCACCATAAAGAAAATAATCCGCTACTAAAAACTGTTACAGCAGCTACTCCCGAGGCAATACATCACAGGCCCACTTGTCCTTGCACAAGTGGAGAAGGATCCCTGTCATTTCTGAATGTGGTAACACAATGAAATGCTGGTAATGCAAAGCTGAGTGGCAGTGATGAAACAGCATCATTGCACAGAACCTGTCAAATGCATTTACTTAATGATGAAGCAGCTACGCCCAAGGCAGTAGGGTTCGGCTGGCAGTGGTTTTAGCAGATATTACAGAAACATGGTTTTGTTAATGTCTGTGAGAGATGTTTTCTGTAGCTAAAGAGAAGATAGGAAATACATCGTACGGACTATAAAAGATCATCTACTACAATAATCCAACCTTCCTGTGCAAATGAAATAGAGACCAGAATCTACCTTCTTCTTTTGCCTTCTTTATCTGTCTAATTAAACAGCAAAGTAGACACTTAAAAGGGAGAATGGCATTCTGGTACCTTTTTTTCAGCTTGTTGATGTTTTAGATTACTGTTCTAGGTAAGAAGCTGTTTGAAAATCAAAGCTGAGTTGCCAAGTCTGATTTTTCAGGAAAAAAGCACAGAACCCAAACACTTTGATGACATGTAGATGTACTCATGAGAGATCATCAAACAAAAAGTATCTTTCTGATTTTAAATATTATGTGGGAAGAACACACTGGAGTAGAGATACCTTTTTTATTTTTTTTTGTGACTGACAGTGAGCAAGATTAAATACAAAACTATAAAATAATGACATGCTTTGATTCATTTGGTGCCCAGGTGCTCCAGAGCTATCTCTTTCCTTTTGACTGTGTATCTGTAAAGCAAGAAATGTTTGTGTTGTGAAGTAATGAGGGATTAACACAAGACTGGTGTGTGTGTTTGAACGCTGCATTACAAATCAGAACACCTATTATTTATACAAAAATGAGTAAACAATGTGCTGCAGAGAAAAAGGACTGGAATTATATCTGCTTCTCCCTGTACCAGGCCAGTACAATCTGGGGGGGGAACATCAACACAGTGAAAGAAAACATATCCTAGTGTATTTCTTTTTATAATGAAATGGCTCACAGTGGCCACGGTAGATGAAAGCAGCACAAGATCACATCTGATGAAAACATACATGAATGCAGACTAATACTGTCAGCAAACTTCAAAACAGAATGAGAGAGAAGAAGACATGCTCTCGATTCTCTATCAGTAGGGACATCCAACCTAATGTGACAGCTGTATTCTCTGGAATACAACTGGGAACATTCAGAGGTCACAGTGACTGTAAGATGAACTGATGTAGTGGACAAAAAATCATGCCATGAGCCAAAGCCAAAGGCAATACTGCTCCTCAGAGAAAAGTGCTCCAGCACTGCAGACAGCTGCTCTATTTCTAGGATTGCTCATGTAACGTATTTTATGTAGAATTAAAAAACTAGTGATGATGAGGCAATTAGGATTCCAGAGTGATCTAACTTCTCCAGCATATAACTGCTACAAAATCTCTTTGAGAAATCCAGTTTCCCTTCACTTTCTGTTTTCTTTGCTACCTAATGCAATGCTCAAACTCATTCTCACAGGAACTTTCATTAAATATTTAGAGCTTAATCCAAACAAGGACTAACCCTGCTTTACTGCTACACTTCATACACTGAAGGAAGCTAATCGATTTCAGTGCACAAAACCCATCTCAAAACCTGTGATATCAAAGGAACAACAACATAAATCAGGTAGGAATCATTTTAACTAAGTATTACGTAGTGCCCTAATCCAAATAAGAACAATAATTACAGAAAGAGTAGCTGTAGCCAGACAAATCCGTACAGTCCAAAGGGCTATGAGAGAAATAGTACAAAATAATCCAGCTGACATTATTTTACAGTAGATAAAGCACCATTTTGAAATAACCATCCTCTGAAAGAAGCCACCAGAAGATGGATGTCTTTGCCTTTATGGGAGCCCACAAAATAATCAGGTACCCAAACTTATGCACAGCAAAATACACAAGTCGGAAAGCAAAAGAGCACAGATAAAATTCTTGCAGAAAGAAGGGCAACCATTAACCTTTACACATCCAAGACAGCTGTGTCTTGTGCACTTCACTGAGCAGATGAAAGGTTGAAAACCTCACACCCAGCCTAATGGGATTCTCATGTTCCCCGATGCACAGCAGGAAGTGCTGCACACATGGGACTGCACTGGACACACACACACAAAGTCCACAATAAATGAGGTGCTACTGTGCAAACCTACTACTGTAGGATGGTGAAGCTAGCTGAGAACATGTAGGATGTTCCCAGCTAGGAACATATAGGAGCAATGAAGGATACAGGGCAAAATGGGCCCCACAGATAAATCACACCTTGGTCCTCAAGTGGAACTCCTCCCAGATGCCACATGCCAGGGTGAACACGGGATCCCCTGTGGGTTATATAGGGCATACACACTAATGCAGGCTGGTGTGAGCACTGAAAGCTACCCAGCCACAGCAGCACATCCTCCCAGCATGGATGTATTTCTGCTATCTTATGTTGAGCTGACATGCAAAGCGCAGATGATCCTTCCTGAGCCAGGACACAAGGTCTTTCCAGTGAGCTGCTCAATCCAGAAAACCTTATACTGCAGTGCCTGGCTCTAAGGCACTGTACAAAGTTTGTTCCTGTGCACTTCCTCAGACAACATAAATCCAGAGTTCATGGCCATGAGTGCTGAGAAGACAAGAATGTGAATGCCTAAGGTATGTTGAGTAACAGAATGTACCTCTCCATGGGCATGTTCCATGGTGGCTCTACTACAATAGTTATCCTTTCTAGCACACTAGGGTAGCAAAAGTTCAGAGTATCCACCAAGGAGATGCATACAGTTATCACAAAGCAGTTTTATATTAATAGAGGCAAATTTGTGTTTCACACTATGCCACAGCACCGGAGCTCTCAGCAAATGCCTTTACCTCAGCCCTTTTCTTCACGTGCATTCAAATCTACATTGCAGTTGTGCATGTCTGTATAAGCTGACCATCAGCAAGAGGACACTGGGAATCATCAAAATGCTTACAGAATCCTAAACAAACCAAAACACTTACCCTGAAAGAGCCAAGCATACTCTATTACAAGGAGAATCTTCATGCAATCCTGCAACACTGTCTTACGGAAAATGAGTCATGTCTGAATACACCGTGTAAGAAAGTTCTGTGAACCAATGACCCACCAATTAACAGATGGGTATCTGCTCAGGCTATGATGTAATTTTTCCATCCTATCTGTGTAGCACAAGCAACATAGGCATCAAAAAAGCAAAGTGGGATGTGCAAAGCAATGTGGAGATAGGTAAGTTGCTCTCTGAGCAACAACTGGGCTCCAATGAATTGTTCAGTGTAGCCTGGTAAC
Organism: Oriolus oriolus; assembly: GCA_013400235.1. Lineage (NCBI taxonomy): Eukaryota > Metazoa > Chordata > Aves > Passeriformes > Corvidae > Oriolus > Oriolus oriolus. Next base: position 3,414,510 of record VXBT01001127.1, on the reverse strand, counting down.
TAAGAGCAGCATCAGAACCAAAGTATAACACACCTCTGCCTACCCAGGAATGATTCCTAAGACCACCAAAAAAAAAAAAAATTGGGTCTTCTGTCCAACTGAAAGCATTCAGTCAGCAGTTTCTACAACTGTTATCCATCTAACATCTGCTTATTCTTACAGTTGCCGTCATGGCTCAGAGGGAAGCTGGAATGCTGCTGAAACCTAATGTTTTCCCCAGTGAAAACATTATGACAAATAGCAAAATGGTACTAAAGACAAAGCAGCAAAAAAGCCCCATAGAAATACGGGGTGCAGAAGACAGTAATGGTTCCACAATTTAGTGCTAATACAAAGTCCACCCCATCTCTTCTCCTAATACCCTGAATGGCGTGAGAGAAAGGACAACGCTGCTCTGGGTGTTGTGCTGGAGATAATGGACAATGGTCCTGAGGGATAGCAGCACTACTAGCCTGTAGGTTGCACAGCAGAAGCGACTATTGTGACCATGCAGCTTTTCTTCCTGTGCAACAAAAGGGCTGTACAACTTTTATGAATGAATTATTGTCTGACCTATTATCTGCCAGTTTGCCAGGCACATCATCCTGAATGAGCGATGGCCTGTGATAGAAGATCCCACAGTCTTTAGGTAAATTGTTTTAGCGATGAATTTGTCTCATTATTGAATTTTACAGTTCTTCTGTTTTAGATTTTTCCAGCTTCAATACCAAACACTTTGCTGCTTTCACCTTTTCTGCTGGAGGAGCCTGTTTGCTCACTATATAATATTACACTTGGTGAGCAAGTTACCAGCCAGTTTTCATCTTGCAAAGCAAGACTGAGTGAGGTCTGTGATTCCAGGACTATAAATACTTAGCAGTGTTCAAACACTCCAGTTTATCAATTTTCTTTCCTCAGGAACAGATGCCATAAACCTGTGCTTCTGGCTGATCTACCCTCACTGTTACATAAGAAATCACAGATGCTTGCTGATCAAAGCGTATCTCAAATACACTTGGTGATATTGGGACCAACGGATTAAGTGTGACGACTGCCAGAAGTACCAACAACTCAAAGCAGTATGAACACAACCTAGTTCTGTACCACAATCTGCTCCCTCTTATGGGAATGTATGAAGATTTCCTGCATTCTCCAAAGCTTTCAACACAGCCTCTCTCCTGTAACGAGCCGAAATCTGTGGCTTCACAGCTTTTTTCTTTTTTTTTTTCAAATATCCATCATCTTCCTCTGGGGAACACTTCAGCGATGAGTAATCAGACTGCCCGCAGGATTTCTGCCAGGCTGTGCGAGCTCGTCATTTCTGCAGCAGTTAGCAGCAACAACGACAGACAAGCTGTGATCGCTGAGATTGGGGCATTAGCAGCTTTGAAACTAATCTGCTCTCTTCTAAAGCCTGAGCTCAGCCTAGTACAGAAAACTCATTGCAGAATAAGGAAAAGGGAAATATCTAACAAGCACGATGGCATGACAGGGAATCCAGCAAAAGTGCCCTTTCTATCACAGAGTGAAATGGAAAGATACATTAAGATGAAGCAGGATAACCTTGTTTTTTCAGATAAACAGGCAATAATATATGCAGTAGTCAAAATAAGTTAGATGTATGGCTGGGGCACCTCTCAGAGAAAACAGCTGAGGTGGTTTCATCCTGTTTACCCACCGTGATGACAGCACCAGCAACATCTTCCTCACCAAGTCTGACCACTCTATCACACATGCAGGCTTGAGTGCACCTGTTCACACAAACACTGAGCACATCTACCTGCACCCAGTGACACTAATCTGACTAATTCCCACTCAATACTATCCACTGGTTACAGACATTCCCTGGGGCCTGGACTAGACATTATCGTATTTCCATTACCACAAACCAATCGCTCCAGGCAAACATCTGCAAGCAGCCTTCCTGGCACACAGCACAGCCTTTTCAAAACCTGAGAAGACGCCAAGCACACTGGTAGACTACAAGCAGGTCTTAGGATTCCCACTGAATTCCTAGTATGGCCACAAGAAGCCGGAAAATGGATCCAAAATGAAAGGCCACAATGCAGTACGTCATGAGCTCAGGAGAAGGGGACAAACTCCATTCTCCTCTGAAAGGACACGTGGTCATGTGCTTTCATTGCTCGTTGCTGACAGAGAGCCAAAGTGCTAGTGTGGGTCACAGCCAAATAAATTCTTCCAACAGCCTTTTACCTTAACGGTAAAAAAGTTACACCATTAAGGTTCAGAGGAAAAGCAGGAATTTAGAAGTCTCCACACACCTTTGTCAGAGCTTCCCATAGGACTGTGGCAAACAGCTCATCCTGAACAGCAGGCTATACTTAGCTTAAAAACAATTTTTGTTCTACTAAGAGTACTTTGACTTGCTGAAATCTACTGCATTTACTTCTGAAAACAGCATTGCATTATTTATTGTGTTTTAAACCACTACATCTTACGGGCTAGGGCTTTTCACTCAACAACCTCCATTTCTTCTAGAGGGTAGACCTGGGAGCAGGACTGAGCTGATTTAATAGCAGCTGTGCAGCATCCACATCACAAGGGAGAGTGTCAGCATCTGGCTGAAGGGGACACAGCAAACTTTCTGCTTATGGAAGTGTGATTTTTCTAAGCAGAAGGCTGGTGTGGCCTGAAATTGTGGTGACCTGAAGCTCTGTCACATGACAGTCTGTGTCTGGAGAGGGATGATGGCTACTGAGCACTGCTAACTGCAGAAAGCAATCACCGTGCTTTCAAGCCATTAGCAGAGTCTTGGCTCACAGATTTGGATGAGCTGGCAGCTCAGCTCTGTGTTGAATTAGTGTCATACAAAAAGAGCTATTAGGATCCATCTTTTACGCTTCTCAAAATATACATATACTTCTCAAAATACAGCTGCTTGCACCTCTTCTTGCTTGAACATACCCTTCTTTACCAGCAGCATCCTCTCCTGGTAAATGCTAGCACATTCTCTTCTCTTTTCTATTCCAGAGAAGGAATTATTTTGGGATTGCCACTTCATTTTTTATTTCCACCATGGAAACGAAAATGAGAAGATTACTCTTGTTTCCATCCCTCACACACATTCTACCTTCCAACAAGAATAGAGCTGCTTCCCTTCCATTCTGCATGAAACTCTCCAATATCCAGAGTTTCCAAGGCAGAACTGCCAGTGGGTCCTGGGATGTTTCAGCCTGTTCCTGTCCAAGCTCTTCTCTGCCACTGTCAGTGGCACACACTGCAACGAGCAGTCACAGGAACCTGAGGCAGCCTGGTGTTACACGGGGGAGGAATTCCAAGGGGACTGGTTATGTGAGCAAAGACAACTCAACATTATTAACAGGTTCTACCCCTGGGCACATCCCCCTGATTTTAGTGTATTTCCAAACAGCATGAGAATTTTCTGTAGGCCATTTTAGAAGTGTAAATTCAGCTCTTGCTTCCACTATAAGGTCTGGGACTCAGAGCTTAAGATCCACTTGCTGCATGCATTTATTTACCTCACATATGAGACCAGTCTTACTGGATGGAAACACACAGTAGACAATGCAGAAACAAAAGTACACATTCGATACAGCATGTTCTTATTTACAGCAGGAAAGGGAAAAATGGGGAAGTAGGAGCAAAGTGAAAACACCTCACATTTATTCAAGTCCATTAACTCTTTGTCTTACCTTCCTATGGGTCCCAGATCCCCTGAATCCTGGCTGCCTGCGTCACTGGGTGTGCTCACTGATTTCGAAGAGGGAGACATAGGGGTTGGGACTAAATAATGAAAATAACAGGTATCCCATGTTAACACATGCAGCGACTGCACTGATGAAGAGCAGTGTCAGACAAATCAAAACCAATGGACCAAAATGATAGTGGATGAATGAGTAGGAGAGTTTGAAATGGTGAAAGCAAATAAGGAAGGAAAGAAAAAGAAAAGGAAGAGAGTCAAGTGAATTTTAAGTCTTCTGGAAGTGTTAAAACTGACATGTAATTTAGACAGGACTGAAAGCCCAATAGGAATCTACAGCTAATCAATGGAGAAGATACCTGTGGAAATAAAATAGGACTTGTTTTCTTGAGTCTGGTTTGAAGTTGACTTGCAAAAGATTTTAAAGGTATGAAGAAATATCAGGGGCTTGTCTTGTCAAAAAACTAAGTGAACTCTTCTGGTAAAGCCAAGTAGGCAACAGAACAAGCATACTTTTCAAATTCTGAATTTAAATCAAAAGCCAGTGTCCATTAGATATGCTCCAAGGCTGCAGTGTGGAAATGACATCAAAAATAAAAGCTAAATAAGGAAATTCAGCTAAGTTAAAATCATTTCCCAAAGATGCTGAGAATACACATTAGTTTGCTTGGTGATTGTGTTTTCTTAAGTAATGTAGGCCATACAAAATTTCCATTTTGGGTGGGACATGATTTCAACACTCAAGGAAAAGTTTCCCTTGGTTTAGACACTATTTGCCCAAGCTCTTGAAATGATTTTCTCTTTGGCTTGCCAGGGCTTTTGAAGCATATTTCATGCAAAGGCAGTTTTGTTTCCTGAAACAGGAAAGAAAGTTCATAGCTCAAGGTCAGCCCAAGTTAAAGCTCTTCAGCAAGGAAATAATAAATAAAAGAGGAAAAATATCCTGATTTCTTTTAAAATGGTTTCTCAAGAATATTAAAAATAAAGAGATGGCTCCAGTCAAGATTTAACACAAGTATTCTTCAAAGCAGCCACATTGAATAAAACAGAAAAAGGGGGTTTAATGCAAAAGCAAAGTTTCCCATTTGGTTTAAATCATATGCATTCTCTTTCATAGATCTAACAGAGTAAAACTTTAAAATACTTTGTTATGGTTTACAATGCCTAATGACAGACCTGTCAAGAGATTCGGATTTTCCATGTGGTCAAACACTTAATGCAGCTTCTCCCTAGAGACTGTCACAGAAATGGCTGCAGCATGAAAAGCGAATTCATCTTCGTGACAGCCCTTTGGCAGGTTACAGGTATGCCTGGTTGTTTACATATTCCATAGCCACAGAGAGACCTGGCATCGTGTGAAGGTGGAATGAAAGCCTCATTTGTATATTAACTGTGAGTGTATGTAAAGGGAACAAAAGACAACAAAATACTATTTTTAATAAAAAGAGTCCTCTTACATGTGAATTTACATCTTCTTTTGACAGTATCAAACACAAAAACATTAATTAAGATAAAAACTGATAATTTGCAACATGAATATATGTGTTTAGTTAATAAAATTATAAGGACATACATACTCATTCTTATATAAAAATGAGTATTTTAAATTTTATACATTAAAAATATATCTGATTTTATCTTGGACCTTATTTTTGTATCATGATATAATTAAAAAAACATATTTTATTATACATAAAAATAACCTAACCATTACTTGTCAGGCAACTCTTCTGAGAAGAGGTGTCTGAAAGTTTCAGTCACTCTACCATAACTTATAAAAATAGTAGCTTTTCTCAATAAATGTTGGTTGATGCAAGTAATTAATTCAAATTCCAATTCAGAATATTACTACCTACTTGCATATGCACCCAGGCATCTGTATAAGGTGCTCTCCTAAATCAAACCTTCAATATTTTGTCAAATTTGAAGTCTCTCCTACGTATTACTGGCAAGAATAACTAGGGGAAAAATCCTGGCTTCAGTCACAATGAACTTAATGACAAGGCTTGATAGCTCCAGAGAGGCCAAGATTTCAGCTAAACAGCGAGAGTGATTCCAAATTTGGGGGGAAGGGAAGGGAAGGGAAGGGAAGGGAAGGG
>VXBT01001127.1:3388913-3408470 GCA_013400235.1 Oriolus oriolus | reverse complement strand
AGGGAAGGGAAGGGAAGGGAAGGGAAGGGAAGGGAATTTCTCGCTTTAGGACCATTCAATAAATGAGGCAGATCTTAATCAAGGTAACCCATACTCAGATACTGTATGTATTTTAAAACTGTCCTTCAGGTCCTAGAACTGAAACATAAAAACCAAAAAAGAGGTCAAGCACATGAAACGAGAACAAAAATCTACAATAGTGTCTGTTGATAAGCATTTTTCTATTTGTGATTTGGTTTTTTTTTTAATTTTCCTTCTCCAGTTTTGCTTGATTTTAAAAGAAACTCAGTGGGAGTTCCCACATGACTATGCTCCTCCTTCCTTACGAATGCTTAATTTGAATTTTAGAAACAAAACTTGGGGCTAATGAAGTACAGCACTTATATTTTTGGGTCATTAGATAGATGTGAGAGAAGATAAAATAGTCCATCAGAAAAGAAATCACTGCTGGTATGCAAAACCAACCTGCATTATGTTCATAAAAAATTCTTGAAGAAATGAAACAGATGTTTTTGGCAATGACAAGTATTCAAAATGCCATGAGCTTGTACATGTGAATGGTATGGCAGGCATTCAAACAGAAGAGTTCACTATACTAATACAGCCAAAAAATCAAAAAAGCCAAGCATGCTTTAGTAGAAAGAAAGCATTAGTTGTGGCAGAGCTGAATGCTTTACAGGGTGCTTCTCTTAAATACCTAGAGGTGGTTCTGGGGATATACCAATGCTCTGTAACAAAGCTTCTGTCTCTCTTCTTTTACGGTCTAGGTCAGAATCTTCCTGAGCTGGCTCCTTCTTCTGCTGTAGATCAGCCTGAGTTAAACCAGAAGAAAACAGAACAATTTCTTTCATATCTAATCAGCTCTAGAAATTATTTCAAATATAATCAGCTCCAGCAATTATGTATGGGGAAATATTTGTATGCACTACTGCTTAGGTACACTTTGAAACTCATTTTGATATGTTTGGGTAACCTATAACTTAGATTATATAAGTAAAAGTATTTTACCCTAAATGGATGGTAAACCCGGTCTTTGCAAGGATATTTGCAAGAATTTTTACAGGACAATGACGGAAATTTTCTGCTTCTCACTCATTGGTGCAACTTACTCAACTAACATAAAAGCTGACTGCAGAGTAACAGGTATCATTACCCTGAATAAAACTGGTTCCTTCCTACTTATTCCAGGATCAAGTATAAAATCTCATTGGATTTCAGTGATGTAGCTTAAGGTGCTAAAATTGGTCTCAAGCATTTGCTGGGAAAAGAAATACTTTCTAATTAACTTCAACATCTAACAGGTGCAAAGGAAAGAACTAACATCTCCAAACTAGGACTTTGGCAGCCCTTGGCCCACTAAAGGTCTACAAGACCCTTCCCTCTCTGCTTAGCTATCTCTACCTCCTTGGAGCTTCCACACACTAGCCTTCTCCCACCCCAATACATGGGCACCTGCATTAGCCAGAATCCCACAAAGAGGTTGTCCTTTCCACTGAAACCAGAGTGAGGACTTGTACAGCTCCTCAGACTGATGTTGATCTTGGTGCAGGCACCAACAGAAAACCTGAAAATTCAGAAGTATCCTCATGCTCTCCAGTTTGGACACAGCCAGGAAATACTGATTTTACAGTCAAGGCCCAGGCACATTCCCGTGCTCAGCTCTTCACATGAACCATCTCACAGTATGTAGGGCTGTAGACAGCTCTCCTGCACCAGTGTCAATGGCCAAGCACCTTTGTGAGTGTCAGCCTGCACTCCTGGACCCATCCTGCACCACAGAGCAGCCCATTTACACAGTTATGCTCTGTAGCATCATCTGTAGAGATGGCTCTCGGGGCCAATCAGAAGTTCCAACCACCACGAGATCTCCACAAGGCATAAAGTCAGAGTCAGGGGACAAAGAAAAAGGACCTAAAAGCTCCCTCGAGCCACAAGCTTGGCCCCCTTCCCTCTAGTTCATTAGTAATGAACACTAAAAGCATTATCATTTAAAGGTCTGCTTATGGAGGACTTCCCCAGGGACTCCAGGAGCCTCACCGGGGCGTGTGCTGTAACTGCACAAATGAGGCTCAAATGAGAAAAGATTAAAAAGACAGACAAAACTGGAACGCTGATTTTTTGGATCACATCACATTTCCTTGGTAATTCCATGAAATTCACGTACAATATTAAAGTGTCAGTTTAAAAGGAAACCAGTTATTAGTAAAGGATAACAGGTGCTTTAAACCATAGTAAGTGTTGACATTTGAAGGAAAGGAAGCATAATCACTTAATGCTTCTCTGACTTTGCATGAAAATGAATATCCACTCCCTGTCAATTCTCACCTCTATTCCACTAAGTGACTGAATAAAAAGAAGTACAAATCCCTTAATGAAAAACCTAATGCATATTGTCAAGGACAAATAAACTAATATGTCAATCAAACTTTAACAGAACTGAAAGATGCACCCATGCCAGAAGATGAAAATGCAATTGCAATTATGTTTTACTTTGCTGGAGAATAATAATTGTAAATCTGTTACCTTAGCTAGTAATCAAACTAGTCTTCAGAGGACAAAAATACATATTTAGATTGTAATGGCTTGAAAAAATGTGAGTCCTCTTTCTGTCTTTCCCCATTCCCCACTCCCTTTCCATTGAAGGAGCGCCCAGCAAAAAGCATTCTGGCAAATCAATTTTTCTTTCTGCATACACATACACATCATGTTGTCTAAACTGTTGTCATTTGACAGTGCCGTGGTTTTAAAAGCAATTCCCTCATCCCAACATTCTTGACTAAAAATAAGCTTTTTGACTTTAAGGTTAGTCTGACGTGGGTTTGAGTATCTCATTCCACATGACAGATACCTTGGGGCATACAACACCAAGATGTCAAAACCTCAGCAAGCCTCTTGTGCAAGCATGAGCTACCTAAAAGGTGGTTTTGCAAATTTACCTCTTTTTTCTTCCTTTCTTCCTCCTTCCGTTTCTTTTCTTCTCTTATCTGAGCCAAACGTTGTTTTTTGCGCTCAAGTTCTGCTTTTAAATCACTTTTGTCTGACATTTTGACTCTGCTGGAAACAAAAGTATGGAGATCAAGGTGAAAATTGAATGATTTCCCTATTTACTGAAAAAGAGATAGTTAATTATATCAAAATTACGGCTTCTAAAATTGCAACAAATATATTTCTATACAAACACCGGTCCTTGGACTATAGTGACATTGTAGAAAGTGGAGCATTTTCTTCACAATTTTCATTTCAAGAAATTAGACCAGAGTATCACCAAATGTGGAATATATTTTCAGATTACCTCTACTAGAAAACTACCTTTGTGAAGCAAAACATTAAAGCTGTTCAAAATAATGCTTTAATGCTTTCAAAGTGAAGCTAAAGTCTTTTGATTTTCATGATCTTCAGCATCTCTGCCAGACTGCAGAACGCAGATCCATAAATATATTTCAAGTACCAGGATGTGATCTGCCCCAAACAGCCCCATATTTCTTAGACAAGTAATAATTTTACTTGCAAAAAATGGAAACAGGAGAGCTTTTGCTTCTGCAGGTGCCTTGCACGGCTGCCAGGCAGGATCCCCCGTTCCACCAACACAGTCCCAGACAGACCATCAGCTCAGTGTCAGTATCCCCCACTCACACAGTCACCCCTCTGGCGAGCTCTCTCACCAAGGTATGATCTATCCTGCACAGGAATCTCCTCCACCCTTTCCTGGGAAAGCTGGGCCATTCCCCCAAGAAGCTGCAGACAAGGAACAGAACCACACAACCCAGTAAATCTAAGTTTCTCTTTAATGAAGCAGCACATTGCTCTGCCAGCAGTCTTGTGGTCAGACCATCTTTCCAAGAGGCAGGAGACATGCCTAACAATCCTGATTTCATGCCAACCACACAAACTTGGCAAAAATATTTCTTCTGAGATACTGAAACACCTCTTCCACTATTTAAATCCATTTTTTATTAGGAGGGTGATGTGAAGTCACAAATACTCTTTGTTTTTTAAATCTCCATCAGCCTATGCTGATGTACACAAGCCTTGAAAATGAAGTGTAAGGAAATAAAAGTCACACTACACAGATTTAGAGCTAGATCGTCAAAGAAAATATGATACCAATCTTCTTCTGCAGTTTTAAAATCCCACCAGTGTTGCACAAATCCATAATTTAAGTCACAGATTATTTATTGATTTTCTAATATCATAATCATTACAAACTGTAATCTAACTGTATCAGTACTGATTTTCTTACTAGGACTTTGTTTCAAAGACAGTTCTGACTAATATAGACATTCATGGAAAGAGTTAACTGCGCCTTTCCTGTTCACACATCACTGGCCATATCCACTGCTGCAACTCAAAATCAATCAGATCAATGGCAGTGCCATGTATACACAATGGAAGTCTATCATTCACTTGATGCACGGGAAATTTGAACGTCAACTCTCCGTTAATATAATGAGAACTCTACTCACATTACTGCCTGGGTGGGTGGATGACCAGAGAGTAAAATTACATGCTAAAAATTACATGGCACTTTCACCCATCATGAATTTCTCTGCAGTCATCAGCTTCCTCCTCAAAATGATAAACGAATAGTTAGCCTGTGACATAGAGGACGTTGCCATGAAAACATCACCTGCACATTAAGCACAAGCTCGGCCCCAAATGCTTTGCTGTCTCTAAAGCATTTTCTTTTAAGGAAAGAATAGAATAACATTTGGAATCCGACAAGGAAACTATTTAATGAAAAGGACAGGCATAAGAGCATCTTAAACTCCAGCTCACACTGCCACAGATTCAGCACTTCACCAGAGCTGCCCATGCTGGCAAGGCATCCTTTCAAGGCCGGGGGACTCCTGGTTCAATCCATAGCAGCTGACAGCAGATGGTATAGCTAGGAAGGACATTCAGCTGCCAAACAATGGAACCACTGGATACACTGGCTGCATGTGGAGGACCACCATTTCTTTATTCCTCCATCACTCCCATCCTATTCACCACAGTATTGCTATCAACTGGGGAAAATCAAAACCGTCAGAAAAAAATTGCATTTGATATCAAGAGAACTAAGCAGTAGCACCTTAAACAGCATTAATCGGTGTGATCTGTTGACGTCAGTATTCTTCACATGAGAAATGCCCAGAGAAAAAAACAAGCATTTTAATGGCAGTGCAGGTAGTGTTTTGCCTACCAATCTGTTCAGGATTTCTGTCTCTCTTAGATATGGTTTAAATCCCATTTGAAGTCATTTTCCTAATCTGTTGCACACATTTGTGTTCTGATTATGAAGTTACCCCTCAGAGCCCTTTGGACTAGATAGAGCTTTAGCATCCTTTTAGTTCTGCAGTTTGGCAACAGAGAGAGAGCTCCTGTTTCTATGCAAAAAATATGCAAATGCATTTTAAGGCTCCTGACAGAAACCCTGAGGGTTTGGCATCCCTTTCAAGCTGTTTGTCAGATATCAATGAATGGCTTTCTAAAAATTCATTCCCTTAATGTCAGGGAAGCTAACTAGCTTTTCCCCTGATTTAAGCATCAATACTTTAGTGCCTGGCCCCTTTTTTACAATGCTCCAGTCAGGGTGATCAAATCCTATTATAAATTTGCTCTATTTTTAACAAAATAGATCTTACATACAACAAAGACGATGTATTAAATTTCCTTCAAAGAATGATGCCAGAGCTCAGCTATATACTTTCATCCTGAATATATTATAGTCATGCCTGAGCCCCCCAGACAGCTTACCAACCTGCAGACTGGCTATTTACAATTTTAGCACAAACTGAACACCAAGGGTATGTAACCACCCTTCTCAGATCCCAGAAAACTGGTAGCAAGCAAGGAGGCAAGTGTACTTATCACTCTGCTTGGCATTAACCATGGAGTTAACACTGTTCATTACTGAGAGCAAATTTCTAATAAATGCCATTCTGAGTGCCAAAAGGCATGCTACACCAAGACAGATAAACAGTAAAAAATATTTACTTTTAACATTCTCTGTGGTGCAGATGACAGCCCAAGGCTAATGCATGACCTAGACTCCAGCCCGGGAGAAGGCACTGGTCAGAGGGAATCACTGAAGAGCACGTTTTGTACTGAAGCAATTAAACCCCCTGTGTGGGAGAAGGAACACATAGGAACAAACACACTGAACGTTGAGTAAGTGTAGAAATAACTTTCATAGCAGGGCAACAGCCTGGGGCTCCCCTCTTGAAGGGAGATGCATAATCTTAGATCTTAGATCAATTTTTATTCATTTGGCCCAGTTTATTGTCATGGTTTTAAAAGGGGGGAGAGAGTCCTCCCACTCCACAAGAGCTTACCACACATGCTAGCATAGGTTCTTGTACCAGCACCTTGCACAGAGAGCACCCGCCTGAACTCCCAATACTCAGAGAAAATTCTCCGTGCTTTGAGATACCGAAGGAAGGAGCTGGCTCCTCATGGCATGACTTTCAGTGAAACGAAGTGCTCTATTTCAAGATGTCAGTTTTCCCCATGTGCATTAAACATGCCCCAGAGTCCCCTCTTAGCCTTGGAAATACAATTAATTCCACTTAGACACCAGACCCAGCACGATGGCAGCCACCCAGGCCTATGCACGTGCAGCGCTGGCTTCTGGGGACTGCTCTGTGGGACATCACCATCTACTGGCTTGGCTCACAGCACCTTAGATGCCCACAGCGTACATGCAGAGCTACCCCTACCATCAGGACAGGTAAAATCAAGAGTCTGGGTATCCTAGGATGTGATTCCACTTTTCCTAAAGCAGATGTTCAAAAGCAGCTAAGATTAAGCATGCCCCAAAGTCACCAACTCCTCTTTAAGGATGATAAAGGGCCCTACATTAAGTTCTAGAAATCTCCACTGTAAATATCTCAGACAGGGTGAGAAGAATCCTGTCCTTAATATGCTCCCAGCAGTTCCTTTTAGGTTCTCAGTGTATGAAGCAAGATATTTGAAAGACAATTTACATTAATCTTAAAAGAATAATGATGTTTGCACAAACTTCTCAGCTGTACAGAACATATGCCAAACTACTCCACTAAGCTCAGCCCACAGGTAGCAATATCTCACAAGGATTTCATTTGTGGTAGCAGTAAGAATATAAACATGCAAGCAACAGCATTTTATCCTCGACTGGACTGAAAGCCATGCAAGTACTTTAACAGGTACAAGCCAGTTTTACTACAGCTTTATACGCAACAAGGTCTTTATAAATGATCAATATCACAGCGTTTGAGTAGATTTTTTTTTCAAAGCATTTATATGAACACTTAACAGCACAAACAGTCACAGGTATCTAAAAAGGTTTACCTGAATTTCAGTACCAGTAAGCTGATACTTGTTAAGAGTAACAAAACCTGAAGAACAGGTACAAAGAGTTGCAAGACATGTACACAGGTTGGACTAAATATAGGAAAAAATAAGCCCAAAATGTCCAATGTGTAACAAATAAAAGAAAAAGACAATTACAACAGTACACATTTTTTAAGTAGAAAAAGTAAACAATATATAAGATCTCCCTTCTCTTCAAGCCTGGTCTCTATATTTCCTAGAACAGCATTTTGCCTGCCTGCCTTCGCCAAGCTCATCTAAAAAGAAACCTAAGTTTCCAAATCTGGTAGGAAATAAAAAAAGCCTACAAATTTTACTGCTTTTTTGGTGTTTGCGGGATTTTTACACGCTGTTCATTCAGTAGGCTGCACCAGAGTAGAAATTTTCCAGAAGCAGTAGAAATTTTACCCTTCCTGAGCCTTGTGGTCTTTCCTGGTTTGTGACTTGCTGTCTCGTCCTTTCGTTATTATCTCCACTGCAATTACCAAAGGGGTTCATTAAATACTGTTACATATGGCATTAGTCACCCTATATAACTAATTATAAATAATTGATTCATTAATACACTTCTGTAAAATAAATAGGCAGCATCTAGTATTTAGAGATGCTGTACATGTATTATTCATATGCCTTCATAAATAGCCACTTACTGGAGTCCAAAACTGCAAAATGTATTCGTGTGAAATGCAAAGGATGTTCCCCAATAAAATATATTACTCAGTGATTTTGGTTTTAAAGAGTGGGTTTATAAAGTGTGAGTATTACTATTACTATTGAAATTCTCCCATATGAAGTGTTCCACTGGAAAAAAAATTATTCATTTCTATAATGTACCATATTTATCTCTGCTTGGTACAAATTAGCGTCTTTCCTAGACTTAGGAATATTATATATTTTTACAATAGAAAAAAATTCCCATGAGATCTACCTATGACTTCTACAACTGTAAAGTGTGCATGCAAAGTATGAAACTGTACAAAGCAGATAAATGTCTTTGGTCTGCAAGAAACCAGAGGGAGTTGCTACTCTAGTATAAATGCATTCTAGTACATCGCATTCATTTGAAAATAATGTTTGAAACACACTTCAAATGGGCAAGAGGGGCTAGAAGCATCTCAACAGCAATTTTTAAATAAACATGAGTGCCTCTTTTCATCATGCATCAGAATTTGCACTTGACTTCAGTCGAATAACATAAATAATTTTGCTAAATGGGCATATCAATGTTTACGAGATCACAACAATGAGCAAATATTTGCAGCTGCAAAAACTTAGCATTTGCAGTATTTGAAGGAATCTCCTGTGTGTGATGAATTCAGGAAAACACTGAGTAAAATTGGAAAGACTAAGTATTTTTTTTACATAACCTTGAGGCAAAATGGTCAGGCTTTTTACACTGCATCTGTGTATTTATCTATAAATAAAAATGGTTGTCAAGTGTTACATTTCAGGGAATGTACCATTTTTATCCTTCAGCTTCTGAACATTTCTAGCAGATGGGCAAAGGTCTTGTACTTTGTTCTGTAAAGGTTTACAAACCACAAGCACCCAGAGATTTGGTTCTGTGCTTCCTCCAGGTTGCTATGCAACAGGTCAGCACATCTCTAGCCTATTTATTTTAATGCTGACAGGGTATAAGATATGTACCCACAACTGCTCAGTTACACATCCCTTACAATCCATTACCATTTAATCTTTTCACTCTTGTTCTTCCATAATGGCCCTACTACAAAATCAGCTCAGTTTCAGCAGAATTGTAGGTTTCCCACAGAGCAGCATGTGAGCAGAACTCTACTACTGCCCATTCTTCCACCACCAGGAGTAGTGTCAAAGAAGCAACACCTTCTTGTCATCCCTTTCTCTCATGCCCCTTTAGTCTCTTAAGTTCACCATGATCTTTTCAATTCCAACAAACCTAGTGCCATGGAAGAGCCATCAAGGTTGAAGGGAAGAAGCTGCTGGCAACAACTCGCTGGAGACGAGGAAGAAACACACAACACTCCAGCAAGGAGTAGAATGAACTCAAGGACTACATACTAACATGTCACTCTAGCAAAACTGCTGCACATCTTGCACCAAATATGCCCCCTTTATACGGAGTTCCACAGAACCAATTGCATGTACCACCTCAAAGAAAACTGGATTTTACACAGGTCTTTTCAAGTGTCTTGGATTTTCTCTCAATAAGCTTTAATGATCATAGTTATAACTGCACACTGATCTCAGATGTGCTGCTGCGAGATGGTCCTCAGTGATGCAGCAGCCAATACTGATTTGTACTTCCCAGGAATCTGACTCAGGAATTGTGCCCCAGTTACAAAGCGCAGATGTTTTTAACAAAACAACCACTTGCATGCTTGACAACTTTTAGATCTTGTAATATAGAAGATTGCTAAGCATTCTTGGCCACTTCCCTCTCTATCAGCTCCTGTCTCTGTTATCTTTTACTGTTTGGCTGCAGTAACATGCAGTGCTCCATACGTGGCTCTGTATATGGCTGGGAACAGACACAGTGAAATTCCAAATTTTGTGACTCTACATTCCCCACACATTAAGTGGTCTTCCTCATCGCACTGTGTTATTTTCTGTGAATTTCCCAGCTTGCTGCAGAGAGGAACTGCAAGATTGAACAGATCAAGAGCAGCCCTGCTGCGAAGGACTTGGGGATGCTGGCAGATGAGAGGCTGGACACGACCCAGCAATGTGCACTCACAGCCCAGAAAGCCAAACATATCCTGTGCTGCACCAAAAGCAGCATGGCCATCAGGGTGAGGGAGGGGATTCTGCCCCTCTACTGTGCTCCAGTGAGACCCTACCTGGAACACTGCATCCAGCTCTGGGGTCCCAGCACAGGAAGGACATGGACCTCTTGAAGTAAGTCCAGAGGAGGCTGCCAAGTTGAGTAGAGAGATGGAGTACACCACCTGTGAGGAAAGGCTGAGAGATTTGGATTTGTTCAGCCTGGAAAAGAAAGGGCTTTGGAGTGACCTAATTACAGTTTTCCAGTACCTGAAAGGAGCCTACAAGAAAGAGGGAGAGACTTTTTATAACAGCATGAAGTTACAGGACAAGGGGAAAGGGATTCAAACTGAAAAAGAGTAGGTTTAGATTGGATATTAGGAAAAAAGCTTTCACTGTGAGGGTGGTGAGGCACTGGAACAGGCTGCCCAGAGAAGCTGTGGATGCCCCACCCCTGGAAGTGTTTAAAGACCAGGTTGGATGGAGCTCTGAGTGAAAAGTATCTCCATCCACTGAAGGGGGCTTTGAATTAGATGATCTCAAAGGTCCCTTTCAACCCCAGCTGTTCCACGATTCTGTGACCTAGCAGGATAATTTAAAGATGTTTCCTGACAGTAAAAGACAACCAAATGTAAGCTGTAAATTGGTAAGATTCTAGAGATGGATAATGTGAGAGAGGTAACAATCTAAACCTCAAGCTGCGGGTCACTTATCAAGCAAAATAAGAGCCTTGTATTCCATGGTTTTTATTTCAATTTCTTTTGTATGTATTTCTAATACAATGCTCGGATGTCAATGATATCTGCCGCTATCGTTGATATGACCACTTCTTCAAAACCTATATAAAATATCTTGCTCATCATAACAGTACCAAAGTGCCTCCCAGGGGTAAATTTAATGACTTACTAAAACCTAACACAGAACTTTGCTTCAAGATGTCTACTAGCCTCTCCTGAAGTGGAACAAAGACTCATTTTCTCCATCCTGAAAATATTTCAGACATTAAAACATGTACTTTCATTCCATACGGGGGGTAAAACTGACCCCTCTGACTTTTCCACCCTCCTCCTGAGATAGCCCTAGTGGTACACAGCCAGCAAAGTGATACTTAGAGCCATTTACCCAAACATGAAAAATGCATGCTCTAGTGTCTGCTTCTCAACCCAGTTATGACAACTGCCACAAAGACATCAAAGAACAAGCTATGCTGCCATCACACAGGTTTTGCTGGAAGACTTACGCAGATATCATTTCTTTCTTATAACAAAATATGCTTTGCTTTGCCGCTGATGTCTGTAAGGATGTAACTAGGTTAAAAATATTACACATTGATTTCATCTCTGAAGTCAAGGCAGCTAAAGATTTAAAAAGCAGGGAAGAGCCCTGGCTGTAAGAAATATACAGAAAGTTCTCAAAAAGTAGAATGAACAACACTACCACTCCCTTTGTACTTCCCAGGGCTTATCTGGCTGTACTAACAAAGCAAGATGAATGCTCAGACCCTGCCTTAGCCAATCATCCCTGTTGATCGACAGAAGAGAAAAAAGGTACGTCCAGATAACAAGGCAAGACGATAAATGCAGATGTCTAGCAGCATAATTTAAAGGACATCTGCAAAAAAATTGAATTTTGATTATGACAGAGGACTAAGAACCAAGGAATCTATGTCTTCCATTTATCTTTTCTGTGGTTAAAGCATTCCACTCAAATAGGACAAACAAGTTTGGGAGTTTGTTTGTTTGTGGTTTGTTTGGGGGTTTTGGGAGGGAGTTGGACTTTTTTTGTCTTGAGAAGATTGAAACCTACATTCCTAGGATGACTGCTGGCTAATGGGTGAGAAGGACTGAAGGAATGGAGATTGCATTTTTAACCACTGAAGCTATTTTCTATTAATTTCTTTTCTGCAAAGATTCATTGGACCAGAAGAAGCAGACACAAGAGAGCGAACATTATTCCCTAACAGAGGCCCCTGGGTTCTAGTCTTTGTTTCAGGGTTAGTTTATATTATACACAGTGACTGTTTAGCTTACAATACAATGCTGTATTTAGTATCTGGAGCCAAAGACTCCTCTGTCTTTCTGAGCATTCAAAGCAAGGTGCTGAAGAGTCCTTTCTCTTTCTCCCACATGCTCTGTTGCACCCAAAGAAACTTTAATACTTTAGACTTACGTGGAGCAGCTTCAGTGGGAAAGACTGGAAAGTACCTACTGCAGAAGACACATAGGTTGCTGGTCAGAGCATGGATGAAGGCAAGTATCTCTTTAAGCAAAGGCAAAAATTGCCTGAGGCTCCTTTGGGTGAGTCCCATCAAAACTAGGGTCCACTAAAAGCAGGAGCAGATGCTGTCAGCTGCAGCTCAGCATGGAGCACACAGTCTGGCAGATGGGCTCCAGGAATGTGAACTAGATGGAGCAGCCTCGGAGAGACAGAGAGCGGACACCTGGGCTGTTCAGTCTGGGGGTTCAAGGGCAAGAACACATCAGAAAAGGGCAAAAAAGGTGAAAAAGTGAGTTTTTAGAGACTGTCTGTGCTTCAGGAGCTAGGTGACAGCCGTGCTGATTTTTGAGGACAGCAATTTTAGTTTCTGTTTCCACACCATTTTGTCAGTTGAGATGCAACTGACCTTCCCAGGCACCATAAGAACTTCCAGTTTGGGGAATTCAAGTATGCACCTCAGGTTTAAGATGTGGGCATGCTCTGCACTTTAAGCACAGCCTCCTACAAAAGCAAGGCTGGCTGCATGACCTCTTCTCCCCCCCACACGCACATATCTCTCAAATGCCCTGGCTTCCACTGAGAACAAGCCTGGCAAATAGGCTGACTGAGAGCAAAAGCAGACAAGTCTCCAGCCTAAATGGTGGGGCAGTCACATCCCTGGAGCATACTGCAGGACTCTTCCAGAAGCAAGCCTCAGGGCATGGCTCACTACACCAGCACCTTGGCTCCAGATTTTGAGACCAAGACATTAGTTCTAGACCACCAGTTCTCTTGAAATGGGGAACGTGATACAGGTAGTTTTGGAAAATATATCAATATTTAGTAGTGGCTGTTGAAATACTGGGGCACTGAACGTCCACAAGGCAATCAGAAACGGTCCATGTCTGGTTTTTCAGCCACATCAAACTGTTAAAACTGTTTCCAACAGGTAGTCTTGAGGATTAAGAGCAGAACATAGTTTTAAAACTCTACAAATCATTGCAGTATCACAAGAGAGAACAAGAGAGAACTCAGGAGTAATTGGGTAATAGTTAAAAGTTAATCTTTTAGCAAAAGTGGACATTATGTGATATGAGAAAGCACAGCAATCTTATTGACATATATATGTTTATATATATATATATATATAAAAAAAAAAAAATATATATATACATACATACACACCACCTCAAGAAAAATGACAAAAAATGGGAGGCCACCAACTTTGATCATACTTGCTCCTAAATCATCACTTGATTTAGTGAGATCAGAAACTTTCTGGGGAAAAAATTAAACTTAATTAAACTTTACCGAATGAACACTGAGGAGGCATGATCTCCATTTAAGACTTCAAAATCAATACTACTAATAAAATTAGTAGTAACTAATATTATTGCTGCATTTTATTATAATTTTGTTCAAAAAGACTCATATGTTTGTCAGTGAGGAAGCCTAGAGTTTTTTACTTCCCTGTCCCCTGAGTCATTGATAAGTAAACAATAAAACCCGGTAAGTGTTATGTACATGAAGACTGCTGTAAAAAGCGTGGACAGCATCAGTAGGAAGGCTGAAACAGGGTTTTTTCCATCTTAGCCCCTTACAGAGAATATAATTTACTGTCATCTTTTGAGATTTGTGTTTTAAACATATGGGAAAAATCCTAAAGCTCTTTAATTTATAATTATCAGACAACGTACTGAACTTGCACAAGGTGTTTTTAATATATCTGCAAAGGTCCTTAAAGGCTGAGAAATTAGGCTTTCCTGCATCTTCTTGCTATTCAACTTTCTGTGAAAAAGAAAATATTGTGGGAAATAAAGGGACAGTTTTCCCACGGGCTCTTTCAGTACAAAGAGAGAATGGCATCACTGTTTTTTTTTATTTTGTCTCCAGTACAATAGCCTCCTATCCCATCAGCACAATTTTTGTTGTATTGTTATTACTACTGTGGAGACAGTGAAAGGCAAGAATACAACATTCACAGGCTTTGGCAAGTGCAGCAGATTATGTACGTGAATAGCTAACTGCACACTAGGGGGTATGATTTAGGTCAAATTTCTTGTTTCATTCCAAAAGGTTACAGATTTTTAAGCCATTCATTGTTCAATGCAACTCGCAGTTTACAGTCATAAGTGCATATAACCTGAACTATCTTTTCCCTGTTTTTTGCAGAAGTAATTTGTGTTCCTAGGCAATGAAGACTGGCAGAAGTTGATAGTCTGTAACAAAGTGCTATAAGCGTGAGACAAAGCTCTAGGAGCAGTTAGAGCTAAAGTGGACAAAGAATTAATTCACTTAAGGGCACGCTAAGATCTGAAATACTTCAGAATTATGATACAAACCACCTTCTGGTTCAGCAATTGCTCAACATGTAACTAGAAACAAACTGATGAAAGAAACAACAATGTCATTTGACTTTGAATAGTGAGATTAACAAAAATGGCAAATCTTTTATATTACTTAAAGAGAAGATAAACATGTATTATGAAACAAGTCACATGAGTTTAGATAGTCCCCCAACTTTGTGCTGTGAGAATCTGAGAAGAAATTCTTTCAAAAGCTCAGTGTCAGTGGAACAGTCCTTAAACCAGGACACACAGGTTCAAATATAAGAAAACATTAGAAACAGTCTGGGTTGGTTTGGATTTTTTTCCTGTAACCCTGTTTTATTAAATATTTTAATTTCTGGAAATATACAATACCAATCATTTGCAATGTCTTTGCCCCAATTACCAAGTGACCTGGTAACCACTCTGATCCTAACAGTGGTGGCCTAATGTGCAAAACATGAAACAAGGGCATGCCTTGAATAGCAGGGATTTAATACAGCTGTCTATGCCCTTTAAAAGCTAAGATCTGTGTTAATGGATACAAAATAGAAGGACTGAATAGTCTAAGGCAAGAGAAATCCATATTTTCTCTGCATGTGGTCTAAGACCTACAGCGATTAACTTTCAGTACTAACACAGCATAGTTTCAGTACTAACATATCACAGGTTTTTGTGTCAAATTCAGCCTGAAAATATTAGAATCAAGGAAGGCTTGATATACAGTGATATAAATAGGTAAGAAATATATACTCCACTATACTTACTTATATTTAGTCATACTAGGCAGTTTTGTGTCTTTCCCTTGCTATAACTCCCCATTGTCTGAACACAAAACACACTGCATCTTTCTGCTGAGCTGAAGTAAAAAATTAATGACTGAGGAGCAGGATTTCGAATTATTTGTACCATATCACAGATGGAGGGAGAAAAGAACAAGGAAGTAATATAATTTCTTTGCTAGGGAGAGAAAACAAAGGGGAAGGGAAGGGAAGGCCAGTGAGAGGGAATGTGATGTTATGACTGTTGAGGAAAAGAGAAAAGGGTAAGCCTCAAAGAATGATAGCAAGAGGGAAAGGAAATGTGAAGAAAAGATATCATGGTAAATAAAAAGTTATGTCTTTAAAAGATTCCCTCTGTAATTTTTTTCTGCAGAGTGGCAATAAATGAGCCTTCTCCTTTTATTGAATTATTCATTAGTTATTCTAGGGCCAAGCAGGGACAGTCAGCCAGCACCTGGGGAACACACAGGGTAGACCTGCACTACTCCAGAAGGGCTTCCAAGAGGTCCGTTCCTCAGGTTGAAGTAACTTGTCTCTCCAGACCAGGTAAGCTGATTCACATGCATGGGAGCAGTGTTGAATATAAAACATGTACTTTTACTCTAAGATTAAGAGCCAAGAATCACAGGAGACATCTAAGCAGCTATTACTCATCAGGTAACACAGGTACCTGCACACAAGTCAATGTAGCAGTCAGCAGTCATACAAACTCTGTTAAGTCAGCGCAAAACTCTCATTTCCTTCCATAGTGTTTGGAGAAATATCATGGCTTTCGATAGGTGACAGCAGCTGACTTCTGCCATCACTCTAGAGGTGAGGTTCACCACCAGAGAAGTCAGAGAAAAACTCCTTTTACTGTCAGCAGTGGTAGGGCTGAGACCCCTGTCTTTAAACCTGAGCATGGAGTTACAGTGTGCTGCCCACAAAAGGCTTGAAGGAACTGTCAGTCCTGCTCCATGCCTTCTTCATGCTGCACTGCACTCCCAGACACTCATCAGAATGCTTTTGCCTCAAAAGGTATTAAAAAAAGTGCTGAAGAAGCTCAGTAGAAAAGGAAAGGGTATAGTTTTAAGCTCAGGAGGAGTTGGTACATAATCTGCCATAGACGATCAGAAGTGTCTTGTATCTATAAGATCTAGTAGCTCACACACACTTTTGTCTGCTTCACAGCTTCCTGCAGCTCCTGCCATCTGCCTGAAGTAGCCATTTTCCCAGATAATTTGTCAAGATGATGCCACATAAAATGAACAGTATTGGGGGAGCAAGCTCATGTATATTGCCTTATTTTGAGTGCTTGCAGATGGCCAAGTGAACAACAGCTCCCAGTGTCATCTCTAACAAAAAAGGGCTAGCACAGTTTTAGATGGATTATTACCAAGTAGCAAAAGGGACATATTGCACCTATCTGAGATTTAGACTGAGTCAGGGTCTCTTTGTTAAGCAGTATCATTCCTGCATTACCATTTCTGCCTCCTTACAAACAGCTGAGGGGAAGACCATTCGAGCCCTCATCTGGAAAGCAAGCCCCCATATGGACACAAGAACGTGTACTCACCTGCAGGACTTGTGTTGCTGTGATGAACCGAAATAAGCTGCACTGGCAAAAGCACAGTTTTACTAACACAGGTTGCATCTGTACTAAGGGCACTTTGCCAGCATATTCCATCAGTATTTTGGCTGGAAAATGTCCCTTTTGAACACAGATTACATCTAGAGTCATTACGGTTTGTTTCATTGAAGGTTTTTAAAATAAAAATCTGAAAGTATCAGATGAGTATTGTACTGAGGTCATTGTGTCTGACTGTGGCTGCAGAAAGCCTGAGACTGTATCTCTGCAGGTATGAATCACCCCATGCACCTCAGCGTTACCTTCCTCCAATTTCTCTGAAAATTAAAGCCCATGGATAGGACAAGGAGGATCATTCTGTTAACATCCCACCACCACCTCCAAGCAGCAGCTCCTTTTGGCACTAGATGTTGGTAACTCTGAAAGATTTCTAATTACTACTTCTGCTGCTGGTCAAACCAAGCCAAAGGAACTCAACAGGGCACTGGAGACATAGCCCTGGTTAGGAAGCCTGAGAAGTCCTAGAGAGTGACCACAAATATGTTTAAAAGCTCTCTGAGAAATCAAGTTTGAGGAGCTGAAAGATACCACATGATCACCTGAATCATTAGCAGGAGTAAGTGAGGCTTTGAAAAACAGCACTGCCTTTCTATACCCTTATGTTTTTTCTATTTCAATCCCTTATCTTTTTCCCTTCCAGCCCATTTCACATCATTGTCCAATATCCTGCAATGGTGGGACCTCTAACACAACCCATTGCAACGAGCTCTATCTGGTATTCCCCCTCTCTCTTCCTGCAGGCAGGAAAACATATGGCAGCAAGGAATGCTTCCTGAAACCTGTCTTACAGAAGTAAAGAAGACCAAGAGACTTGATCTGTTAATTTATTTGAAAATAAGGCAGATAAGTTCTTGCTGCATCATTTAGAGTACCTACACTGTAGACAGCTGCTAAAGCAAAGCTTTTATCTACGGGAGGCATAACAGGAACCAGAAACCTGAAGTTGGAAAAATACACTGGAAAACAAATGCATTTCAATAATGAAAAAAATAGCCACTGAAAGGCATCACAAAGGAGGGCAGCTCACTCCCCTTCCTTCTATAGAAAGAACTGGAAGGTCAGCTTCTTAATTTAAGATCTGCAGGGTACAAAAGAATATTTCCCTGACTATTCTTTGAGTAGCCAGATTTCCAAACTTCCAATAATTACTGCTCGTGATGGGTGTGGTTTCTTGCTGCTCTTTTAAAGATTCCTCCCTTAAACTGTGGATAAGGCAGCACTACAGTTAGTGCATTTTTATGGTAGACTAATTTGAGGCAGAGGTGCTTAGAGTTCAGAGAAATCTAGCCAATCCAACTCTAAACAATCTTTTGGATCTCCAGATACCTGGCCCTCAGAAGTCTCGCTTACCAAGGAAGGTGATGGCAAGTCCCAATCTTCAAAACAGTCTGTTCATAGAAAAGGTACAGAAGGGGCAACACATTTTGTATTTTTATGGAGTATAAATGAATGATTTTGGGACAAGAAAACAAAGCAGAGGATGGTTATCAGAGTGAGCACTCCCATGGGCAGAAGACTTGGATGCAGCCCAGGTTTGTGTTGAAGAAACCCATTCTTACAGAAAAACGCTGCGGAGAAATTATAAATGGAATTTTATCTGCCTTCACTAACTGTGGTGAATGTTACTAGAAATGCCATCTCAAATGAAAATAAAAACCAAAAAGAAAGAGCTGAAAAGAATCAGAACAGCAAACATGTAACTTTTCCCCATTAACTTAGCAAGAACAAATGAGGCACTTCAACAAAGCACATTGGTAGTAACAGAAGTTAAATTCCCCGATTGCTCTGATAACACCATCTATCAGGAGACAGGCAGTCCTGGGACTTGGGATTTCCATTCTGAAATAGGGTTTGCAGTCCCATGCTTCATGATATTTAGTGCAATTTCCAAAGTAATTTAAAGTCCTCATGCAGAAGCAAAGCACTGACAAAACCCTGCATGTCAGGATAAATCGCCAGGTGCAAGAGCCAAAGTCACATGCCAACATCATGTCAGGTCTTTCCATCTCACCCCCTCTATATCACCAGGTTAGATTGCTTGATCTGCCAAGAAGCCTTATGTTATACGCATTATAGCTCAAATCTGTACTTTCTGTCAATGGCAATATTGCCAGAAAAACAAACTTTGTTCCAGTCTATAAAACGGGGGCTTTGTCTAGGAAATCTGGGGCCTTATGTTCTCTGCTGACCATGGGGGGATTCCCGGGATGATGTAACTGTAATAACAGCCTTTTGAAAATCTATTTCAATGGACTACCATGAAAAAAGGCCTCTGGCTGACTTCCTCCTTCTCTCAACCGTTTAGGTGAGAAAACCTTAGGAAGGGGAAAAGATCTATTTATTCTCCGCTGTCGTCCTGGACTTGAGTAAACCCACTACCATTCATGCTGCGCGAAGAATTAGAGATGAAAAACTTTTACCACCCCTTTTTGCTTTAAGCTGTTCGGCGCTCAGGCACCAGCCGGGAGCCTGCGGCCGGGGCCGGGATGCGCCCCAGGGACCGGAGCAGGTGCCGAGGCCGGCGCGGCTCGCTCACCGCAGCCCTCCCGCGGACGAG
>VXBT01001127.1:3360629-3387836 GCA_013400235.1 Oriolus oriolus | reverse complement strand
CCACGGCAGCCTGGCCATCAGCCCCGTAGCAGCCTGGTCAACTGTCATGAGGGCACCAGGGTCCTGCTTAGTCCTGTCCCTTTCTGGAAGAACAGGGAGAGCTCCAGAACGAATGAGACCAAGCTTTCATGGTTAAATAAGGACAAGACTGCTCAAAGGCAGAGGTTTAGGTTTGTCCCTGTTTCCTCACACCACTCATGTGGGGACAGGTACCACACAGGAGGGCCAGGCTTCTAGCATTGCCCCTGCTTCTCTGCACACACCAGCATATCCATCTCCTGGGGTAGAGGCACCAAGGAGAGCTGTTGGAGATAGTCCATGCTCCTGCAAACAGCACCCACCTCCGGTGTGGAAAACCCAGCTTCCCTCTCCCTTATTGCACACAGGTATGTTGCCTCACACATGAGGAAAGCATGTACCCTTTGGTACCGTGGTTTGTCCTCTAAAAACATGATGTTCTGGACATATGAGTCCCTGTTCTCCATCCCTCTTGCCCAAGAGAGCAGGCAAGGTACCCTTCAGAACCCTGTCCCTAGACCCTAATCTCTTGTTTTCTGTTGGTGGGAAACACTAATTCCAGCCACTGTCATTCAAGGTCTAGGGCCCGTCCTGGGAAGAGTGAGGTATACCCAGCCCACTGAAAAGCCATAAAGAATTCACATCACCTGCAGCTCCTGCCAGACCCAGCCTGACTGCACCTGGCCAGGAGACAAAGAATCCTGAAGAGGAACAAAAGACTCCATTGCAGGTGAGCATACAGAGATGAAATAACAGTTTCTTAATTTAATTTGAGTTGAATCAGGAAAGATTCATCTTTTGCTCTCCTGTGAATGTCCTCAAAGAGCAATATGTTCTGCTTCTGCAGGCTGGAGCATGTGGGAAAAAACCCTGTGCTTTTAAATGCACAATTTGAAAAGTTTTGAGTTTGGGGTGTTTGGTTTGCAACTCTTTATTAAAATAAGGCCCTTTCAATATCAGACACCCAAAATTGAACTTCAGAAACTGTTTTTTGCTTTTGAAAGTGTTGGAGTGTTTGTCTTAGTCTCAGCTTTAATATAAATGCCACAGGGTTTATTTGGGTTCCTTTGAATTGCATGTCACTTGAAAATTTCTTGCAAACTCAGCGGATTGCTTTAAACTGTTCCTGACCTAAGAGGGCCTTGGGGTCATTTAGTAGTCCTGAATCAACAGATGAGACTGGTTCTCCATGGGGCCTGATGAGATCCTGCTATTGCTAGCATGCTGTCCTATCCATATAACCACGATCCCATGGTATCATACACATGCAACATGGTATCACAGACACACCATGTCATCACACTGTGTGATGATATCAGGCATACTAATATATGTCATAAGTAGGTTTCCGGACCTTGTTAAGCCCTACATTTTTTGTTATAAAGTAATGGTATCTCATGTTCTAGCAATGACTACATCAGATGTTTCTTAAAAAAAACCCTGTAAACACCAGTTCAATGGGACACAATTTTGATATCTGTTATATTACATTTGCCAGAGGTGATTCGGTCTTTTGAAAGTATAAAAATAAAGGATGGAAATGGATGTGTCAAGGAAAAAATGCTTAAAGATCCTCATCAAACATAATGACAGGTTTAGTAAAATTATTATTAAAAAATGGGGAATTGTATACAGAGCAGCTCAAAAATAACTTCAGTGGCCGGGGTATTATATAAAAAAGCTCACCAATTTCTCCACAGAATCAGCTATTGTAAGGAAATTTGGAGAGAAGCAGTCCTAGATATTACAGGTTAGGTGTTCCTACAAGTAACAATCTTCAGGAGCTCAAGAAGAATTCATGAGCAGTCCAGTTAAGGAGTTCTCTGAAGGAATAACAGATTTCCCTATAAGCAATGCTCTGTCCTCTTTGGCATCAATCTCACCATTGTCTTCTCTAATTTTCCACAGCAAAATGTCTCACCATTTTTGTGGATTTCTTGCAATTGTGTTGTCACTAATTTTACAAGACAGGGATAAAATCTTCATACGCCAAGATATTCATTTTTCAAAACAAAATAATTATGAAAAATAATGTCTTTGTAACTGCTTTTAATGAAAAATATCCAGTCATTTCAATATACCCCAGGATATGTACTAATTTTACATTTTCCCATTAAACACAAATCCATGATATTATCCAACTCAGTATATTCTGCTAGTAGGCATTATCTGATTATGTATGTCCTAATCATCAGGTGAATGTGCAGTAGCACAGCGTTAAGATTATTTTCAAAACTTTAATGTTCTCATTCTGTGAGTTCAGAAGGTAGTTATTGTAGCACCAGATTGCTTTATGAGAACAAGACTGGTCAGCAATTACAGATGTCTGACATGCTGCTTTCCCTGCAGCAGAGGTCAGTTGTACATGGACACACAGCCACCATGCTGTCATCTGAAGAGAAATCAAAGATTAAGGGAAAGTTTGAGGTCCATCACAGACCATGGATTGTGTAGAAAAATTTTTGTTGTTGAAACTACAAAAATTCACTGTTTGCCTGTCTCCCCTCTTCTAGCTTACACACATGTAAAATTTAGATGTTTCCGTGGACATTAATAAGTGCAATATGTGGTTAATTGCTAGATTGGAAAAGTTCAAGGGAAAACAATTTGACATATTTTCTATTTGAAGTTACTTTATATAGAGTTGTTCGCATTTAAGTTATTAATGAAGGTGGGCATAACTTGCTCTGGCAAATGAATAACTGCTTATGATGCAACATAAGACAAATAATTAGTAATAATTAGTAGCACGTTGCATTTCCCTGCCTTAGGCACCAGCAACTCCTGCATCACAGAGGGCATTAATAAATAAGCAAAGCCTCTAGGAAGTTTGTGCCACTGGAAGATTAAAAATTAATTTCAAAGCAGACATTTCTCAGGCTTAGTGGAAATGGCAGCACATTTTAGACACTTTGCATGGTAGGCATAACCTGGGCTTGGCAAGTAACAGCGGATGTTACAATATGCCTTCCAGCTTTTCAAAAGCAATGATTTAAACAAAGGATCAAAAGGCAGAATGGAAGCAAGCTTTAGAAAAATTGAGGAATATCACTTCTGAAGTCAGGTTCATTGTTACTTTACAGCAGTAAAGTCACTATGAGGCACACATGGCTTCAGAAATCTTTCCTTCACAAGTGAACTAGTTAGTTATTCACGTAAGAAATGCATGGGTGGTTGCTCAGTTATAAAAAAAGTTAAGCAGAAAGTATTGGGGAGCTTTTTTTACTGTTTGCTGGAATCAGTTAGATCTCCAGGCAGATCACTGAGATGAAATTCCTGCAAGTCTGAATATCCACAATACAGGCGAGAACACAAAGGAAGATTTTAAATGTATCTGGTACACAGTCACTAATAATTCCTCTGTCAATTGATTCCCTGTTGGTAGATTGCCAGTTCCAAGACCTTTGCCCAAACACATGTACAAAGCTAAAAAAACCCACATATCTTAAAAAGGAAAAATTCTTTCTCAGAAAAAACATCAAAAATAAGAGATGATGTATACCAGTAGAAGGTAAAGGGAGATCTGTGGCAGATGGGTGAGTTACATGCTGCTCTGGATTTGGGTTATTCTTCAAACATATTGCAACTGTGTGCTCTTAGAAACAATTATTTTTGCGACAGGCTCTTTTCTAAGCCTCTTTTCTTGCTTTATTCCTCATTTTCCTACAATATTGTCACCAAAGAGTTGTTGTCCTAAAACTCAGCAGTTCTGTACATCTGAAATAGAAATAATGAAACTAGCTTCACATCTGAGACTCTGCCTGTTAAAACACATAACTGCCCAGGATTCTGATTTTGCACTTGTAATCGAGGTACAGAAATGGCCTGCAAGAAAGAGAGGCTCCAGAAATTTTGTTACTGCCTTTGTAAATAGCAGGTGCTTGCCCTGTAATGCAACCAGTTCCTTTCATTTGAAAAGATTCCGTGTACTGGGAAGGGCTTGGAAACATGTCGGCAAAGCAGCTAACCTGGGAAGGAAGTGGAATGTTCTGGGAGACACTTCCTGGCAATGGTCATGCAGACTCAGCAGCATATGAAGGACTTCAGGTTTGAAGGGTTTTACTGTGCTTTGCTACTGTGCTCATGTTCTGAATTACTGAGGAAGCTGCAAAAGGAGAGCTCCAGAGCTTGAGTGGCAGCGCCTGGAAGTGAAATGGGCTTGGGGCAGGACCGGACAGTTAAGGGAACACAGACTCTGAAATACTCTCTTAAAAACCAAACTACACAGGTGTCTCCATTCCCCTCTGTTTCGAGTTCCTGAGAATTCAGTAGCTTTGTTGAAGGGGGCAAAAGAAATGCCTGAGTATACAGAATTGCCAGCAGCACTCAGATATCTTTACAATTATTGTGTCCTTTCTAAAAAAGGTTGTCTCATTTCCCCACAGCACCTTTGGCTTGAAATCCATACCTTTATGTTCGATTTAAAACAACAGCAATTCGCATTTTTGCAAACACCAAAGGATGCTACATTTCCTTATAGGATTCCTGAAACCTCCCAAATATTAACTTGAATCTTAGCTTTACCAAAATTAAAATCAGCAGTACATAAAAGGTGATACATGAATTTCATACATCATGAAAATGTATTAAAATGTATGAAAGCAGATAAGTGCTATTTTTGACAACAAATTGAACCTTATGGCAAATTATTCATACGATTGAAAGTAGAAATGCATTATGTAGAGAAGATTCTAAAGGAAAGGATTTATCTAAAATGTCTCTTTGAAATGCCCCTTATTTTTCATACTTTGTTCTGCCCAAGACAGTCATCTTTGCTCCCCTTACCATTATGCCTTAACCATGAACTGGATGGAATAATTGGTGTAAATTAATAAAAAATTTTGGCCTTAATGTCCCATCTACAGAAGCAACAACAGTAGGTGCCAATTACAGTAATGATCTGGATCTTTGTAGAAGTGGCTATCAACGTGTCAGTGCACAACAAAAGTTTTCAAGCAGTGTCCTAGCTCTGAGTTTATGCTGCAGTGTTAGAAAACCACTTACCTGGGGCCTGAGACAGCCAGCCCTGGCCCTGGCTTCCATTTTTTAACCATGTTCTTCTCATATATACCCCCTGCTTATTGACAAATACGTCTGTAATTTTTGTTTTCTCTCACCCTCATTTTTCCTGACTTAAAGTCTCCAGATGAGGATAAGCAGCTATTCTTGCCTGGAGGCCTGGATGACACTCACAGAGGGAAGATGAAAGCAGCAGCAGAAAAATATAACAGTTTAATCTTCTTAAAAGGGGATAGCTGATAAAGCAGTTCTGGGGTGGGCTTGTTCCACTGCTTCAAAGTGCTGTTTGGTTAAGGCAATTTATTGTTGCAGTGTGTGAGCACGATATTTCAGCATTGCTTCTGATCCCAAATAGCTGTCATTGCCTAGAGTTGTAGATGGGTATGGTTTTTTCTCATTGAAATCTAAAAATAAATACTGGAGGAGTTGGGGAAAATTTCTACTGAATGCTATGAGCTTTCAGACACGGCAACCATCGTAGCAAGGAAGGCTAAGGGAAAAGATATGGCAGCACAGACTGTTCCACCAAGACACGGCAAATTAAAATTCAGCAGACAAGTGGCCTTCATACCCAGGCTTTTGGAAAATCAAATCAATTATACATTTCAGTCCAGAGGTAGGAGGCTGCTTCCACACAGCCAAAATGAATAGGGCTGCTTAGCATGACATGAACAGGGCTATCTGTCCTCACTTCATGGTGGAACAGAGTGCTGCATGTCTGGCATGTAGCAGGTAAAGTGATTTAGAATCCCTCAACTCACAGGACACTGAGATTATGACTTGGAACTGAAAGTAGGCAGGCATCCGGAGTCAGTTTAGACATTGTGGCACATGACAATGATTCAGCTTGACTTCCCCACAATTTTTAACACACCCATGTCCTGAATGGGATGTCTGTGCTTGGTAGGCAGCACAATTCTGATGTTTTTGCTTTGAGGGGTGTCTATGTCACTCTCATGTACATACAACTAACACATCTCCACTAAGCCTTGTCATGTAGACATTCATGCCCTGAGCCATTCTCAAGGACTGCCTGCCTGCTCTCTCCAGTCATGACAGAACTATGTCTGCACCAAAAGGCATCTCCAGAATGAAGTGCCAGGGATAAAACTGAATCTTATCCACTGGCAATAAAATCTCCTGCCCCACTCTTCTTAACTTAGAGTTCAGTGAAGACTGCAGAGGAGATGGAGGCAGAAGGCTTACCTAGGAAATTGTACACTAGATGGTTATAAAGCCAGTGACAACTAGAGTAAATAGGGATTAGGGGGAGTTAGGGCCTGGGATGAACTTCAGGTCTGGACAGGGTCAGAACAAGCAGCTCTGCAAGATGTAGGCAAGGGTCCAAGAGCTAGAGGCCTAAAGAACTGGGAGGGCCTGAAAGTGATTGTTGCACCTGCCTTGTCTACTTGGATTGTGGTGGAGGAACTCACCCCTAAGCCTTTTGAGCAGGAAAGGTCTGGCAGCTGCTGCAGAGGCTGAGGTGACAGTAGCTCCAGGGGTGGTTCTGTGTGAATAAATGACAGCAGTCACAGCACAATCATTCCTTGAGTGGTGAAGGGAGAGGTAGTGAATGTCAAAGGTGTTGCTGCTATGATGTCAAGTTTAGATGTCAATCTAGCACTGCCCAGATGATGTTGAGACAGCAATGGAAGGAGGAAAGATGCCATGTCTGTACTTCCACCCAGAAAAAAAGGAGGTATCTGCCTGAAATTCATGGTCCCAAGCAGTGGCAACTTGTGTTACCTTGGGGGCTGTGATGATCAAGTACAGCAGGGGCTCACTTGAGTGTTGGATTTCCTTCTGCACATCAGCTTGACAGAGCTCATTATTTGGAGGGCCTGGATAGTAACTGACAGTGGGAAATATATCCATGATGGAATACACAGTTGCATCAGTGCTCTGCAGTGCCAAAGAGCCTCAGCAATTTGTTGTGGAATAGTTGCTGACCTCTGTTTTCTGGAGGACATTGGACATCTTCAGAAAACAGCCCAAAATATGAAACCTTGATTGAGAAGGTAAGATCAAGATCATGCTAGAAGAACAGTTCTTTTTCTGGAAGGCTCTACACTGGAAGTGATGAGCTACAGTGGAGACTAGGGAGAGAAGGGGAGTGTTAGGGAAGCCGAGGTTTGTGTTCCTAAGTCACTCTTACCTCTTGGACTGTTGAAAGGGGTCAGACTCTGTGGTGGCCAAGTCATCAAAGTTCCCATCCACAGACCATATTCCCATGTATCCTGTAAGACATCTGGCAATGGTCTGCAGAAAGAAAGGAAAAACATATAGTCTGGTCGGAAGAGAAGTACTGTGCATTGGCTTGGTGGTGTCACAGTGATGAGAGATCAGCAGTGTCATTAGTAGGCACCCTGAGTCTGCATTGATATCTTACTGCCAGTCATGCTGGAAGCAGAGAGTTATATTAAATTACTTGTTTTGTGCCTTTTGAACCTACTCTCTCACTGCAGCAATGCTGTCACATCCCAGATATGTCTGCGTGCAGGCAGCTACAGAGTGGAGCATCAGTCAGGTGCCACAGCAGGAAACCCATGGACCCACGTTCCTTGTGGGACCATGTGAGCACAGTGCAGGGCACGTGACAATCCCCAAACTGTCTGTTTGTTCATGATGCCCAATGTGAAGGAGAAAAGGGAGTTCTTGCCAGAGTTATGTCATCTCAGAGGCCCCACATGACACTGTTGACCTCCGGGAAAGGGTTGTTTCCTTGTGGAGGAGGGAGAAGCCATGCTTTGGAGTAGCTAAGACAGGCACTGATTTCATATGAGTGCACTGTTTGACCCGCTTACAGCAGAGCTCTTTAGCATCACCCATCAGGGCTGATGCAGAGCTGCCATGAGTCTAATTGGCTGTATGGTGCCAAGAGTCTGGGGAAAGCATGAAAGAAGGACCTTTTAACCCAAACTGAGGATCATATTTTTTTGCATGAAATTTTGTCTATCAGCAGACAAATCTGTCAGTGTTGTCTTGACTCTTGTGCAGTATTTGCCCAAGGAGCTGCTGTGCCTTGCTGCGAGTCTGTCCCATCCCAGCCATTCCCAAGACAAGGTATTTCTTCTTGACATATGTATTATCAGCAGAAGACAGTGATTGGCTGAGGTGTGGGAATCCTCCACCTGAGGCTGGACATCTGCTGTGCCTAGGAGTGCTGCTGCCCTCCAGCCCTGCAGTGACGCTGGCATTTCTGGGACCTTGTGTTACAAGGGGAGGGTCTCACTGTTGGGAAAGAACATGGGCTTCCAAGGTCTTTTTGCTGCAGGAGACCTCTGTATGGTACGTGGGAGAGGGGTCTCTCATCAGCTGCCCTGCAGCCACCTTGGCAAGCAGCTCAGGGATGCTGGAGCACTGAACAGCTCCACCTGCAGCCTTCAGTGCCTCCAGGCTTCCCTCTGAATAAGCAGAGGAGCGAGGTACCTGCTGCATGACTGAACACAGGCCGCAGCTTTGGGAGATGCCTGTAGCCTAAATGTGGATGACATCTTTTAGTCAGATTAACTACACATCAGCTGTACGCATCCATTGTAAAATATCATGTGAGTGCACCTTGTGAGAGATTCACTTTTTGTCACAGCCTGCTCCTGCGCAGTCACAGCTAATGGCAAGGCAGAGGCTTTGCTGCAGCCTTGGGACTGTGTATTTCACATGGTGTGCCACCAGCTTACATCTCAGCAACCCTTCCCATTTCTGTGTCAGTGGCTAGTGTTGACCCTTCTTCCCTGGGCTGCACCTGCTGTGCAGTGTTTTCTTTGATACCTTCCTTTACATAATTGTCTGACAGCTGCCTGCAGTCCCTGTCTGCTTCCTGCATCTCACCATTTCCTAGCAGCACAGCTGCCAGGTCTGGCACATATTGCTAATGCCTCTCCAAAAGCATCCAGGAGTAGTAACTCATTAGCAGGAATTTGATTTTGAAAATTAACTGTCAGGCTTTGTGGTACAGTACAGATGTAAAATCCTCCTCACCACCAGCAGCTTTTATTAATGTGATATAAATATAACTATAGCAAGGGAAAATGACAATTACGTGAAATTACGTCAAAAGCATTGTAAGCAGCTTAGGAGTAAAAAGTTTACAAAGGTGCTGCAGTTGTACCCCCACTGTATTACAGGTCTAAAAAATCCTGTTCCAGGGTTATGCAGAAAAAGAAAACACAACAGATCTTATCAAGATCTAGAAGGGCACTGCTGACCTGACACTGTATTAGTATGATGATGGAGTTTTGTGTTTGTAACCACTAATTAGAGTAGATGAATTTATAAAGGCATACTGCCTTTCAACCCATCCCCTAAAAAAACCAGTCCATGTGGTATTACTATAAAGGTGTCACAGAGTTAATAGAAAAGTATCTGTGAAAAATGTCAAACTGAGCCAGAGGAACCATTACCTGTGTCACACTCTACACCAGGAAGATGAATGTATCCTCATCTCAGCATGGTTTTCTCACTATGACTACAATGAAAACAAAAATAGTTCTGTACATGTTTCTAGACAATATATATACAAGTCTCTCCAGTAAATATATTTTTTGGAGCATGATAGATACTCTGCTTTCCACTGGTTCATCCTATATACATACTTTTTAAACGACTATCGTAGACACCTAATGTTCTACTTTTTAATAAAGGTTTTATCTTCCCTGTTTACCTGAAGAACATTTTTCTATGTATAACAGGAAATTTCATTTCAATCAATTTCAATGGATGCTGAGATAGTTACGTTAATTCTATATATTTTGATTTTTGTGGGTTTTCTTAATATTTGGGAGTATTCTGTCCTTGTGACAAAACCTCTGACGTGCACATAAGCTGTGAAACAAATTGAGCAAAAAGTTTCAGTGAGCTCTATGAGACATGTAAGTATGCAACATTCCAGCCACAAGCCCCAGCCTCATGTCTTTGTACAGGTGCCAATGATGAGTGCATGGAAGTCAGTGCTGAAGTCCCCCTCGCTTGGAGTGCATGTAATGTGCATTGTGCAAAACTTAACACTGAAGAGATATGTAGCATCACCATCTGCTGTCATGTTGGAGGAGA
Organism: Oriolus oriolus; assembly: GCA_013400235.1. Lineage (NCBI taxonomy): Eukaryota > Metazoa > Chordata > Aves > Passeriformes > Corvidae > Oriolus > Oriolus oriolus. The sequence continues at coordinate 3,377,750 of VXBT01001127.1, read as the reverse complement.
AGCTTTTGCATTACAAACCGCTGCCATGCCTCTGCAATTATTTCAGATCACCACCCTCCTTCAAGATAAGCTGAGCTGTGAACAAAGCGACTCTTGAGCTATGAGATCAGTTTGGCATGGCCATTGACACAGTAAGAGAGAGGCCTGCATTTGGGAACCTCATAAATGGATCCTTAGGTTTGTGCCATTTATATCAGTCCCATGTTCTGCTACCCAAAACTGCAGCCTCTTTCGTGTTTTGCGATCTCTCCCCACAGAGATGCTCACTGTAAGTCTTCCACTGTAAGTAATTTTCCTACCTCTGTCTAAATAGTACATACTCATAATCATCTTCAGATAAATCAGGGTCAGTCAAGTTGGTCGATAGGAAGCACTTAGATGTTGAGTCTCCAGATGAAGTGGCTGGGATCTTTCAGAAGAGTGAGCTGCTCCACAACACCAGTCCCTGAAAAGCCAACATCTTATCCACTTAATGATCCTGCTCTTCATCATACAAACCATAGATTCTGTTCCTGTATACCTAGATTATTAATACTTCCTTAGTCCATGAACCCATCCCTTTAGTTCTTATTGCAAAAATCATTTCACTATACATTGCTTTATTAACCATCAAACTTTTCAGGAAGATATGATGGGTGAATGAAAGGGTAGGGGTATGTTTCATGGCAGAACATATACATGATACAACAGAATGATTGGGACAGCCACCACTCATTTTTTATTTTTTCCCATTTAAATTCCTATTTAATAACTCTTACATCTAAATAAGAAGAGATAAGAAAATCAGCCCTAATAAGTCATTCCTTATGCTAAGAACACCTCTTTTGTTTCCTCACTCACCTCTGTATTTTGAATTTGTTCAAATAGTTGTGTTTGATAAATTGCTAGTAAAATACAGTTATTCAGTATTCTTGCTCCTCCTATTTATTCAGGCTTCTCATTATATATCAGAACTTCCATTAAGACTTTAGACATTGATTGATTGATGCTTGATCTTCCATTAGTACAAAGAAGGCTAACACATAGAAAAGGAAAATAAAACACCTCATTAAAATGTGAGCATCATAATGAAGCGAGTATCACAGACTCAATTACTGCTACACAGTGCCATGTTGCCACTAGGTGTCAGGGACACAATTCACTCCGCCCGGGGAGCAGGACTGCAGGCTCGGCTATGGCTCACATCCCCCAAGGACTGAGGGATAATTTTGTCTACTCTCTTATGCTTCTCAGTTAAAGGCTTTAAAACCCCAGTGGAACTGGTCCTCTCTTTGAGAAGATCAGTGTTTCGAAAACTCTGTGTACTGGTGCACTTAGCTCTGCCACCCTGGTAGCCATAGTGAGGGAGTTACAAATAGATGCAAAGTGTAAAGAAAGTACAAAGTCAAGGGCGGAATGGCAGATATTGTCTACCTGGACTGCTGTGAGGCCTTTGACACCATTTCTCATAAGAACCTCACAGAGAACCCAGTGAAGCATGGCCTGGATATGCAGACAGTGAGGTACTGAAAACTGCCTGAACATCCGAGGCACTGAGTCTAGCCAGAGGCCACGAACTAGCAGTGTACCCCAGGCATCAGGGCTGGGTCTAATTCTGTTCAACATCTTCATCAGTGGTCTGGATGATGGGGCAGACTGTACCCTCTGCAAGTTTGCAGATGACACAAATCTGGGAGCTGGGCAGAGCGGCTGATACACCAGAAGGGTCATGCTGCCATCCAGAGGGACTGTGACTGGAATGGGTGAGCAGGAACTTTAGGAAGTTCGGTAAGGGAAACGGCCAGTCCTGAATCTGGGGAGGAACAACCCCATTCACCCATATATGCTGGGGGCCACCCAGCTGGAAAGCAGAAGATCTGGGGTCCTGGTAGATGCAAAACTGAACATAAACCAGTGATGTGCATGTGTAGCAATGAAGGCTGAAGGGATCCTGGGCTGCGTTAGGAGGAGTGCTGCCATCAGGCAAGGGAAGTGATCTTTCCACTCTACTCAGCAGTGCTGAGGCCACACCTGGAGTACTATGTCCAGTTCTGAGGTCCCAGGAGAAGACAGACATGGACATACTGAAGGAAGTCCAGCAAAGATATCATGCCTCTGATCACCAGCCCTTGGGCCTGGCCATTCAGCTGGATTTCAACCCACCTCACTGCTCATCCAAGCTCACGTATCAACAGCTTGTTTATAAGGATCTTATGGGAGCCAGCGCCAAAGGCCTTACTGAAGTCCAGGTAAACAATATTCACTGCTCTCCCCTCATCTACCAAGCCAGTCACTTCATCATACAAGTTTCTCAAGTTGGTCAAGCCCTTCCCCTTAGTCAAGCCATGCTGACTACTCCTGGTGATTTTTTTTTGATTGTTCATGTGCCTGGGGTTGGTTTCTGGGATTAGCTGTTCCATCACCCTCCCAGGGATCAGGGTGATGCTGACCAGCCTGTCATTCCCTGCATCTTCCTTCTTGCCCTTCTGAATGATAGAAGTGACATTTACCTTCATCCAGTCTTCAGGTACTTCTCCCAGTCATCATGAACAATCAAAGATCATTGAACAGTTATTCAAAGTAGCCTCACAATAACACCTGCCAGCTCCCTCAGCATCCTGTCAGGGCCCATGAATTCATGTATGTCCACTTTGCTTAAGTGTTCCCTGATGTGATCCTCTTTCACCAAGGGTACATGTTCCTTGATCCAATCTTTCCTCCTGGTCTTTGGGACCTGGGATTCCTGAAGGCTGGTGTTGCTAGTAAAGATGGAAGCAAAGAAGGTTCAGTACCTCAACCTTTTCCATGCCCTGTGTAGCCAGATGCCCCATCTCATTGAGCAAGGTGCCCACATTTTCCCTGGTCTTCCTTTTGTCACCTATGTACGTATAGAAGCCCTTCTTGTCTCCATCCCCCAGATTCATCAGATTCAAATCCAGTTGGGTTTTAGCTTTCCAAGCTTCATCTCTAAATGTTCAGACAATGATTCTGTATTCCCCACAGGTTACCCATCCTTTCATGCTTTTTTTGTTTGAGTATGGCCAGGAGCAACTTGTTTATCCACAGAGCCCTCTTGAAATTTTTGTCCGAGTCCTTATTCATTGGGATGGAACAATCTTGAGTTTGTAGGAGGTAACCTTTTAATATTAATCGTCTTTCTTAGCCCCACCTTTCCTCCAGGGCCTTATCCCACAGCATTTTTTCAAGATCTTTGAAGAGGCCAAAGTCTGCTTTCCCGATGTCTGGGGTTCTGACCTTGTTTTTCCACCCTCCCTGCCCTTGGGATCCTGAATTCCACCATCTCATGGTCACTGCAGGCTGACCTGCACACAAGGCTGTCTTTGATCTTCACATCCCCAACAAGCCCCTTGGTAAGGATGTGGTGCAGCAGTGCACTTCTCCTCATTGGCTTCTCTATCACTTGGAGGCTTGGAGGAAGAAGTTATCATAAATGCTCTCCAGGAACCTCCCGCCTTGTTATGTCCTACAGTGTTGTTATCATTGATATTCTGCAGATAACATTATCTAAATCTGTGCTGTATACTGAACTTGTTATGCAATATGTGTTACTCTGTTGATGTGAACTGACTTCCATGGCTTTGGCAGTCCTTCGTGCAGGATCCACAGAACTACCCAAGATTCCTTTTGCCATGTCATCTCAGGATCTATTTGTGTGTAAGGACTGGACTTGGGACTGGACCCTTTCTACTATGTTTTATGATGTGTGCTATAGATAAGATCCTTGTTTCATTTTTAGCCATCACTGCCACCATCAGAAACATGAGATGGCCTGCAAATAATACAGAAAACAGTGGGGAAAATGTTCAGGAAAAAGAAAGATTATTTTTCTGGAATTTTCAATAAAGTAACCTCCAAAGTATTTACAGATTTACTACACCCTGTAGAACTGGCTGTCGGTAATATATAATAATACTGTGACAGGCTGTTTTTTTGTTTATTTGGTGACAGATATGTACTGCAGGAATGTAAAATGTAAGGTAACTTTAAAGTAGCCTGAAGACTTTTCTTGGAAGATTGTTATTTTTGCTCAGAAATCTTCAATAATGATTTGAAGTAACACACCAAAATAATTCTTTAGCTAACACCAAATACATTCAAATGACCAACTATAAACACTGAAAACAAATAAAAATAATAAAAATAAAAATAAAAATTAGCAAATAAGAGTGTCAAGTATGACTTTGCAATGAGGCAAAAGGAAGGATCAGCATTATAAGAAGAAAATATTTCAGGATCTCAGCAGGCAACATCCTTGAGCTCAGACAGTGCCACACAGGCAAATCTAGCATAGGATGGGTTAGCTGTCATGACATCCTGCACTGCCACAGAAATCTGCTGGGGTGCAATGTCTCAAGGAACATAGACAGAATTCATCAAATTCAGTAATTTCTACTGTCCATTTCAAAACCTTTTGCTTTCTAGACAAAATAACTCTGCTTTTACAAAATTTTGCCTTCTTTTTTGTCATTTATTAGAATATAATTAACTTAGAAAGTTTTCTCTCTGATTATTTACCTTGAATGGCTATAACACACATTTCTTCCAGCAGCTACATAAATTATGTTTGCACATAGTGCACATCAAGATTTTCCCCATTTCAGGAGCAAACTAGTTAAAAGCAATTAGCAGAAACTTACTTTTTCTGGGCCAGGAAGAACGAGCCTTTCTGTTTTGCAACAGCTTCCCTAGCATATACTTTCACTATGCCAAGGACTGGAGATACAGTAGTGTCTGTCTGCTCAGTGTCAGTCCTTCTGAAAGAACAATTAGTTGTCCATTTAAGATGTTTTGAGCTGGACTCCCAGAAACTTGGGCACATAAAAGGCATTTGTCAGTTCTAAAATCATTCCCTTGATTTAATTTTAGATAGAAAACTTGAATGTATAAAATAATATCAGAAGAATTATTTTCAATTCCTATGAAAATTTTCAGTTTCAACTCTATAGCATTTTCCTCCACAATATTACACAATGTCTGCGTTAAATGAGAAAATAGGTTTAGCCCTACCAGAGGCCTAGATTAGATCTGACAACTTATTTAGAATCCTAAATACCCAGTCTATTTCTGTACACCTATATCATGTTTTCCCTTACCACCTCTGCTCAGAGCCAGAACACAAACCCTGCTGCACGTGGATACTTGGTCACGTGTAGGCATGCCAAACTCTCAGACAAATGGCAGTGAATGAGGAATTGCTTCTTTCCGCAGAGGGAAAAAATTATGTGTTATGGAAATGCTGACACTTCACAAATGAGAAAAATAATGTGTCTTCAAGGAATTCAGCCATAAGGAGGAGAAAAGGTCCAAGGAATAGCAAATATTTCTCATTTTATTGTGTTAAGTTGCAAGATGATATTTACATACTGTCTGCCAGAGTAAAAGAGGAATGCCATACTGTTGCATTGCTGCCTAGTTTTCATAAACAGGCTGTTTCTAATGTACCATAAGTACAGCTGGCATGGTTCTGACAGAAACTAAGTTGTCTGAACTATGTTTGTATCTCTTTCATATCTTCCTTAAACTAACAAATTTCTATTTATGTGAGCTAGTAGCTTTGGGTTTATGTCATGCAGCAGATGTAACCCAGGCTCTAATTATGTCTAGACTTAGTTCAAATGCTCACAACCTGTTTGCTTGGAAAGCAGAGGACAATAATATATTAATATACTATCTTATTCATCGTCCTACACACTTTGTATCTTTAGTGCAGAATTGTACTTAGGTTTCTTGCAGAACTAGGGTCAGTTCTCATCAGCATTTTGCCAAGGAAAAGAAGTCATGTGAGTTTATACTTATGGAAAATTGACATCCTCAAAAATCTTACTGTTCACTTTGGGACTAAAGTTTTCACAGAAATCAGTAACAAACCATTACCCTGTATGGATATCAAACCTCATTTGAACTCCAAATTATATATGCAGTATAAAACCACTCTGTTTCTTTCTGTCCCTAAACATAAATCTGAAATAATCCTTGAAGTAAAAATAGCAAAGTGACTAGAGCCCGCAAGAAAATACATGACCTGAGTACACTGATGAAAATGTCTTAGTGCACTGTCAATTCCAGACCTGCCCATGTCCAAGCAGATCCCACAGGACATGATGGTATCTAGCTTCTTTCTATTTTCTTTTTACTCTTCCTTTCCATAACTGTAACTCTTACCCTAAATCTAACACCACTATCCTTCCTAATATAAAGCATAGGATAGTGTCTCTGAACACAGCGCTGAACACTGCCCAAGGGCAGCGAGAGCTGGGACTGAGGATTTAGTGCCCACCTGAGACCCACCAGCCTTTCACACTCAGTCCAACCCCATTCCCATCTGTAAAGCCCGTGACACAGGGGTTCACACAAAAGCATGCCTTCAGTGCCTTCCAAGTCCAGCCCTCACTCCAGCCATGCCTACTGTTGTCTCTTCACGGCTGAGCAGACCTCTCCCATCCCTCAATAACCCCTGTGCCAAATGGGAAGCTTCTGTGCAGCTGACTGAAAAATGACTTTCCTAAAGGATGAGGCACAAGGTCTTCCATTCAAATACCCTCACCCTCTTCTCCAGATCAACCTTTTTCTCTACTCAGAAGTGCATAGAGGTGCCAAACCTCAATCAAAACTCAAGGTGCGGGCACTGGCCTGTATGGATGCCAACCGTAATAATATCCCAGGAACCATTCCTAAGTTAGCACAAAGATGGAGGTCAGCTACGCCTGGGTCCTCTCCTATAATCGTTTTAAAGAGGCAGTCAAGCCATCTTAGATTCACTGTTTTGTGATTATTTGCTCAGACTACTTTTTCCTTGTAAAACAGCTTCTGTTCATTTTGGATACCACTCTACAATGAGAGATGCCTTCACTGACTTGGATCTTCAGACTCGATGTCTGAAGGCAGCAGCAAATGGTACCTGTGTATTGTTACCTCCAGATGTTGACTAACTGGGCAGAAAGCTGAGAGTCTTGATCTGGGAGCTAACACAAAAGGCCAGGGTGGGGTGTGAAAACCTTTCAAAGAATTTTGTTTAGCTTAGAGCTAGAGACTTGCTACAGGACACATAATTTATGCAATTCCTTGAAGGGCCTTAGGGACATTTCCCATGTTTCATGAGGTCTTACTGTCTGGGTTGAAGCAGTGGCCTGTATCTGACTCCCTGGTGAGTACCCAGTTTCAGAATTTAGGCTAATGTAGACAACAGAGTTACACCTGTAAAAAGTCTAGGGAATTTCTAAACTGACTCATGGAAAAAATACCAAAACACTGTTTATCCTGATAGCGAGAGCATCTATCCAAAGTCTGAAGGAGTAAAGAAAACAAAGCTGTTTTGACCAGAAAAAAACAGAAGGCTTGTGTGCCCTGCTAGGAATAAAGTGTGCAGCAACTCCTCCTCTCCTGCCTCCTGGTTCCTGGCCCCAGATCTCCCCAGTGGTCTCTCTCAATTCAGATATCCCATGTTTCCTCTGACAGTCCGTGAGCAATGATGGACATGACATTGGCAGAGCACTTTTAAAACTGAAGTATTGCTTATTTTAGCCAGAAAGAACAAAGCACACAGAGAAAAGGATTTCAAAACAAGAATATGAATGTCTGGTTTATTTTTCCTTGCTACAAAGGTGGCCTAGGTTACTGACTTCCTCAAGTTGGACAGCCACAAGAAAAAAAATTCAACTCGTAGAACTAATCTATGCATAATGTAGGAAACTGAATAAGGGGCAAATCAGACTTTAAAGAATACTTTTCAGGAAGTCTTTAAAAATTATTGAAAAATGAAAATATGAACCCTAAAACTGACTTTTTCCTTTCAGTGTGCCTTTTGCTATTTCCAATATTACAAGAGAGAGGTTTGATCCAGTTCCCACTCAAGACTACAGCTGAAATGACTGGAAACAAACTGAATGCAGTGGACACTGAATTAAGACTCCATTCACAGTCATTCACACACTATCCAGTAACAGGAAATAACACATGTACAACTTCCCTCTTGCTGAAAAGTTAACCCATCACTTCAAGGATGTCCCAGCAATCCCCTCTAATATGTCACACTGCAGTAGTATGCATAGTTAATACAAACTTAATATGTGCAGCTGGCAAGGTGATTTCCCACCATCCTGCTGAAAATCATCCACTTAACTCATGTAACAACTCATGAGTTACTATCTGAACTCTGAGTACAGAACATTACAGCCAGCTCTTCAGCAATGCAGTAGTTAGAGAGCATACCAAGCCTGTCCTTTCCCGTAAACAACCACTCCTTAATGTATTTTCAGACACAGCTGTCAGATCCCCAAACACTTTAAAAAGCATTTGAAAATCTGGGTTGCACCCTACCGGTGACAGCCCAGTTTCCCAGACACGACACAGAATAAATATGTTCTGCAAGCATCAAGGCTCTCTTAGGCCAAATCAAGGTTATGTACAAATACATACAGCAGTTGGGATCAGACACTCCATACACTTCTACTAGAACTGGGAAACATATGCTTTTGACCATGCTGTAAACTGTGTATCAGCCATAAAATTAAATTTTAAAAAATGCACATGTTAATAACTTTCTTAATGAAAAAAAAATTTTTAAAAGGAAGAATAAGGCAATTGCATATCTCAGTGCTAGTCGTGTTGCTCAATATACTTCTGGAAAACATGTTTACTAAAATCAAAAGAATGAGACAGGACAGGACCAGACAGGATCCCTTTCCAAAGGGAGCTGTGGAAAAAATAATTCAAGTGATGTGATTACGGGGGAACTGTTAGGGGATATTTACCTCAAGGAAAGCAAAACTATTCTGGCTCTGGTCTGGGCCTTCTTCAGCATGTCCCAGCATCCAGCATACTCAGGCAATATCTGTGTCATAGGGCATACCCAGTGTCATCCTACAGCCTTTTTGGTCCCTTATCAAGATGACGAGAGACACTTAAAATGCCACCCTCAGACTACTGTGGTAACTGGCACGCTGACTCAGGACAACTGTGAGATGCTCTCACAGAGAGTTAAAAGGTCATTTGCACAGCTAATGCAGCAGAAATGTTAGCTGCTACATATTGCTGTAATGCCAGCAACTGTGACGCTAAGGCATTCACCATATCCTGCAAGCTGATCAATACCAGTACAAATTTTGTAAAGCTGCCAGGAGTTTAGATTATGTTAACACAAGCAGCAAAGAAGGAACAGCCAGGAAAGATACTGAGAAGCAGGAAAGATAGTGAGGCACACAGCTCTTATCATAACACCGAGAAAGGAATCAGGACAAACAGCTTTGGATGATCAGCATGTGTACATCTGTTCCTTTGAAATACTGGGATGTGTTTCTTTACCATAGAGGGGGAAGTTAATGGAAGAGGTAGTGAATGGATGGAAATAACATGAAGTGATTTATGTTCAGGTGAGAGTGGAGACTCACAACTCCCTCGAGCAGCAGCATTTAGTCTCTAAAGTATATAAATTATATACTTGGAAAACAGCAAGTTGCAGGTTGTAGCCTTGTTTTATTTGGCTGTCCTAACTTTCACTGGGGTTCAATAGATCCAATTTTTCAATTTCAGACCATTAGAGAGAAGAAGGAAAGGAGGTTGTAATTTTTTTGTCTTTACTACCTTGTGATCTTTTCAGCACATAAAGGTCACCTACAACAGATATCAATAATCACACTCTTTACAGTTTCCTTAAAGTTCATAATTTTACAGAACTATTTCACAGGTTACTAAACCAAACCAAATTACTTCTCAGCAAGAGTGAATTGGTGCCCTTCCTATATAATTTTATGAGTTCCCTCTGCGTCTTCTCTACTCCCAGGCATGTGAGCATTTGGCACAAGATTTGAAACATGAACTGACTGTAAAGGACTGGAATTATCTGGATGATTCAAAACTAAAATATTAGATACTTTTCTCCAGGAATGGCTAAATGGAGACACCCTTTTTAGTTGAAAGAGAAAATTCTTGGAGTCAAAATGCTCTACCTGTTCTCTTTGAGTGCCTTCAGATGGAAATTCATCCCATGTTTTCAACAATACAGTTCAATTCAGCATGTAGGTCAGACCCAACACCCAATTTCTCAAGGTGCTATGGGTTCATAACTTTGACTGAAATCACTCAGGCCTGCAAGGTCTTGCAGCCTTTGTTAAGCAGTCAGAAGTGCTCACACAAAGCTACAGATTGCGTCTCAAAATGCAGTCCAACACTTTTTTGAGTCTTTCTCATGGAAAGCGCAAATACCATATCCATTTACTGTATTTCACCAAAAGAGGGCAAATGTAATGAAGGTTTGACTGAGGGAAATGTGATAGAAATGTCTTCATTTGTTTAATTTTACTAAATCTCTTGATTTTTTTCTCCAAGGCCTTGAAAAAGGTAATTTTCAGCAAAAATTACATCCTAACTAGGATTCTTGGCATTGATTTGATTTGACTTCTTTTAACTGAAATGCTTAGAATTTAAAAACTGTTTCCATACATGAGAGGTGATAAGCATGTACACCATTGATGTGCATGCTGTAAGCCTAAAATACCAATAAAAATAAATACAGATACACTTGTTTACTTCAGCATGGCAACACATCCAAGCAATATCCTTTTCAGTATCCTACTCCATTGCTTCTTTGATAACATTCTTATCTCTCTTTCTTAAACTTCAGCATATAGGGAGTTGCAAATAAGAAACTGGTTTCCAGGATTCCATGTAGTATATCTGGAACAAAAAGCAAAGGGCTCTTGTGGTGATTACCAAGTTTTCTCTAGCCTAGAGTATCTTCTGGTTGTTTACATTTACCTTGGATTTATTTCTTGATCTGAATATTAACATTTCAAAACATTTCTCCAGCACTGTTGAAACAGAGAATAAGAAGCTTATACTTCTTTCTGGGAATGAGGAAATGCCCAAATATTCAGCCTTACTTAAATGTGTATTCATAATGAGTATCCACAAAATGGAAGGCTTAGCAATTCTCACTTCAACAGTAGTTGTGTGAATGTGTAAGAAGAAATTACACTGCTTCTTATCTGGTGTAAATGGAGATCTTACACATTTTAGTGAATCTGGTTTTGTGCAGTGAAAATACGTCTTGTTAATAACATATTATTTTCGAATTAAATTTGTAATTTAATTGGTCTCATAACAGACAAAGACATTTTTCACCTTTATTTCACAGACTATATCCTCCTGTGAGTATGTTAAAATATTTTCTTTCAAAGGTGGCTTTTTGAAACCAATGCCTGCAAACATATTGCTGATTATTTTTACCCAGGTAGTATGCCTTAGATAATAGGGAATCAGGACTTGTATTTGCACAAATTTTTAACTTTTAAATAGGTAAATATTCAGTGCTTTCTTCCTTCAGTATTTTTTATATCTAGGTGTGTTTTCCCATATAGAAACTAACTGAAATATATGTTCATGAATGCCTGCAATTTGAATACTGAAATGTATGTACATGAAATGTAACCACCACAGTAAATTTAGAATATTGGTGTAATTCCAGTAAATGAAATGAAGAAATATTAACCTAGTGTGTGGTTTTATGTCACTTTAGGTAGACAGAAATCTTGGAAATCAAGGACCACCATAGCTCTGATGATTTTGTTTTTCATTTCAGTGACTATTAGATAAGCACTACATTGAAAATTGAATTTGAAAAGACCAAAGTGGGTGGAGTAATAAATAATATTAAAATAGTTACAGTAACAAGAAAACATACTTAATGCTACATAGCAAAACTGTGGATTTTCTCTAATATACCACGAGATTAAAATGGTGCCACAAAAAATGGAGAGAGGGAGAGCTTCCCTGTTTCGAGCATTCTTAATGTTCCAACAATGTTTCATTGGTGATTTACCCATAATTAGATACCTGTTAGTTGCGACACAAAAATATTTTGCGCTTACTCAGACCCAAAGGCGAAGCATTTTAATTTTGCAGTGCAACATTTTTTATTGTACTGGCTCTTTATCAGGACTATTTTAATGCACAAGCTACATTTCCATATTTAACTGCAGTTATCACACCCTGTGTATAGCCTGTGGCTATACATTTCATCAAATAAGAAAACTCCCGTATACCTACTGTGTAGATATCTCCCATAGAGTATGTTTGGGAAATTCACTCTTTATGAGAACAACTCATTAGTGTCTGTGAACTCACACTTCAGCAATAATAGTCAGGATGTTGCAAACAAAAACCAAACTTCCCTTGGGTAATCCAAAGCAGTAAGGAGAAGCAGCATTCCAGAGATACCATGAGCCTTTTGAAAGAGTGGCCAGGTAACACCATAGAGAGCCCTTTTCTAGATGATGTCTTGGCTTACTATTTCCTAGACTAAACTTCTCAATCAAGTTCATATGATGTGGACACTAAAAGAAAAGAAACCCTTTCATCTCTGATAAAGGAAATGCTGAGAGGGAACAACTGGGAATGCTTTCTAAGATCAGCCTCAGACAAAATAACCTGGAGTAACAGTTCAAGGCTTCAGTTCAGAGCAGAAACTCAAGCCGCCACATCCACTTTACCAGTTGTCCTGCTACAGTAAACAGTATCAAGCGCATCTCATAGAAGACTTAGCAAAAACATCTCCTCTTTACCCAGAGTGATCTACTCTGAAAGCAAAAGCAGTATGTATACCAGTTCAAAGCCCCTGACCCATGTAAGGGTTGCAGGTGAAGCTCACCTCTTCTCCGGGTGGGGTGTTTCCTAAAACGTCTAATCCAAAACTTTTGAGATACTCTGTTCCACTAACCCCATTCGCATATTCCTACAGGAAAATATAATTGTTCAGCTGAAACTGTTCAGCTTAAAAGATGTATTCTTTTGGTAACATCAACTTTTTCCCTGACTTTTCACAAGGTGTCCACTTTTTTCCAGGGATCTTCTCCAGAGCAGGACTGGAGCACAGTAAAGGCAGCCATGGCCCAAGGTGGCAGCTGTCCCGATGATACCTTTCCTCTTTATCTTCCTCTGCATCTGCAGCTCACATGGAGGATGCCACATGATCTTCCACAAGACCTGGTACAGTAGTCAGCTGAGGCTGGAAAAAGACATTATTTTGTGTTTAGCTATGTACTTCAGACCAGTGCCAGCCCACCCTGAAAGTCTACCTTTATTTCCTCTGCAATGGTGTACTTGGCTGAAGATTACTATTCCCCTACTTAGTAAGCAGCCTCCTGAATTGTGACAAGCATTTCAAGATAAACACTTTTGAGTCCTACTTTTATCACAGTTTGAGTCCTAGCTTTATTTCCTGAATGGTACAGCTATACTCCAAAACAGTTTTTTCCCTCTCTGCTATCTCTGCTCTCCCAGCTTTAACACCCACAGTTAATCTCGTGCAAGCCTCTAGCTATTTTTTGGAAAAGCAATTTTGAAACTAGCAATCCAGTCTCATTTTCTGTGATTTTAAAGGAGTTAACAGATCATTTCAGACATGGGTAACAAAGGCAGGGAATGAGGAAAAAGGGTGTCTCCTGTTCAGGGCTGATGAGTTGCCATGTTTACAGCTCCAAGCAGGCTGCTGACCAGCCACAGCTCCATGTGTAAAATGATCCAGCTACTGTACTCTTGACTTTTGCAAGTTATGAGCAGCTGGGGGACACTGTGTAAGTACTGGATCAGCTGCAGAACCTTTCCCTCACTGAACTACTGAAGAGGCATGCCAGCTTGTTTGTGTGCTCCTCCACAACCTTTCACCTACTCTGCTGTTTTGGCTGCACTGGGAGCTCCCAGCAGCTTGACAGCTCCTGCGGCAGCAGCGTCGGCTGACAGAAAGATGAGAACAGGAAGATATGACCCTTGTTTGTAATGCTATTTCTGTCTTTTTTTTTCCACGTAAAGGGCCACATAAATATTTAGAAAACAAATGTATTAGTAGGTTAAAGTATCAATCCAGTTCCATAAATGCAGACCCATCTGCAGGCAGAGGGCGAGCTATTTGCCCTTGGTACTGCTGGAAATTTCACAAAGTGCTGTAAATACGACTCATGCTCTTGTCACCAGACTACTCCTTCCGCTTACCTTCAAACCTTCCTAGTGCTACAAATAATTTCCACCCAGACTTACTGCTCCTCTTGCGTTATCATTTACCCTTCCTTACAAAAGCTGAATTAGAAGTTGCTTTTGTCCCTAGCAGAAAATGTTAGTCTGGTTGCCTGTTCACCTGTTTGCCAAACCTCCTAAGCATTTTAACCAAATTTGAATAGATAATCCATTTCCTACAAACTTTGCACAAACTAGCAGGTGGTTTAGGGAGGAGAGATTAAAATTTTGCTCCACACTGAATAAAAGGGTGGGGAAAATGAGCCAGACTCATTCTACTAGAGAGCAGCAGCCACACCAGTAGTCATCCCACGTGTTCTGGCGGGTCAGGAGAAGGCACTCATCCCAGCACATCCTATTGGGTCTCCAGCACTTGTGGGGTTAGGAAAAAAAACCTTAAATTTTTGTCCCCACAAAGAAAAAGGTAGGGCAAAAGCAACCATGATACTGTCTATTAGACATCAGCAACGTGGTCAGTCATTACCCATGCTGGCTGACCAGGAACACGGCTCTGACCTAAGTACAGCACGTAGTGTCTCCGGCAGGGGCGAGGACATACGAAACACAAGGCGAGAGACAGCTGATTGCAATGGAGAGCTATTAGGACACAAATGGACAGGAATCCAGGCTTCATTCATTCCACTCTTCTGGACCCATCTGTTGCGGAAAAAAGCAGAATGTTAATGCAGCTCCATTTTCTTAAGCATAGTCAGCAAAACACTACTGTGACCAAGCAACTGCAAGCATTGTTACTGCCTTTTCAAAACTTGCCCCAGGGCAGTTCAGAAGAGGAAAGCTAAAATGTCTAAGCACCAGAAATGAGACCCCCTCTGATGAATACTGCAGTTCAGAATTTGGCACTGTCCTTCACGGTCAAAATATTGTTCTCTGACACCCGCACTTAAAACTGTCACGTGTTTCAGAAGGAGGGTGAAATGGTGGTTTAGAGAGGAAGTAAAGTGAGAACACTGCTGAAGACAGGATAGACGGAAGTATTATTTGAAGTGGTTACAATTTTCACAGCCTAGTTCACCTGCAGCTTGGCTGATCATGAATCTTCATATATTGTTACATTTGTGCCTAAAACTTAGCTGTCTTGCTCAACATTCAGGACATCCACAACAACTATTTCACAGATACATAGTTGATATATACAAGAATGGAAATTTATATTGTTCAGAACCTCCTCCAACATAGAACCATCATACAATGAGCGAGAAGCAAATCTGAAATATGAAGGAGACATGCTTCTTATAGAAGCTCATCTGAGTAATAAAACACTGTTCTTGTGCTGCTGGTGTGTAAAATTCTTGTAGAAGTTTGTTTTGATTTGAAAAACATTCAGGTTTTGAGTTACTGGAGCCTTGCCCCTTTTAACAAATGGGGAAGGCAACACGCTTCCTGTATTTCCTGCAACTTCAATTTTACCTTTGTTCAGAGCTAAACTGAATATGTAAGATATTTGTTCATACCTTACTGCATACAATTACCAGGAAAACAATGAGAAAACAAGCTGTTGTAAAGACAATTAATGCAAACAACAGAAATTATTTGAAATAGACATTCTCCCTATTCATAACAGGGTGTGTAATATGACTACTCACAAAGGATATTAGAATTACTTATATTAAGCAGGCTCAGCACACCAACAGATTAAATAAAGTATCTCACAGGAATAGAAATAGTGACCTTATAAAATGGAATAACTGCCTAGTGCAGAGAACTTTCTTGACCCAGATTTTATTGCAAAGTGTTAATTTTGAGGTTCCTGCTTGTCACCGATGAGTGGCTTCAGGAAGAAAATGGAACAAAACAAAAGCTATCCCATAAATGTTTCATGGTTTAAACAAATTTGTGTGATATTTTCACTTCTGTGAGTCATCTACAACTTACAGGCAAACCAAGTTGAAACAGTCAAAAGCAAATCACAAATTCTTAAATTTTTAACTTCTGGCAAGGACAGGAAAAATCAAAGTGATTACATATGCTACTATTAGATGTTTACATTTTGCTTCATTTCACATTACATACACCAACATTCAAGCACTGTGGTAAACCAGAATATATCTCATGGAAAAATAAAAGAGTAACTCTCCCAATAAAATAATAAAAGAGGGAGTAATAAAATAATAAAACATAAAGTACAGTGGGAGTAGAACCATAAGCAGGGATAACAGACATAATAACTAGGAAGACAAAAATGAGATGAAGTTAAAAAAACAGTCTAATGACAAGCTAAAGTATTCTCCTCTGTCTATTAAACTAAATGCAAGAACTTCTTGTTAGGAATGTTATCTTTCTTCTCTTGAAAAAATGTACATGTTTGTGTGTGTAAATATATGCATGTAAAATTGGACTGGGGAGTTGTATGCAAATATTAGGGCACCATTATTTTGTATTATTTTACTGCCACATGCTCCTGCTGTTACAGACCAAGTTTTCACATGTCAGGAAGCGCTCTGCTGACATTAACTCCATTCTTCAATGCATTATGCAAACCCTGCCCTCAGTGAAGTGGACTTGGCATGTTAGAAAGGCCAGGCAGCACTGGAGATCCAAGCTCCTTCTCCAGCAAAGAGGAAAGGTGAAGGGGCTTTTCCCAGAGCGACCGTCACCCTGGAAGATGAGCTGTCCCTGAGAGCACTGTGTCAGCCGCTTCTTAGGTCAGTTCCAGTGACGGTAAATAAAGGCCACATGCCGATCTGGGGCCAGTGCGTCACCGGCACAGCTGTCCTCGGGTATTTGGTCACTATTAACCCAGGTCACAGCCATGACCCACATGTCGGCAGCCCGAACTCTGCGGCCGGGACCTGATTTTACTCCCTTTGCATTCCATGTAGCCTGTGCACCGACCCTGGAGTTACCCTGTCAGCACCAGCACCGCCAGCACCCCCCGTATGAGTGCGAAGACACACCTTCCCCCGGACACTACCGCGCCCCTCACGCCGGGCCCCGGCGCCGTGTCAGCGCCGCCCGCTCCCTCCGCAGCCCTGGCGCCCACTGGGTGCCTGTGCACGGCCCGTGCCCGGCCGGACCCCGCCGCAGCCCGCGAGGGGCGGGAGCAGCGCGGCCCCCTCGGAGCTGGGCACGGCCACCCCGCCCGGCCCCTGCCCGGTA
>VXBT01001127.1:3156278-3359976 GCA_013400235.1 Oriolus oriolus | reverse complement strand
GAATCTGCCGGCCGCGGGGTGGAGGCGGCGGCGGGGAGGTCGCCTTGGGTGGGCACCCCCGGCCGCAGTTACCCCTCGGCCAGGTGCCAGGCGCTGGAGACCTGTGAGTGCCGCCATCAGAGCTGAAGACGCGCTACATCGCCTTTTCGGAGATGTTCGTAGGGTGCGGGCTCCGAGAGGTCCATGGGCTGCGGGGCATGTTCGTGCTCCGCGCAGACGGGATCGGGAGGAGCCATCGGGCGGAGTGAACGCGCTGTTCCCTGATCCTATTAGCGCTTTGGCAGCTCTGGCGGCCGTGCGCGCATAATACTGCCAGACGTCACCCCGAAGAACCTCCTGTTTACAGAGGCTGGAGTGCTTCTCAGGGGATTGCAATTAAGTCTCATGTCTAAGTGGGAGCTGTACAAGTATTCTGTCCAAGAACACGGTGTGTCTTACTGTCATGTAAACAGCGTTCAGCAAAAACATGCATGTACACTTAGGTGAGCTGGCCAGTAAAAGCCTCATGATTGCAGAGGAATGGAGTCCTGAAGTTTGTGGAAAGTCAGCAGTCTGTGGTTACAACTTGAAACTTCCTTAAACAAAAACTTATATTTTGGATTTATTCATAGGCTCGACGAACGGATGTGAGAGAACTTCATTCTCATTTTTGCGACAAGAGCTTCCTGTGAGGTTTGCAAACATCCTGAAAGAAATTGATCTTCTTCCTGATAAATTACTAGGCACTCCATCAGTAAAATTAGTAAAAAGCTGGTAAGTATGAACTGCTTGAATTCAGCATGCAGAGTAACACAGCTTTGAGAACTTTGTTGTTACAGACTTTTTTGAATAGTAGAAAGCATAACAAAATACAGCAAAAATGCAGTTCCTTCATCAAAGCTGAACTGTGAGCTGGTACATACTGTCCTTTTCTAGCATACTAAAATTACACTGAAAACCAATATGGTTATATTGCTATCTTTAAATTAGTGGGGCGGGGGGGCAGTTAACAGTTTGAAATAGCTAATAGAGCAAATCTCACTTCTTATTCTTCAAGAAGGGAGAAAAGAAAACATGTTCTGTTTCCCCATAGCATTACAGACTCTCAGACCCAAACAAAATGGGAAAGCAGGCTGTGTACCTGTTTTGATCTCTCACTGATGCAGTTACTAATGGAGCTTCTATTCCAAAGTATATGGCCTTAACACGTGCAGCAAGTGTTTGAAATTCAATTAACATAATCTCTGCAGTTGACACAGTCGTTGAATCTGATTTAACCTTGTCTACTGGCACAGTTGCAGCATTTGCCAGGATGGCTGACATTAAGAGTAGAAGTATTAGAGTGAGATCTAGGAACTGTTCTTAATATAGCAAACAGTTGTGCCTTTGCCATATGCGTCAAGACTGTCAGATATTAGTGCAAGAGGCTCAGCTACTTAGCTTCTGCCAAAGCTGATCAGATTTGGAAAAATTTTGCTTAAGTGTCTTCCTGATTGTCATTGTCATTTGGATCTTCTTTTGAAATACATCTCTTCTCAAGAATTATAAAGGGATCCTATGTACCTTAAGTGAGGGTTTAGATTCCTCTCTGGTGGCAGGCACAAGAAAAGACTTAAAGCTTCTGGGGTTCAGGCAGTCAAGAAGTGTTCATCTGTCATTCCATTGTTGGTTGTAACTTTGATATTTCATAGATACTTAAAACTCCTAGCTGAGTTATTAGGACTAATGATGTGCACAAGACAAAGTATTTTTCAAGTTGATAGATTAATAAAAATCAAATTAAGGGTATATATTTCTTGTGTTCTTTTTCAATAGGTACATCCAAAGCCTAAGGGAGCTGGTTGAGTTCCATGAGAAAAGCCCAGATGACCAAAAAGTCTTATCTGAGTAAGCTTTTGATTTGTTTCTTTGAACTTTTTAGTTCATATTCTACTTTTCACAATATATTCACTTTAGACTGACAGCCATCATGAGCTGAATTTGATAATCTAGCAGGAAGAGCTGAACATAGAACAAGCTGGTCTAAATCTCTGATCATGTTTAGCAATATTGCAAATAAAGGTGACCCATTGCAGCCTAATTTCAAGGTCATATTGCCCCTTGAACTGTCATGACAGAGAAATATTTTAAAAAATTATCTGTGAAGTCACATCTCTGCTTCTTTCCAAGATGTTTCCAAGCACTTACCTGTGCTGGTGCTGGGTTAGATAATTACATTATACAAAGCTTACATCAGTGTAGTCTGAGAATAATGTTCTAAAAAGATGTCTTTTTCACCTAGCTTTATAGATACTCTAATTAGAGTCCGAAACAGACATCATGATGTGGTTCCTACAATGGCACAAGGAATAATTGAATACAAGGACACTTTTAAAGTAGATCCTGTCACCAACCATAACATCCAGTATTTTTTGGATCGGTTTTACATGAGCCGTATTTCCACCCGGATGCTAATGAACCAACACAGTAAGTAGAAATTTTTACCTGAGAAAAAACTTAAACCTAATGAGTAACATGTTAATGTAAACACTTCTGAAAACTGATGGAGAACTGCTTCACATGATTTTGTGTGACACTGAAAAGTTAGAAACGGAATCTATCTGTAAGAAAGTAATGGAAAAACTCGTTTTCTAGACTGCAGCATAATTGAAATAACTCTTTTGTGGAATATATAGAGATATCAATGTCTGAAAAACCTTTAGATGTGAACTGCAGAAAAGCCAACATAGTTTGCTGACAGTAGATAGCATTTTAACTCATAAAAGGCATAAACAACATTCAGTATTTTATGTGATTATATGTTGTGATTGCTCTGTATTAGTCTCAATTTTTAGGCTTTTTTTATAATACAATATTTGGGATTAAATACTGTATTGTTCTCATCTCAAACAGCTCTTCTTTTTGATGATAAATCTGGCTCGGGGCACCCAAGGCACATTGGAAGTATTGATCCTTGCTGTGATGTTGCTGAAGTAGTGAACGGTGCGTATTCTCAAGGCTTTAAACATTTCTCTTCCTGATCAGTATCTATATCTGATTGCAAGGAATTTGGGTACCAACTTGTGTTGTAGAGGATGCTGACTGACTTTAATTGAAATTGCTGAAAGCAGCCTCACCAAAGCATGAGCTTTTAGAGGACAGAATTTAAAATACAAAGTAGTGGTAAAAGAACATGTTGGAGTGAGTCCTAGCAAGTGACAGATGAGGTAGGAGTTGAAGTTGTCTGAGGTGTTGAGATTGGTCTTACCTACTGGTAGATAACAGATGCATCAGTTCCATACAATTATCAAACTGTACAAAGATTTGCTTATGTTGCTGTAATTGCCCATTGTTCTCAATTTTTAGTGCACACAGTGGATGCAATGTTATCATTGCCTTGAGACACATTTCCTTGTCTATGTCTTAGACTCTCTAACACCTTAGCAGCTAATGCAGTTAAAAGCTGTATTCTGCCATGCATTAGAATTAATTTCTGCATTGCTTGATATTATACTTTACATCATTTATTTAAATAATTATTTCAGATGCTTATGAAAGTTCCAAGATGTTGTGTGACCAGTATTACTTAACATCTCCAGAACTGAAACTTACTCAAGTGAACGGTAAGATGAGAGCTTCCTATTGATGCTGCTTTTACTGACTCAAAAGGCTCCCAGTTCTGTAACCTTAATGCACATACCAGTTGATCTGACTTGGGCTAGTTCCTCTTCTTTTTCTATTACAGGCACCTCATTTAACCTCCTGTGTTAGAACTCAAATATCAATGTATCTTAAACATTAAATTTTTGAGGTACCATTTATGAATTTGAGAAAAGTCAGACAAACCTATAATTAAAGTAACATGAGAAGCTGCTAGAGAGGACCTCCATATCTGGGGTGCGGAAGTGGAGCTGCTGACTGAAATGCTGGGTCTGGTCTGAGCTGCCTGCATGTGTCTGATGTCAGCAGTCTGCTTAATGTTTAAAATCCTTTATTTATAAAGGGGAATTAATACTTGATTTTTTTATTTGTTTATTTGAAAAGAAGCTGTTATTAAGCAAGTGGCAATTACAATCTAAACACTGTTATGAATGCATAAAGCTGTTTGCCAGTTTTGGAGGGGAGAAGACCAAACATGAAACTTGATTTATTTTTTTGTTTGTTTTGGCAACTTGCTCATTGTAAAATTTGGATACAATATAGAAAAATGTCATCACCCTTTTAAATCGTTTGTTTTTTTCCTTTCCTCTAGGAAAAGCTCCAGGAGAACCAATTAGCATTGTATATGTTCCATCTCATCTTTTTCACATGCTTTTTGAGCTCTTTAAGGTATGTCAGTATAAACTGAGAGAGTGAAGTGGGATGTGGGGCTGTGACCACCAGTAGCCTTCTGCTTTTAGAGATTACATCTGCAGGTTTGCCCTGGTGCCTTTTCTGTGGAGTGGACAATGTGTTTAGCAGTAGTGAATGGGGCTGAACTTCAGTGCTGCCAACGTGAGGTGCAGAAATCTGGCAGCCTTCAGCAACTGCTGAACTTTGCTCTTCTGCAGAAACTTGTTGACTTTAAGGGAGTTGTGTTATTTAATTTATAGTGCCTGAGTTATGTTGGGCAAGTTGTTGTAATCTTTCACTCAGAAGAGTCTTGGCTATGCTTAGACACTTCTAGGTGGGAGACCGCCTCTGCTCCCATTGTGCCAAAATGCTAAATGTGTCCCTTGGAGACTAGCTGCTGATAGGGATAGAGGGTGATTTTACCTCTGTGTAACAGGGGTGTGGTTTGAAGTGCATGGATTCAACAATCTCTGATCATAATAACCTTCTTTTCCACAGAATTCAATGAGAGCAACTGTTGAATTCCAAGAAAACAGTCCTACCCTTTCTCCAATTGAAGTGATAGTTGTTCTAGGGAAAGAAGACCTAGCAATCAAGGTATTTTGTTGGTGTACTACAATATGGACTTAATATAATCTTTGTTATTATACATGCTTAGCTGATTCTATTAAAAGATCTTCTGGCCTCTGAGAAAAGATCAAAGATACTTTGCATGAGCACATGAGCATTCTCTTGATACGAGCCTCCATGTAGCACAATTATCTAACTGAAAAATAATAAGCTGCAAAACAAATGTTTGCATTTATGACTGTTGGAAAGGTGTGTTCAAATAACAGCATTTTAAATACCATTCTTAGTGCATGTTTGTTGTTAACTTCATTCTCTCTTAAATCAGATCTCAGACCGAGGAGGTGGTGTTCCAGCAAGGAAAATTGAGCAGCTGTTCAGCTACATGTATTCCACCGCACCAAGGCCAAATATGGATGACGCTCGAAATACCCCTCTTGTAAGATACTTTCAATACTCATGTTACAATTAGGGTGTTGTAAGTGTTGGGGGGTTAGTAATGAAGCACTTTATCCATCCTGCTGCTCTGTAGGATGTGCAAAGATTACCGAGCCCCATAAATATGAATTTACACTTTCCGAAACAGAATTTTAATATTTAACTTAGTGGATAAAAATATGCTTTTAAAAGTATAAACAGGTTTTAAAGGTTTAAACAAAGAAGAACATTGCAACCTGAATCTAACCCCTTTCTTTTTTTTTTCTTCTTACATTCCAATGACACTAATTTACTTTGTCTTCACTCTCCACTCAGTCCTCAAACTTACTGTAAATCATGCTGTCTTTCTGGAGGCAAGCACAACTAGAACAGGTTTTTAGACTTTTATTAATCTCCCAGTAGCAAGCTCCTTTTACTAATCAAGCTGTACTAGCAAAAACAAGGGAGGGAAAAATACTGAAATGTAATATGTAAAAGTGGGACATGTATAGACCCTCCCAGTTCCATGGAGATATTTTTTTCTTGTGGTTTTGGGTTTTTTAATGGTCAGTTTCAGCATTCTCCAAGAAACTGATTAGAGATTTATGTTTTCTTCTAAGAGAAGAGGAAATGCAAAGGATTTTTTAACAGCTTAAAAATCTCTGAAGACTTTCCAGCTATTTAACTTTAAGCCATAAGTGCTAGTAAGAAAAATTAATTAATTTTATATTGTACTTTATTTTTAGGCTGGCTTTGGGTATGGCTTGCCAATTTCTCGTCTGTATGCGAAATACTTTCAAGGAGATCTAAATCTTTACTCCATATGTGGTTATGGAACAGATGCTATCATCTACTTGAAGGTATGTATTTAAATTTAGTTAAATAAAAAATAACTACCATGAATGCAGTGGGACAACTACTTGTTACCATTTTAAGGTAAACAAATTTTCTGCTCGTGAGTAGCCCTTGTTTTTTCCTGAGAAATGACAGATTTAGTAACTGGTTTTCAACTGGTATTAAAAAAGTCACTTGGCTTTAACTGGTTTACTCGAACAACTACTAGTGAGAGCCCTGTTGGTTTTCAGCGTGTGTTAAGATGTTATCTACTTGTTCATGGAATACAAAGTACTTGAAGAGAGTGAAGTAAAGGTGTGAGCAACAGATCTGGTTTGTTTACTCCGAAAATGAGAAAATCCATATAAACTAAACCCTTAAAGAGTCAAGGTACTATTCAACATCTGGCATATAGCAAGCTATGGGATTCAGATACCAGTAATTTTGAACACTGGGCATATAACATGCACTGCTGTTTCTGTAAGAAACCTGCAAACAGCACTACATGTTCTTTTCTACTTTCTGTGCTTAATAATGAGAAAAACTTGCTTTGAATTTCTTCTGCTAAACCGAAAACACAGAAGCACAATCAGAGCAGAAGTACCAAAGGAAGAGACAGTTCAGCTATATATATGTAACATTTCTATTAAAACATTTTCACTGGAATTTTGCAAACGAAAGCCCTTTTCCATGCATTCCTGGACTATCCTGAAAACATGTTAGAGGTTACTGCTTAAGGCCTATTAAAAATGCATAAATAGGATGTGATGTTACTGCATTTGTCCTACCAAATTATCCAAAGGAATCATGGATACTGAAGCACATAAACTACCACATCTATTGTAGAAACATTTGTGTGAATAACTTCATTTTGTAGTGTCACTGGCTGAACACTTTAGGCATCCTGAATGAATTTTTTTTAAGTGGCATTATTGAGAGATAGAAAGCAAGTAACTTCTTTCTTCTTGACTTTTAGGCCTTATCAACAGAATCAGTAGAAAAACTCCCAGTTTTTAACAAATCAGCTTCCAAGCATTACCAGGCTACCTCAGAGGCAGATGACTGGTGTGTCCCAAGTAAAGACCCAAAGAATATGGCAAAACAGAGTGCAGCTTTCTGAAGAGAAGTTGGTATCCAGACACCCAAGGGGATCAAGCTGGCTTCAAGAGCAGCGTTTGGAAGTATTCATCTACCTCCAAACAAGCAAGTTTCAGGACTGGCAGAGGAGAAAGAAGATAAGAATATTATAAACCTAGTCTGTATGTGCTGAATCTGAAACCTTGCTGTGAACTTCAGGATGAGGAAAATAGTAGCACATATGTCTTTAAAGAAGAGTTGTGTATAGAGGAAGATCAGGCCATTTTTTTAATATGATCAAAGACTTGATGTGGTAGAGGTGTGCAATTTTTTAAATCCTGTTTAATGCTTGAATTCTGAATACTGATAAACATGAGTTATGCTGATGCATATTTTTCTGTTAGAATAGTTATCAGCAGTTTATCTTATTACAGAACTTCTCAGGTAGATAGATAACATCTGTACTTTAAAGCTGTATTTATAACATTTGGAAAAGATTCACTTAACATGGCAGTCTTGTAGCAAGATACAAACAGCATTCGAATACAGCCTGACTGGAAGGGGGGGAGCCCTGGGAGGTAGAGAGAAAGGGTTTTCCCTATATAAGGAAGTCCCATTAAAAAAAGGAAAAAAGATATTCCAGGAATAATTCTTCTGTAATGCTTTGCCCTGTGAGTCAAGTTGCTAGATATTTTATGTTAAGCTGTTCATGGGAAATCAGCCAAGTAAGGCTCCTATGCATCAGGTAATGAAGAAGAAAATCAGGATGTTTTTAAAAGCTACTGGAAAGAAATGGAAATACAAACAGCTCTAACGTTAGGGTACATGTAGCCTACATCCCTGTGTTCTGGAGAATGTGTGCCAAGTAAGTCAGTTAGGATTTTCCAAGAACTGAAGTCAGACATGCAAGTTGAACAGAAAGGTTTCGGTGATATGTATTGTACAAGCATATTGTGAAAAACAGCATACTTAAAACACAGTCTTGTGGTTTGTTTCTGTTGTGCTGTTAGGAGATTAGTGGCTCAGTACACTAAACCAAAATCTCCCAATTGTCTTTTCCGAATTTGTATTGGACCACAGCAGCTCAAAGAGGTACATGGGGAATCTATACCCTGAAAGCTGTGGTGTGAGCACTGAAGGTCTGTTAGAAAGGTTTTCAGGAGTGGTGTTGGAACTATAAAAATGTATTCAAAGAACTGTTCATTACAATGGAAAGGGCTTAGGAAATGTTTCAAAATATAAACAGCACTGAAAACTACAGAACAGCTTTTATGAACAGCAAAATAGGGGGAATTCCCACAGGAACAGTGCCAGTGGGAGAGAGTCGTTTGGAAAATATTCCATTCTCAATAAGCTTCTTCCTTGCCCATCTTCTTTGTGTCTTTTCACTTTTGTAAGCAAGGTAAACTTAACAGATGCTAAACTATTGGACATTGCCAAGCTGGCCAGTCAAAATTTCATCAGGGCTGTATAATATTACTTGAATTTTTTTACTAATTATCATATTATCGTATGTGGTCCTTTGCAAGAAGTTGCAAATACACTAAAGCATCCGGCTCAGTATGACAGTTTTCTATTAGAGATTTCTATTTGTTGGATGGAAAATCACTTCATCTTTCACTGTGAATCTAAAATGGTTTTTAATAGGAAACTACCTATGTGTTCTAGAAGTCCTGTTGAGCTTTATTCCTTGTTGAAAATAAAATTGTATTTTGATATGCCTCATTTATTTTAAAAACTAATTTTAGATGTATTAATGACAGCTGCTGAGTATGACGACTTTAGTACTGCATCTGGGCTGTTTTTATTCTGGTGAATAAGCTGCAGTCACCAAAGGCCACCAGATCATGCATCTGAGCTCAGCCCAGGGAATGAAATGGAAAATAAAAAGGAAATATCTTTGTCTAGAATACACAGATATGAAAAAGCTGCTTTCACTGTCATAAGATAATTGAGTGTTTGTTGATTTTTGTATTGAATACAAGGTCACAAACACATACCTAGGTAGTAATTGTTGTTGAGTAAATACAAGTTACACCTTCCCGTCTGCACCCGGTAGTGCTTGAACCTGAGTTGTGATCTGATGGTACATCTGTAACACAGCTGCAGCTGCTCCAGTTAGGAACTGTAATTTCTGTCTCAAAGCAGCTGAGGCACATGGGTGCTGCAAAAATGTTTGTGGTGCTGCTTGCAGAGAAAAGCTGTGGAACATTCATGATCCAGGCAGAGGGTGTGTAGCGCTTAAGGAATCCACGTGAAATCTCTGTAGTATTACAAACTATGGCTATCTACTTAGATAATACAGCACCTTTTCCAGCATTCACGGACTTTTTATTCTGAAAGCAGAGTTGTAGTTTTAAGTCTTTTACTTGGCTGTAGATGTTGAAATAGTTTTATAATAAAATCTTTTAAATGGCTGTCTGTATCTTTGTTTTTTAAGAAGTCTAGTGCAAGCAAGGGCTTTTTATTTTAAGTCTTATAAAATGGAGTTGAGAAAAACAACACTCATACAATGTCAGGTGCAGCAGGGGGAAGAAACATTGGAATTATCAGCTTATGCTTAATGTTGCATTGGTTGAGAGGTTACATAGTACCTAAAATTGGTGCATTTACGCACTGCCTTACTCTTTATAATTAGGACATTAGTATTCATTTTGAGATGAGAATTGGGAATCTTCCATCAGAGCATGTTCTACGCTCTAAAATACTTGTCTTTTGTTCAGTTTTAAAGAATATGAAAATGGACTAAGAAAAAAAGACATCCGTCATTGGGTCTGTATCTAAAAAAATGTTATTCCAGAGACTAAATGGATGGTTGTCTTTTAGCTCTGAAGCAATGGGACAGCTGGCTTTTCATACCTGGTATGTAAGAAAATGGTAGTGATCGGCTGGATCAGATGGTGTCATGATCCAACAGTCCTGTACAATGGGTGCTTTCACAGACTCCTGTTGGCCTGGGGCCATCCTGCATCTCCCTTAATTTTAAGAAGACAGAGTAACAGTAAAAATACATGTAGATACTTTATTTGAAAGAGGAGAGGTGAAAAACAGCCGGACTCCAGGTGTCTGGCAGCAAGCCTACAAGTGACAGCCTTGTGTATTGAGTTTACCCTCCTCAACAATGTGGGTTTCACGTTCTTTAGGGTTTTCACTTGTAATGCCAGGGAAGCAGATCACATGGCATCCCCTTTTTGCGTTTTGCAGTTGCAGAAATGTGCCACTCTGACATATGCCAGGTGTGTTGGGAGAAACAATCCAGAACTAAAGTACACCAGGGACTTCAATCGACTGCAACAGAAAACAAAAGGAAGCCAACAACATGAACACCCATTGTGTTTTCCCATCATTTTAACTGTCCTGCAGTCTCTATAGACAGGACTTGCATGTTTCCTGTCAGGTTTTCTCCAAGCAGAAATACACATACATGCATTCTATACCTTGCCCATGGCAGGCTTGGGAACAAGGATGCCGAAGGGCAGCAGGATGGATCGACCCAAGCTGCTGTCTGTGCAGCCCCCTGTTGAGCACATGGCCCCAGTACACCCGGGTCTCTCTGCAGCACGCTGCACACAGACCATCAGTCCCAGCCAAGCCCCTGCAGTCTAGAAGGCAAAATGTGGGTCTTTTTTCCTTCCCCTGCACAAGCCCAGTGGGTAAGAGAGATCATGCACCAACTCCTGGTCATAGTGTGGGGCTGGCCTGCTGCTGGCACGTCATGGGGGGTCAGTGACATCAGCACACTTACCCACGGCTGGAGAGTGTTCTGGTTTCACAGGAGATAAGCAGGTGTTGCACTTTCGCCCTTTGCCCGCTGATCAGGACCTTACACAGCCAGGTTCCTGATGTCAACAGAAACCACGCCAAAGCGCCCTGTGTTTTCTCTTCCAGATCATTAGCTAAAAAGTGTACACTGATTACTGGTTAGTGTTACTGGTGCCTTGGGCACATATCCAGATAAATCTCCCTGGAGCCTTGTTACACAGTTGCTCTTTATCATGACTTCCCTATCACATAACCAAGTTTTTAAATCCACCAGACTTTGCCCTTAACATGCAATAATGTCCTTCCCAAAGCATTATTTCAAAACAAGCTTTTCTACCTTTGATAAGAAACACTACTGGACTGGAAAAACTGTTGGGTTTTTTCCTCTGTATGGTAGCAATGGCAGCTTGAGAGGATGAGGTGTAACACCCAAGAATTTTCTGCCCAGAAGCTCTTCCAGCAGTTTTAGCAATTGGAAGGTAGAACATGGCAGTTCATGATCCCTCAGCTCAGCTAATTTTTGGGGGTGGGGATGGTGAAGAAGAAGCGGAACACTTCTCTGTTAACATCTTTGTATGTTTGTATTTCCCAAGAACTGACAACACAATTTTGAATGCCTATGTCCTGACCCTGTATTACAGGCCCTAAGGCAGCTTTGCACATCTGTGCTGTTGTACACATTCAAGACAGAATGGCTGACTCAGTACCTGGCTAGATGCTGCTACTCCTCACAGCCAGCAAAGAGAAAGGACATGTTGGTAGGCAGCTTCAGTCAGCCCTGCTTCTCTCCACTCACCTCACAGGGAGGAAAGGATGGAAATACCCACGGGCAGCCTTAATTATTCCATGCTATCTCTAATGTTGGGTGTCAAAGCAAGTAGCTGGAACACAGTCCTGGGTCTTCAGAATATCCTGAGGCCTCTAAATAAGGTAAGACTTTTATATAAACAGAAAAATATGTATGGGGAGCTGCTCCTCATCAACTCTCCTCAATATTCCTTCTGCAGCTATGAAAGAAAATCAAAGCAGAGTGCAACAAACTGGCTCATGTAGAATTAGCACAGATTTCCCTATGTCACTCTCTTGCTTTGCAGTTCCTAACAGGAAGGGGAAGGAAAGGAAAGGATCTGTCTGATTTCCTGCTGTGTGAGGGGCATAGCCTTGAGGAATGAAACTCACTGCCTTCCTGGAGTCATGTCCAGTTTAAAATCCAGACAGAACTGTGATGCAGGAAACACAGAAAGAGGAGTGACAATCAATCCTGCTATTTTGAGCTGCCGAACATTCTCCTGGAAGGTGACAGAGAGCTTCTAGTTTAGAACAGGCATGCTTGAAGTTACATTATTGTCATACAGCCCTGTCTGCAAGGCTGAAATAAGAAAATCAAGTAAAAAAAAAGACACTTGTTTTCATTACTGTTACAGGTTGGGCTTTCTGTACTTTGTCACATCACTGGACTGAGCCTGAAAGCTGAGAACTTTGGCATGGGATTCGGCACACCAAGTGGAACACCTTATCGTGACACTGTGTACATGTCTCTGCGTGCGGGTGCTGAGACATGTACACAGTGAGCTGGAGTGAGTTGGATATCTCAGCTGCCTCTTGTGGCCAGTGTCAGTGTATCCAGAGGACTCCAGAAAGCTTCTTCAGAAGCAGACACCGACTTCTGGTGCCTGAATAGTGATCCTGTCTCCTGTGGCAGAGTTCAACTGACTCTAATGGGACCCCAGACACTGGGGGTGCCTCTAGACACCTGCGTTTAGATGGCTTCAGCTGTGAGCTGGCTCCCAGCTCCTTCAGTTACCTAAAAGTAGATACCCAGTCCTGTATGAGGAATGCTGGAGTATTCTTCCTGTCTCTCATCTGTCACTCTTGAAGACAGAGATCTTCCACACGCCCTTTGTCATGCCTGCCAGTCCTATGCAAATACCTTGTATGGACACTCCTGGCTTTCTAAAGCAGCAGTGAATATTTATGTCTAGGTGAATGACTCAAGTCCTCTTACTAGTTCTGCGTGGTTGTGGGAAACTGGAAATACAGAGCTCAAAATTATATCAGCGCTGTGTCATTGCTGGCCAGGGTGGACATATAATGGAAAATCCCAGACTATTTATTCTGCAGCAAATGCCAGTGGGATCATTGCAGATGAGCTGGCTGCTGGCACAATGTGTCAGCCTGGAGCTGCATCTGTGCAGCTTGTCATTACTGACATTGCTGATCTGTCTGGGTTTGGGACTGGTCCTAGTGCCACATGATCGCAGGAGACAGCATGAGGCTCAACACTCTGCACCCCACAGGCAGCAGTGCTGTCAGACAGCTCTGAGCCATGCCCACCACTCCTGGGACAACCAAATACCAATTGCTGAGCAGACCTTTTACAGAAACTTAGGAGCTAACTGTAGCTGATGCTGATTGTTAAGTGCCGTGAGGCATACTGAGAAACCAGATGCATTGAAAGCTCTTTTTTGCAGTGTTTATTCCTTAGAATGGTTTTCTCTTTCTAGCAGCTTTACTGCCCACAACACTCCGGGTTGATTTTTAACAAATTAACTGGGAAACACATTTGAATACCTGCCAGGACTACTTGTCATCTCCTCCAATCACTGTGGCATGCAGCAGAGGTAGTAACATGCATTGCAAAGACTATTGGTGACCCAGAGTCACTCCCCTGCTTACAAAGGGTATTACAGGTGGAATTCAACCTTCACACAGGGGTGGATCAGATGGTTCGGACCACTCTCAGTGTTACTAGGTATGTGTCATTGCCTCAGAGATCACAGGAAGCTGTTTGCCCAGGCATAAAACTATGCTTGTGTTGACACAGAAGCACTCGTTTCTGCTTAGTTAGTGTCTGTTATAAAACCTTCTGATCTCACAACTTTCCCTTGCTTCCAATCAGCTTTGCCTCATGTTTTACATAAATACACAATGAACAAATCTTCGTTTTCAAGCTCTGGCCAGGGACACCTGAAGTTTTCATTATTCATGTTATTCATGGAGATGCCCAGAAGTCTTCTGCTGGTATAAATTCCTTCATGTGCTTCTCCTCCACGGCCTTACCCTCTTGTTCCTGTGTTCTTCTTACTCCTGCTACTGATGCCTGGCTCTGCATGCTCTGAGCTTATCTTCTGTAGCCAAAGGATGGGAACAGTCCTTTGGAGACATGTCACGCTTCCAAAAGCTTTCAATGATTTTTCAAGGCCACTGGATGATCAGTTCACTTAAGGAAAAAGATTTTAACACCTTCTGCATATTCCCAGGCTTCTGTCTTCTGAATGGCAACATCCATGTAAGAACAGCTGAAACAACGGCATAATTATTCACTGGAGTGCCATGAATTGATTCAGACAGACCTTTGAAATCATATTACAGTACTCAGGGCTTCCTGAAAGAGACATTACCATCCTTTTCCAACAAATTGTTCTTGCCTTTTCCTTTGCAGCAGAATGATATTCCTCACCTCTGAGTATTGATCTTAAGGGAGAGGATGTGTCTTGACTTTAACTCTGAGCTGTAGTAGTCAAACAAAGCAGAGAAGAACTGGGAATCCTCCCAATTCTTCCCAGGAATAAACATACCCACTGCCTTAGGAAATGAGAGTTTTGGAGGGAAAAGATATACCTTTAACAGGGGGCTGTTTCAGAAGAGGGCGGTTTCTTCTCATAAGAGCGAAAGAAGATTCCAGCAAAGCTGTTGACAATGAAAGGGTAAAATAAATATTTTTCAGCATTTCTTTAAAGTATATTTACACTGGAAAGTTTAGGGGGTTTAAATACTGTAAACATTTCTAGAAGAATAACAGTATATTTCTGTAAATTATGGTAAATGTTCACTTATGGAAGTATGTTTTTTATAATAGATTCAGAAGCAGTTATTCAGTTGTTCTTATTTTAATAGTGTATGAGTATGGAATACAGAATATAGGTGATGGATCAATGGGTTGTCTATAAGCCTGTCTGAGAACTGCTGATGTAATTCACTGTTCTTTTCTGTAGTTTTTCTAACATATGCTAACTCTTTTTCAGTCAATAAAAGACTGTAATATAATGTGGGATCAACATATTAAACAATGTAAATGATAGATATTAGAGTAGTAATAATTCATCTTTAGACTTCACAGCATGCCTGCTGAAATGTGTGACAAGATTCCTGTTGATACCAGTGAGTTGTGGACAAAGCCAAAATGGTTTGAGCTGCTGATCTGTAGAAGAGACACATACACCCCTAAATGTCTCTAGAAAACATGAAGCAAATTCATTTTTAACTCCTTCAGAGTGCAAGACCAGATAAGAGGTCAGCCTCACTGTGCTACCTACCATGAGTTCTGCAAGGTGGCACTTGTTGTGTGGGAGGAATTTAAAATCAAGAGCCATACCTAGGAGAGGAAGAGAAGTTTATGACTGATATTTAGACCTTCAAGATACGTTGAACAGAAATGTGTGTATGCACATATGGCCAATTTAAATGCACTGAACTGGCTGGCAGCTCTTGCTTCAGCCCATCCTCCTCACTTAATGCAGTACAACCCTGGAGTAGGTTGGGATCCAAACACCCCCGACTAGAGGGAGGTCAGCTCTCAGCCTTTCTGTTCAAGCCAGGTGAGACCAAAAGACCAGGTCCACGCTGCAGGAGTCTGGATGCAGGGACACCACTGTGTCTGAGGTATAAGCATGTCCCTGTTCCACAAAGTGGGCAGTTTGTCCTTGCGTCCCCGGCCACCAAGAGCCCCCCTGAGAGAGGGGTTTTGCCCCTGCCTGGAGACAGAAGGACAGAACTCTTTAACAGTACACGACAGTGACTGGCCACAGCTTGTGCTCATTTCACACATCTGAGGCTTTTTAAAAAAAGGATTAAGAGTGTCCAAACCCCAAACAACGTGAGGGCCTGCTTCAATACGGCTGGAAGATTATTCCAGCTGTTTGGGGCCAGGAGCCTAAAAAAGCGAAGCTTGCCTCCCATAGTTAGTGGAGCTCCAGAGACTTGGACATGAATAGCTTGGTTTAAGCAGAGGGCAGACTGGTAGCTAGAGCTAGATAAAAGGATACAAAACAGCACTGTAAATAAGAAGTGAACAATTATAAACCTTAAAAACACCCTGCAGGAAATACATGGCTGCTGATCTGCTGCTAGCTGCTGGATCTTTTGTTCTGCTTACAGTTTTCCATCCTTTTATTCTCTGTATTTTTTTTTCTTATGAAGACAAACCCTGGTTGCATATACAGCACAGCCTGCTCCAGCCGGGACTGGAGGCCACAGAAGCAGTGGTGCCTCTGGCCACTGTTCTGGCAGCCTCCTGAGCCAGAGGCAGGGAACCCACGGGGACAGCGTGTTCCCTGCTGGCTGCACTGGAAGCTTCAAAACATGTTTGTGTCGAGTCAGCAAGAACCGCCCAGATTGGTCATGCCACTGCTCCCTCTCCCTTCCCAGGCTGCTGGAAGGATTTGTGTCAAAGTCCAAGCCCACATTTTAGTCTGTTGCAGGCACTGCCTGCAGCTGGATCCTGCCTGACCAGGGTCACTTACCCGCCACTTCGCCAATGCACCCAGGTCACCTGAACGTGAAGGGCACACAGGGCTGCCTCTCTGCCCCTCTCCCTGCTCCATGGTGGAAAGGGCAGCTCTCCCTGTGCTCGAGCAAGTTCCAGCAACCAGGCAGAACTCAGTGCCATTTGATATCAAGCCCTCCCAGACTCATAGCACGGCCAGGCAACAGCAGATAGATGGTCAGCTATCCTGGTCAGCTGAAAAAGGAGTCCTCCTCCTTGATCTTTTACAGGCAGGATGCACGCTGTCAAAGGCTTAAAGGGACACCAAGGGCATAACTCAAGTACATCTCTAAAGCACAGAGGTGCTGTGTGGGGGGCCCTGCAAGAGGGGACCATGACAGCCATAGCACAGCATGTCAATTACTTGGTGGAGTTTCAACCAGCTGGAAAGAAGAGCAGGAGAGAGTTGGGTTATGGAGGCCTCCGGCATCCAAATCTCTGCAGCTGTGTCAGGGTCTCTTGGACGCCTCATCCAGGCTTGCTAGTGCCACCTGTCTGCCTGGGATAGGGTTGTATATGTTACAACCTTTGTTAAGGTTCCCTGAAGTGCAGGAGAAAATGTTTGGGTTTGCCTTAAACTTGCAGTCACTGCAGTGGAAAGCTGCTCTCCACAGAGGGGCTGCAGCCCACACTGGTGGCTTGTGAGTCCTTGGTACCAGGGACAGGCCTTTGGGTGTGCCTGAGGGGGAAGAGCACACAGGAACATTGTGACCAAATGGAGTCTTCTGTTCATAATAACACTGTCAGCTTCAAGTACCACAGGTCATAGTTCACAGCCCTCAAAATGCGGATTTGCGTTGTTAAGTAAACAATGTTTAATCCTCTTGTTTAACACTAGGTTTCCTTTTTTGTTTTTCTAATTTGCTGTAGAACTTCACTTCCAAATGTGCATGGCAACTCTCCCAGGTTTATTGAGACACTCAGTATTCACCGTGTGAAAAATCTATAATATCTGTTCTAATGCCAGTTTCTCTCTCAGTTCTTCCCCCCCACACCATGTGAATAGGCTGAGCTCCTACCTCTCCCCTGCACAGCTCCCTGCCACATCTGCCCATTTCCATCCACCAGGCTGAACTGCCTTGGCCAGGGAAGAGTGCAGCCGCTGCTCCAGCAGCACAAAAAGAAGCTGTCAGAGATAAATGGCTTTGTGAACAGAGGCTTTGCTGATAGATCTCGGATCTTTAGAGCATCCTGGTGCCATTAGCAGCCAAGGTCACTGGTTTGTATTTCCTCCCACACCACTGGAGGATGCAGAATTTGATTTCATGGAAAGCTGGCAGAACAAGGAGTCTCTGCCATGTTCCTGATTACAGGGTAGAAACCTCCCTGCTATGCTGGCAGGTGAAATGTGTGAGCACAGCTCAACTCAGCTGGTGCTCAGCAAGGCAAAGCACACTGCCAGCCCCACAAAATCCATCAGCATTTGGGTTTCATCCACACACCGTAGGAGTGAAGGGCATTTGAGAGAAGATTTTGTTCCAGCAGACTGATTAAATGAGTAACTTGCTGTGGGTTAGGAAATCCAGGTGTGGTGGAGGATGGCACAAACCTGCAGAACCACAGGAGTGTAGAGGGGTAGTGGCTCTGCTGCCCTTGTTAGAAAAGGGAATAGTGAAAGAGTTGCAGTGGGGGTCAAGCCCTGTGTCATGTGCCAGAGGTTACACAGCCAGGAAGGAGAAAGAAAAGGAAAGGGAAAGGCAGAAAGAAAGATAGAAGCAAAGAAAGAAATCAGTGAAGTTCTGTGGATTTATGGTGAAGGGAAGGACAGGACTGTGGAAGAAATGGACCCATATGACAAACTTAAGTCCAAATTTCCAGCAAGGTATGGTTCAGAGCTGCTGCCGCCGCAAGGTGTGCTCACCATGGATACAGGCTGACAGCGTGCCCTTGAGTTCAGGACAGCCATGCACCTTTCCCCAGCAGGGAACTTGGAAACAGCAGGAGAGACTCACCTGAGGGCTGGCTCAGCCTTTGGGAGGTAGGTGTAATTCAGTGGACTTTCGTGCCACTGGATCTTTTGGGCCAGTTTTACTCTGCGTGAATGTTAAAATACCTACATTACTTTTTGCCATGAAATAGCTTTGCCCTGACTGCAGTAATGTCACTTTGCCTGTGCTTTCCAGCATGCTGTGTGCTTGTAGCCAGCTCAGGCACTGCCCTGCCCTTCAGCAATGCCTGTGTTTTCATACTGTATGAACCAATGGCCATATATTTACAAGGCAGACAATTCTGTCTCCTCTTTTATAGCATGTTGTTATAAAGTAGATGTTCTGCGAGTATTCTTGCTCTTTTGTTCCTGCACTTTCTTCCTCAGACCTTAGCAGTTGTTTATCCTTACTTCCTAACCAGCTAGTGATTTTTGTAGGGTTACCTACAAAAGAAGTAAAGATCCCTGTCCTTGACCAGATCTGTCTGGATTCAACCCCCTTCCTTCCCACAAACAGCCAGCAAGCTGGTGGCTATACTGGGGCAGTAGAACTCCCCACTGACAGTTACTATTGACATAAAATAATTCAGTGCTGATTGCAGTACCAGCAGCCTGAGCAGCCACATCAATTGCACTGTTACAAAGCTGGAACGTGGTGTGACTTGGGCACTAGGCAGAAGGCTGCTGCCAGCATCCCCAGTCAGCCCCAGCTTGAAAGAACAGAACTGAATGGGTCGCCAGTGGTATAAAAATCATCACATGCCCACTGTCCTAGTTTCAAATGCCTTAATTGTAATTTAGCAGCACTCCACAGGGTGCCTGTGCAAGGTGAAGGGCAACACACAGCTGCTACATACTAAAAAAATGTTCACTGTGTATTAAAATCAAGCAGGTCATTGGAATGCATCATATCCGTTGTCACTTCTACGCTTTGTATCCTGTGAAGCTTAAGATGTATTTGGAGAAATAGAAACAAATTTCTGAGCAGCCAATTGATTTAATCTGACAGTTGCTGCATACAGCAATCTTTTCTGACCCACTCATCTGCTGTGCCAGAGGTCCCTGCCTTTCTGCAAAGAGAGGCTGTGGTAGATCTTTCCACTACTTCAATATAACTCTTGGGGAGGTTAAGGTGTCAGACACTAGCTAGGCTTTGGCATCTCTGCTAATAGTACGTTCTGCACTGTCATTTAGTAGAAGCGCAAACCCTAGGGATTACAGGGAAATTCTACTGACATATCCTGAAAGTAAATGGAAACATTGCTGTGTCTGACCCATGTGTATCTTGAAGTGTTTCAGAAAAACAACAGCAGCCCTTCAAGAGCCCTGCAAACCTTCTAACACACTGAAAACCTGGCATGCCTCTTTGTCCCCTCAGAGTTTAATAAGGTATATAATAGCATAGACCACCCCAGACTATTTCAATCTTCCTTTCAATCTCAAAGACTGAACTCTTGCATGTTTAATTTAAAGGTATTTGTCCCATGAGCAAAATCTGCTGCCAGAAGCATTAGTGCATTTTCAAAGGACGTTCCTTAAATATGAATGAGCTGAGCCCCTGTGATCATTTTAATTGATCCAGCAGTGCTTGCAGCTAAAAGTAAAGCTGCCACCTTTCATGGCAGACCAGAACTTTTCCCCTGCTGCCTAATATTTGTATTCCTGATATTTTACAAAAACAGTCAGTCTTGCTCAGCCTGGGAGTTTTCTACAAATTCATGATTACAGCAGTTAACTTGATTCTGTCAAAACTGGTGTCTAGGCTGTAAGTCAATGCCCCACAGAAAGATGAGAAATGTTTCTTTTCAAGATGGTGAGCGGTTTTGAATAAATAAAATGTCATTGATGCCGAAACACTTGTGGGAACTTACTGGTTTCAGCTCTGATACCCTGATTTGGGTTGAAAACTCCAGCTGAAACTAGGTCAAAGATTTTGACTGGGATCCTTGTGCGGGTCTCCCCACACATGCACAGGTGTGCTGATGCACACACATGCCAGTGTGCACACAGACACAGCCCACAGGGCTGCCAGAATCAAAATGGGCATTTCAACACCATTCTGCTTTCGTGTAGTCATGAGGTTTGGTCCAAAACCTTACAAGATGATGCAGACAACCTTGTTATCCTCCACACAGCCCTAGAGACAATGCCATGTGACAGCATGGAAATGGGTGCAGACAAGCCCTCCCCTTCCTCTGCTGGCTTTTGACATGCTGAGGGCAGAAAGACATGGAGTCCTGGCTGCCTATGCCAGGGGCACCAAGGCCCTTCTGGTTTGGGCTTTGAACCTTTTCCTCTCTTCAATGCAAACTCAAATTAATGCAGTCCATTATGAGAAGAGCAGGTGGAAACTTGGGTGTGGAAACAGCATCCCCTGGTGCTAAAGGTCCTGAGGCTGAGTATTGCTGCCATTCAGCCCAGCTCTCATCAGGGAGCTTGTTTTTGGAATAGACGTGGGTGACACTGTTGGGTATGATCTTAAAGTACCAGAAATGAGCACATTGCAAAACACATGCCACATTCTAGGACCAGTCTGTGTGCAGGCAATTGCCTTACCTAATCGAAGCCCCCTTTGTGGAGAGAAGACCTTACTTAGCAGATCTCAGCCTTGTGCATATCTCCTCCCGCTCTTGATATCAGTGCATCAAGTAGGAGGCAGCTAAGAATATATCCTTCCCCTCCTGCCACCAGCAGCACTGGGAAAATAGCCTGTCTCAAGGACAAATTATGGTAGTTTTAAAAATGTTAGTTGGATGCTGAGCAGGAAATGGTCAACATTTACTGCCTCCTCTTTCAATGACCTAAGTTGAGGCTTCACAGTCTCTATCTTCTCTTCTTGGCATTATGCCATCAGGACAGGCAGCAATGTTGGAGAGATAAACTAGCCAGAGTCTTCTAGACTCCTTGTCCTAGCACCTAAAAGCTGACCAAGTATGAATAGACTTTTAAAGCTTTTGCAGGGAAGTACAGTCCTGAACACTGTTAGACTTCAGTTTCACCTACGGACTCTCCACAGATAAATTATTGGAGTTTTGAGTCAAGCTGGACCCAATCAGACGTCAGGGGCTAAGTTTAAAATTACTGCAAGAGCACTTTACAGAGAGGATGCCCATATTTCCATGAACAGCTGCATTGGTCCCCAAACACATGCAGAGTGTCCCTATGGTCATGGAATGGGTAACTTCTTTTGTCCACAACGCATGTGGCTTAAGAACATTTCTTTATATACAACTCCTAAAAAGCAGGAGGACCAAAACCTAGAATCTCACTGTTATCCACTGAGAAGTCATTAAGGGAGCTCTGGGAAAGGGCTGCCAATGGGAATGAGAAAGGATAGTTCGTTCTTTGTGCCCATCTGTGCTTTAAATATTCTAATAGGCCATGGAGTGCAGTGGAAATGTTTCAAGCATGTCTACATCTCTATTAAGAAGCCAAAAGGCAAAAAGCAACTTATTTCACAGAGGACAGCAAACAACCCTGAAAACAATTTTCTGTCATTTTAGGTCATGACTGTGCTCAAACTTGTGGTGTAGAGGTCTCTCTCTTCCATGTGGAGTCACCCAATCTGGTGCAGCTTTGAAAATACAAAAGCATGATCAGCAATTACATGACAGTATGAAATTTCAAGACATCTCACAGAATCACAGAATAGGCTGAGTTGGAAGGAACCCACATGGATTGTTGAGTCCAGCTCCTGGCCCTGCACAGGACCATTTCCAAGAACTACACCGTGAGCCTGAGAGCATTGTCCAAATGCTTTTTGAACTGTGCCAGGCTTGGTGCTGCGACCACTTCCCTGGGGAGCTGTTCCAGTGCTCAACCACCCTGTGGGTGAAGAACCTTTTTCTAATAACCAACCTAAACCTCCCCTGACACAACTTCAGGCCATTCACTTGGGTCCTGTCACTGGTCACCACAGAGAAGAGATCAGTGCCTGCCCCTCCTTTGTGCATCCCATGAATTTAATAAATGATGATCTTACTATCAGGTACTCCCACACCTCACATGAGCGACTCCATCCAGTGTGTGGGAGTAGAGTGCAGCAAGAGAGGAAAAAAGTGCTAAAAAGGAACAAATACTAATGTTTGCTTACTCTTGGTCTTTCTAACTTCAAGAGCAGAAGCAATTAAAGTGTATCAATCAGGTCTTTTTTTCTGTGATAGTGATGTTCTCTAGTGTTTTTAACAGCTTGCCAATTCCTACAACTATAATCAGCCTGATCCCACTGTGCTCCCTGTCAGATACCACAATGGCTATAATCTGGCACCTGCTTGGTACAAAGCTTGGAAGTGAGCCTGGGTGCCCACAGAATAAAAATTAAGCGTGTTCACTGCAGAGCGGGAGGATCAGAGGGAATTTAGGAACGCTGGTGACAGCCTTTATTCTTCTCTCTCAGCAAGAAAGTCCTGGCTACGACAGGTCAGAAAACACTGCTATTGTTCTGCCTTAAACCTCTCTTCTCCAGATGCAGAATTTAACTTTCAGAAGCAGCCAGTGTGGGGATGTGTTTCCAATAAAATCAGCTACCTCCATCTGTCTCTTCTGGACTGCCCAGCTTGCCCCATTGTCAGACTGTTCAGGAAGCAACAAACATTTCTTGCCTTGACCAGTTGGCAAATCCTCTTCCTCATGCCTGACTTAAAGAGATGCATCATCTAGGAAAGCAGTGGGTTTAGATAACCTATGCTTTTTCATCCTTCCAAATTCACTGTTTTTCTGCCGTGCAGAATGCAGTGGGTCCCACTGACCTGGAGGTGCCCCAAGCAGATTTTTCTATAGAAAACCTGTCCCAGATGCTGATCCTTCTCCCCAGTAAATTACCATAGTATCTCTGATGGAGACATCTCTGCAGCTGTATGGAAATCTCTCATTGGTTTAGTGAAGTACAGAGACCCATATTACAACTTTATTCACATAAGAAAGCATTTACTCATGGTCTGTGTTTGCTTTGAAATTCCTTACTGGAATGGGAAGCTGCTAAATAGCTATCTTCATTACTGTCTGGCTAAACATAAACAGACCCATGAACTGGATTCTTGTACACAGCGTACAAGCTTTAATTAATGAAAACTGAGATGAAAGGAATGGGATTTGTAACACTAAATAATCTGCACATTTCTTCAAATGCTGTTGTTGCCACCTTGTGAGACACAGAGACACTTGAATAACTTGGCTGCTCCTGTTTTTCTGGGAAGAGCCTAGTGTGCTGTGGGCTGTCTTGCAAAGAGATAACAGTAACAATAAGGACTGACAGCTTCACAGTCAGAGATGCAATGAGAGGTCAGGAGTTGCTGGCTCCCAGTGGTGTGCATGGCTTACCTCCCTTTTCACAGAGCCCAGAATTGTCAGGATCTAAAAAAAAAGTGGAACAGCCCAGATGGGTTGCACCAAACTAAAAAAGGGAAGAAAATTAGGGTTTACCTGTAGGTCAGATCACACACGTGTGCTTGCTGTGGGATACTTGCAGTGTGAACTGCCAATGCCCTGCATTTCATCCTCCTGGGCTGGAGAAAGTAGCTAGGTCAGAAGTAAAGGACACCAATGCTGGCAGGTCCAAAAGCACAGCAATTGCAAATCAGGGGGGCTGGCAGGTCTGTAACAGCACAGGCAGCACATCTTCATCTTGGAAACACCTTTTGGTTAACGTGGGATTCCTCTCACCTGCACTCAGCTGCCAAAAATGAGGTGTATAGTCCATGCTAACAGGCTAGGTTCATTTTATAGTCAATGAATAGAAGGGTCATATGCTTCCCAGATCACATCCAACACCATTCTGAGAAATACAGGGATGGGTATAAGTATAAATGTGCAGGTTTGGGGGGCAAGTTTTTACCTTTCTTGACACTGGGATATTAATTTATCACTGGTCACAGTGAGAGTGGAAACAGTGACAGCATATGCTAAAAGCTACCTGGCTTGAATATCAACATAAAAAATTTCAGGATTGCTTGGTTTCTATCTTGTTTACATACTGGGGTTGATAAAGGAAAAAAAAATTCTTACAATTAAAAAGGATAATTATGACAAACCTTTATAAGATACAGACAGGTAGTGAACAGTGAACTAACATTGAATTGAGAGCCAGTGCACAGGAAAACACAGAAACTACTGAAGGCCTGTCTGTGGTCACAATTCAAAGCAGTTTGCCTTTTTCTTTCTGGGAAAGCATTTCTGTGACTTATTTTTTGACAGTATCCTTTCTTTTACTCCCAAAATAACAGCTGAAGAAAATAATAGTGAAGCAATATGAAAGGTTGCTCAGATTTAATCTAATGCTATCTAGCAGGCAGTGGTATATGTACTGCAGGAAGCAGCAGCGTTGTTTGAGCTAGGCTGAACAAAGCAGTGTGTGCCCTGGGTGTGTTTGGAGCAGGGGCCTTTCCAGCTTTGCCTCCCCCGTGCAAACTGCAGCCTGCAGCTGTGATTTCTCAGCGTAGGGAAAGAGAGCAGCTCCGAGGAGAGCCAGTAATGCCAGCCCAGCTTGCAGGCTGGCCAGCAAATGGACACATGCTCAGGGCTCTGTCAGGATTGTGCCTGGATCTCTGGCACCCCACAGAGGCATGTGGATCCGGGAAGGGAGATGCCAGTGCCTGCTCTGCGGTGGCTCAGTAGATGATTCCTTCTGGTTCCAGCAGCAAGTACTTCTTCATGGACAGAGGGATGGAGAGCAAGGGGACTTCTCGGTGGCACCTTTCTGACAATATTGCCCGAATAGCACATCTGCATAAGTGCATCAGTGACCGTGGTGAATTGCTGCACACAGTGAACAAAGAGTCATAGAAATCCTGGTACCGCTGTAAAAAAAACCCACAAGCGTGTTTTAAGGCAACCGGAATATTTGGACAATGAGGATTTTTGAATTAAAGGGATAAATATGTCAAAGCATGTAGCTTGTCCCACAGTTTTGCCTTTTGACGACATCTTTTCCTCTTTAATCCCTTACTTTTCATTTAAATTCTCCCTTGCATCTGCAACTAACTCATTCTGTTCATAGGAATCTGACCCATGCAACAGAACCTAGAGGTACATGGTCATACCTGTGTAATATGGCACTTAAAAAATATCTGCTGACTTAAAAAATATATAAATATACATGTTGACGTATCTGAAGAAACACCAGTCACAGCCAGAATCTTTTCACTT
The DNA here is from genome assembly GCA_013400235.1 of Oriolus oriolus. Taxonomy (NCBI): domain Eukaryota; kingdom Metazoa; phylum Chordata; class Aves; order Passeriformes; family Corvidae; genus Oriolus; species Oriolus oriolus. The sequence continues at coordinate 3,334,414 of VXBT01001127.1, read as the reverse complement.
GCTGAGTGCAGGGACAGCTGAACTCTGGCTGTACCACTGACAGGGGGTGCTCCAAAGGATAACATTGCAATTAAAATATCTCAAAAATATGTCTTTTTTCAGTGAGTGATATGCTTTTGTCAAATGAGAGATATTAAGTGGGGAAGGCCCCATCCTCTGACATGTTCTTCTCTTTCAAAAGTGTCCTTTCTTTCTTTCTTTCTTTCTTTCTTTCTTATAGTTGGGTATGGGTTATGCAAATAATGAGCCTGGATTTTACTCAGTTATAACTCACTGAGAGCTTACCTCCAAGACATCCTCAGGTATGGCTGCTTTCCACTTAGATGTCGATTTGATGTGTTCATAGGAGTTGACGACCACCTCCACAGCTCTGGGGTGGGAATGACAGGCTTGTAGCACCTGGAGGCAGGATGCATGGAGACCGTGAGTACCCTCAGGAAGCTGGGGCTAGTGGGGGTGCTTGGCACTGTGCAACGGCAAACGGAGACAGGCACGGCCAAACCATTGCGAGAGGATAAGGCTGGAGATGCACAAGACACAAGGCCCCTCCACACTACTCTGTGCAAGCACAGCGAGAAACCCCAGGCTCATCCCCAGATTAACACCATACAGAAGTGCTGGCTTAGATCTCCACAGCAGTCTAGATGGGGCGGGCTTTATCACCCAAATCTAGAGATAGCTTGCTCATAGCTGGGTCGAGTGACTCAACACCAGGCAAAGCCATGCACAAAAATTCTTGCTTCAGCTCATGCAGCTCAGGAACAGAAAAGAAACCCATCATATGAATCAAAAATGCATTGTTACGGAAAGATTTAAAATAAGACCAGGAGAAAAGACAGCTCAGAAGAAAGGCTTTCAAGCCACACAACGCCCCTGAAACAACAGTTCTGCCCAGTAACTTTAGCTCAACAGGGAAAAAACCCAGTCTATTGTCACTCATATGCAGGGGATAACATTGCATTCACCCAATTTTGTTCCACACGGTCTCACCAGGTTTCACAAACAAAACTGCAGAACATCCCTCTGGGCTAAATATCATCCTACATTTCTACAGATGGGCAAATGATGGTTTGGAAGAGAGAGACCCACTTCATGCAATAGGAGGCAGGAAGAGGAGAGTCCAGATCTTGCTCTCAAATACCCTCTAGGAGACAAAGCATTGTTCTGCTGCAGACAGAACCTGCTCATCCTGGGCTCAAGAGGGCACAACTAAAATTTGGGCATTTTATTCAAAGGCTTCTGGTTGCTTGGCTTGTTAAAACTTTACATATACAGTGGTGGAACTGCAAAATGTTGCTTAGGGCACTGGATGAGAGAGAATAAGTCCTGACTTCAGCAAGCTTACTTAGTTGTCTGATATAACAAGACTCTCAGGTCCTTCTGTCAGTGTCTTGGGCTTTGCGGGTGTTTAAGAATTTTTCAGGAGGGATCCTGCAATTCTTTTTCTTTTTCTTTTTCTTTTTCTTTTTCTTTTTCTTTTTCTTTTTCTTTTTCTTTTTCTTTTTCTTTTTCTTTTTCTTGTCATCAGCTATGAGCCCAGGTCCAGCACTTCCCCTTAATTCTCACATTTCCTGGGAATAATCCAAAGCTTTACTGAGATGCATTTCATTTTGAATAGATCTGAATAGATTTTTAAAAGTTGGATGTGACAAGTTGAATCAAGCGGTCTCATCTCTAATCTTCGGTGGAGACCATGAAATATGCATTTCATATAAATCAGTTAAATCTGTATAAAGCCAGGTTTGACAAAGGGATGTGGCTTCTCTGAAATGAGAAAGTGAATCTGTTCTGAAAAATTAGGCCTCAACCAGCATTTAGAGTTTGGCATTTCAGGTTGGTTAAGAGGAAAAGTTGGATCTGGGTCTGGTTTCTGGTATGGGCAACTGTAACTGCACTTCAGTTAAATGATACCACTCTTACAGTAGGTCATCTCACAATGTTTTGGGCATTCTGAGCCCACACTGACAGGACTCCAGCCAATACAGATACCACTAGATCCTGAAGTTTGGATCTCTCATCTCTTTCCCGTTTAAGACACCACACCTCTCCATATCCCTACTGTAAGAAGACATCCTTAACCTTGTGGAATTGCAGAGGATATATCCTAGCTGCTCCATGATTCAGTAGCAGCTGGTAGCAGATGTCTGGCTGAGCAGCTGGCCGCACAGATGTCACTTTTATGATATACTGTAGGGGTGCACAGCCATTGACATCCATGATGTTTGCTTCTGCTCCTGCCTCCAGCAGCATATGCAGCAGGACATGATCACAGTTCCAGGCAGCTTTGTGGAGTGGTGATTTGAAATCCTCATCACGAGCGTTCACTTCAGCGTTATAGTCTAGGAGCATCCGACAAATGAGGTGGTGATCCTGGCTGTATATCTGATCCTTATAGTGAAGGGCCCAATAGGCTGCACAGGCCAGGGGAGTCTCCATGTAGGCATTGAGAGCATCTACCTGTGCTCCCTGTTCCACATAAAAGGCCACGAGCTCTGGGACACCCAAACGTGCAACGACATGCAGAGGAGTCTCCTCATCTTTGTTGTTTGTTCTTATGTTCACATTTGCTCCTGCCAAAGAAAGATGATGGGGGAAAATGAAGGCAATGGAACACTTGTTTGGCCATCTCTCTGCTTGGGCCCTTCTTCCCAAGGAAAAGGTCAGGGTGGGCAACTGGCATGAAACACATATGTAAATGGAAATGGCATGGATCCTGCATTACTTACATCTCCAGGGAAACTCCTAGAAACTCATGATTCTTGGATCTAGCTTCAGATGTGATACGCTGGCCCCAAGCTGGAAGACCTTATTGGAACATTGTATTTCAGAGCGGTATGCAAGCCCAATTTTCTGTGTAAAATGCTTTTTCCTATAAATTGAGAACTGGTGGAGAAAGGAGAGCATTCCTCCCACTCCGGAGAGCAGCTCTGCTCTGCCCTGTACCCTGAGAACACTCCCCGCAGCACCTCGTTAACGCGAGCCTGGATGAAAGGACATTTTATGACAGATCCGTGGATGATATTAAAGAAGGCATTGCCAGGGTCCCCGGCTGGGGACCCGGATCCCGTTTCCGAAGTGCGGGGAGCGGGTCCGAGCTGGAGCAACAGCACCATCTGCCGAGCAGCGAGCGGCCCCGCCCTCGCACGGGCGCGGGGCACAGGCTGCGGGGAAGGGAGCCAGGAACTGCCTCTGGGCTGGGAAACCCGAGCGCTAACGCTGCTGCTAAGCCGTGCTGAGTGTTAGCTGTGCTCGATGTCCCTGAGACAGCATCGGCAGCCCACGTTCGGAGGCGGTAACCAGACGTGGGATCAGCACTGCGCTGTCGCCCCAGCCAGAGGGGGTTAAACTGCAGGGACCTGGATGGATCCCAAGGGACACCAGTGAGTGGAGATGGCAGTGGAAGATGAATCTTGGAAACTTGGGCGCAGGGGGACATTAACTGGCACCCTGGCTTTAGCTCTTGGGGCGTGCTGCTCTGTGAATGTGCACGCCTGACACGGTTTGCTCCACACCTTCCCCATTCTATTTGGAGTCTCAGCATTCAGCTCATACGGAGATCAGAGTTTTACGAGTGCTTTGGGAGGAAGGGCGGCCTTTAAAGTACTATTATGCTGTTGTTGATGAGTGGGTGGAGAAAGACTGCAGAATACATCCTTTCACTTGCATTCATCCTGTGCTGCATTTCTTAAGCGAACATTTGACTTTTAAGCCTTTCTATGCTAGCAAATTCAACTCCTGTTGTCAGGACTGTTTGCTTTGGGCAGGATACAACTGGCAGCATTTATTTTCCTTTCTACCAAACAAAATAATATTTATCTTTCCAGCAGAAGAAAAGCAATGTTGTTATTCGTTTATGACTGCAGATTGCCTTGCCCACAAAGCATGGGCTTTGCACTTGGGCTTTGCATCTCAGGAAAAGCCTTCAATAACAACACATGTAACAAAACCAACCCAAAATCGTTTGTACTGCCATGGCACAGTGTGATAAATAGGGGAGCCTCTCTGTTTGTAACTAAAGACTTGAACTGTGTTTCTTTTACTGTATCCTGTGTCAGTACCCTTCTGTTCAGGAAATAGTGTGTGACAAATATATTTATGGAAGAATTACATCTATTCATAGCTTCATTTGTTACAGATGACCAGCAGCATAATGTACCTCACTTTGGGGAAAGCAAAAATCTTCAAAAATTACCTTTTTTTTTCTCAAAGCCCTCATGAGCTGCATGAGTTTGGCTGCATCCATGACAAATGAAAAGATGGTATGAAAAACTGCATCCAATATTTCAAAGCCAGATCTCAAAAAACAAGTGGTTGGAAGAATTTTACTCAGATCCAGGAAATTTGAACAAGAAAGAAGATGAAGGGTGCCCTTTCATGTGAAAATAGCTCAATAGTAAACCTAGATGAAAAAGACAGAAAAACCTCCCCAAGAGAAAAGGGAACTCCCTGATTTGGAGGGGCTCTGCTGCTGATGGACTGATTGGGCAGTGGGCTGGAGGCACTGAAATGGGAAACAATCTGGGAGCAAGGACCAGTGGCCAGGGAAAGGGAAAGATAGATGAGGTGAGGAAACAGAATGGGAGAAACTTCCTCTGATCAAAGAGATGAGGACAAGGAGTCTGAGATGAAGACATGAGTCACCTGTGGCTGGAAGGGATAATTACACATCTACTTTGAGAAATTACCTCCTAAGAGAAAGCCCAGACCATGCCCACCATCGTTGTCCATGGCATGAGAGGTGTTCCAGAGCTTTACCTTACCTCTCCAAAGCAGCTGCTGGGCACAAGGCATGGAGGTTCGTGTCGTGCAGAAGTGCAAGGGCGCCTGCCCGCTCATTGAAAAGCAGTTCAGCTTAGCTCCGTGGTTGCAAAGGATCTTGAGGCACTCAACATTTGCTGTTTCACAGGCTACGTGGATGGCGGCTTTTCCATTGGGCCGGCAGTTGATTGTAGCTTTGTGATTGAGGAGGACCGAAAGACTCTCCAGATGGCCATACATGACAGCTAGATGAAGTCCAGTTGCCCAGGATATTTTTAATTTATAGCTAGGCAGCCAGTACCCTGTACAAAGTGAGAATGAGTTACCAGCCTTGACAAAGACTTTTCTTTGGACCATCTACCTGTTGAGAATAATTGAAGGGGAAGGCAGGGTTGGAGTTTTAATGTAATTTACCGTAATGTCACCAGCATAGTGCACACAAAGTTCTCTCAAGCGTAACTTCATTTTCATTAAGCACTGTTACTACGTGTGCTGAATAACCTGCCTTTTGGAGAGATGATTCCCATGTAGACGTACTCTGAAAGAAGCTATTAGACTTTTTTGTGACTTGTGTAGATTAAATTTTAAAAAAATATGCTTAGAGAGTTTGAAATGCCACCAGCTAAAAAATATGGGGGAAGTGGGATCTTCAGCCTGCCAATAGCTGAGCAAAGGTGGCATTGGAATAAGATGGCAGCATTTACTTAGGACAATGACTCATCCTACTGTTTTTGTATGGGAAATGGCAGGATCTTGCATGGCAGGGGCTGGATGCAGACTTCCAGGGATGCCTTTAAATGACCCCTGGTAATGTGCCTGCAGCTGTGTCAGGGACCTCCTGCCAGCTACTGCCCTGAGGAGCATGGAGTGAGGAGATTGGGTGCTGATGTAAATTAGGATGAAGAGCCAAACAGAAGCAGTGACACTTCAGCATGAAATTTGGCTCCAAAATGTTTGGATCTTTCTCAGAAAATGCCACAATGAATTTTTTTCTTTTTCTTCTTTTCTTTTTTTACTTACAAACAGGTGTAAGACCAAATAACACATAAATACTTGTTCCCAAAATAGGACTACATGCTTAATGACTGCACAGATACTTCTCAGAAGTGATTACTATAATCACTTGTTTAAAAAAAGTAAAGCATTATAATAATGTGCAGAAGGGCAGGAGAAGTCTAATTTATTTTTTTTTTAGATGCAGCTGCATCTTAGCTAGAATGTGACTATAAAATTCTGTGGGTTTGATTTATCTGTTTCTCCTTGGACCACTGCCTGGTTGAAAACTGTTTTCATGTAAAAAACAGAAAAAATACTAAAGATGTATAGTGATGGTAAATCAATTCAAACCCTCCTTTTTTAGTCTCTGGCTAATGTCGTATATATACAGTTTTTACAGTATTCATGAGAAACAAGGAGGAAAGAAACAAAGTGCTGGTGAGAGGGAGAAATGGATTAAATTTTTTCTTCCCTCCTAAATAAATTACAAGCATGTTTTCAGATAGGGCCAAGAAACTGCAGACCATGTCATTTACTCTAGGACCAAATTTTTGGGACTGCCAGGCCCAAGGAACCCACACTGCAAATGGCAAGAGCAGCAGCCCTGAGGCCCCGGAGTGCCTGAGCAGGGTGACAGCCTCCTCTGAGGACACTCACCCTGCTGACTGTGCAGGTTACACTGGCAACTCTCTTAGGGAAACCTTCTCATCATATACCCTCAAACCAGGCACAGAGGAGGTGGGCTCTATCCCAAAGTCTCTGCACAGAGCAGAGCAAGCTTCTTAAATCCCCTCCCTATCCAACTCCATGTGCGGCGTTCTCCTCGTTACCAGTGAGCTGTGATGCACTGCTGCCTTATCCCACATAGGGCTGGGTCTCCCATTTATGGCCAGATGTAAGCCATAATTTATATATTAACAGCAGGAAAGTGATACTTAAAAGCCAAGCTGCCACTTTTTATAGCCACAGTTTTCCTGCCTGAGTCCACCATTTATTTCTGCTGCCTGTAGGTGAGTTGTGCTCAGACATCTCCAGGGAGCATCTCCCATGTCCTCTGCCCAAACCTGCAGACATCTCTGAGCTCAGAGGGACAGGGACAGACACTGAGCAGGAAGCAGATGTGGGCTCCATGCGAGACCTCATTCAGCTTACCTGTTGCTTTGGTTAGTAACATAAAAAAGCCATGGTGCAAGCAAGATCAGTGTCTTTGAGAGCTCTCAGCCTCTTTGGAAGAGAGGAAGAAAAGTCACCCTGTCACCCATGACATCTGCTTTCCAACTTCATCACTAAGGGCTATGGCAAAGCTCAGACTGTCACAATGGTGGGGTGGTGAATTTTCCTCCCCTCTTCATCCTCGAGGAAATCCCCCTTTCATATCACAGTTATCTAGCATTCAGAACAAAAGTAAAATATACACAAGAGTTGATAGAAGTGCTTCCTGCCTTTCAGACAAAGTGAATACAATACTGCAGTTTGGGCCATAAGGGTACATTTTCCTCTCTCTCTACTTTTTGGAGAACAAAGAGAATTCTTCAAAAGAGACTAGTTAATTATTACAGTCAAATGATCTATGATTAAAAATCTATGCATTATTCCTGTAGTCTCAAACCACAACCAGGTTGCATTTTAGCCTGGTGAGGACAGAAGAAGATGTATTTTAAGATAAATTCAGCACTGTGTGGCTTAGTTCATACGCTGTCCCTAAGGGAAGTACATCGTGACTGCATCATCCTCACCCTGAAGAAATCAAAAGAGCAGGAACCAATTAAATAAGGGGTACTCAGAAAAAGAGAAGAGGTGAGATAGTCCCTTCTTTATGCCAGAGAAGAGAAAGTGCATTTGCTGTGCTGCTGCTACTGAAGGTGTTTATCTCCACATATGATTAAATTCTGGCAGAGACTGATCATTACTGTTTTCTAAATACACACAAAGACTCTGTAAGAAAGTAGGTCTTGAAGTATGTTGATTTTAGTAAAGAGCAAAAGAGCTTTAAGTTGTAAGGTTTTGGGAACTCTTTCAGTGTCTGGATGGGAACTGGTTTGGGTTTTCTACACTCCAAAACAGGTGTTGTGCTGATTGTTCTGGTTGTGTTTTTCCAGATTATTTTTCTGGTTTGATAAACTAGCACATCCTCACTTTCTGTCATTTGGAAAAATAAATCTTCTCCCATCCAGCAACATCCAAGGTCCACAGGATTTCCTTAGTTCCCATGAGCTAGGGAGAATCCACTTTACTTCCATCAAAAATGGAAGACAGGGAATATTTTATGTTTCTAAATAGTCTGTATATGTGAATGGGTTCATGCAAGAAATGTATATACCACATTTAGCCTGAGTGTGTCTATTCTGGGCTTTGCACCAGAGTTCTCTGCGAGGAAATGGCAAAGGACTCCTCTTTCTGGACTCCCCTGCAGCTGCAGCACGGAGGCTCAGGCTGGGCTCTGGCCTGCCCTTCACTGAGCCCATGCAGCTGATAAGCTCCCCTGTGACAGTGGCCTGTGCACATGAGCCAACTGAGACAGTACTGCCTGTGGATCGGCTCATGCTGCAGCTTCAGAAGAGAAAAAAGGCCACAGTTCCTTGAAAAATCACTCAAACCCCTCTGCTTCCTGCCTGGTGAATGCTGCCACATTTACCTTGTTTGTAGGATGCCAGAATCAGGTTTTCATCTTCAACTTCAAACACTGTGTCCACGTCTATTTTCTTTTGGCTCAAGAGCTCTTCCAGCGTTTCAAAGTCATTGGACTTCAGGGCTTCAAGAAAAGCTTTTTTCACCAACTTTGCAGCTGCAGCTCGAGTAATTTTCCCCTGTGTATTCTCTCCCTCTTCGTGTGACTCCTCCAAATCCATTTCCAGAGGTATCTGTTTGTGCTGTGAAGAGGGGCACTCTGAGGTCCCTTTAGCACAGTTGCATGCTGAAGTTTCTGAAGACCAGAAGGTAATTTTATCACTCAGTCATGCTGATCTGCTTGTTCTATTTATATGAGGAGCATTTCGGGCATCGAAATGCCACTCTTAGATATCACCACACTCTTTTGATGAAAGAGAGGACAGACACACTAGCAATTAAAAGAAAATAAGAGTTCTCTCCATGGGCTTCATACACATTAAGCTTCATTAACCACCTGATTACCTTCTGCTCCTGCCCATACACTTACCTTAAAAGACACTAGTCCTGGGTGTTGTTTCTCAGCTGGAGAAGCACCCACACTTCCTTTCAGAGTTGCCATGGCTGATTTATTAGCTGCGATGGGATATGATGCTCTGCCTGCAGATGCTTTTTAACTAGTGCAATTCAGAAAAAAAAAACCTCTAAGAAACCTCCAAGACACTCTTCGTGTGGGAGGTAACTCACTCTTCTCCAGGACAGCATTCTGCTTGTTGGTGCTGGGCGCAGTGGCAACAAGCAGTGCTCCTTGGAAGGAGAAATGCTGGGATGAGGGGGCTGCAGGGCTCTACAGCCATGTTATGGCATGGGGGATCTCATACACTGCAGGGGGTTTGTGTGTGAACTAACTCAGCTGCAAGCACAGGAGGCTGCATGGGTCCATAGGCTCTTCTCCTTCCCCTGCTCACCCTTCATCTAAATTCAGAACTTCTCTCTCACAAGCCCATCAGCCACTGAGCAATGTCCCCTCCCTGCTTTTCGCTGCAGTCTTTGCCAGCCCCATCCCTGTACTGATAGCAGTTAGAGGATGAAAAGCCACAGTAGCTAGCATGAACTGCTGCCATGCATCACTTAGAAGTGGTTCACACCTGCACCCACTTGGGCTGCTGGATGAGACTATAGCTAGAAGGACACTATTTACCCTTGATTTAAATCACCCAGCAAAGCAGACACCACCACAACCATTACAAAGAAATCTTCATGTTTCTTCTTCCTGTGAGTTTGGCTGCCAAGTGGGCTGATGGAGAAATGTGAGCTGTGGAAGTCAGAGCAGCCTCTCTGCTTGAAGGGTTTCCAGAGGCCGGGTTACTCAGGCAGCCCCATGAGGACCTGCAGGATCCCTGTCCATGGGAATGCTCATCAGCTGATTCCTACAACCTGTGCTCAGCAAAGGTGGTATCAGACAGCAGTTCACATTTGTGAGTTCCTTCTACCCATATATTTTCACATGAAAAATACTTTACAAAAACTAATTCCCTGAGGTAGTGTACATTTTAATAGACACAATGGGAAGGAAAATGGCTTTCTCTGATGCTATAGGTTCCAGGCAGCTCATCTGTGTCTTCTGAGGCTTAAGAGCAGAGTCAGCATTAGACTCTTCATAGCTTTACATTCCCTCCTGCAGAATCACCTCCTGCTCACTTTGTTACTTGCAGTAGTAGATGACTTCAAGCTTTAAAAAAAGTGTTGCTTATACCAGATGCTTGTCTGGTATGAGGAGAAGAACGAGACGTGAACTCCAGATCCCACAGGCTTCTTGTTACCTGCAACTTTATTTTTAAAGCCCTGTATTCCTGGAAAGTTGTGGATGCACAAAGCACTGATATGTGGCTGCAATCAATTGTTCACCTCAGCTACACTTTCGATTTGGACAGGACTAGCTTTTTATCCATCATCTTTCATAAATAGTATTGTATGACATGAGGACATGCAGTCTGGCTGAAAGGATTGTGCTGGGACATCTCTATGCCTCTCTGCTGCTCAAAGGTCGACATGCACGAGCACCTGGCTATAACAGATTACTGCACATCTGCTGATCCACCGTGCTTGCTCTTGGTTGACAAGCAAGGTGAAGTAATTTGTGCTGGCTTGGCCCACAGTGAAAGGGAAAGCTGATTAAAATTACCTTACATTTGTCATGGTCCAAGGGCATGCGCAGGAAGGAACAGCACCTCAGACCAGATAATGCATTACAACTTGCTCACCTTCAGCAATTTGTGTGGCCCTGCTCTGACTCTCACAGAAATTTTTCTTAACATCATTAAGTTCAAAAGAGAGAAAGGAAACAATTATAGATACGTACATAGCCTATATACCTATACCTATATACCTATACCTATATACCTATATGGCCTCTCTAGTTAGTGTTTTCCTGTAAGCAGCATTTGGATCTAATATTGAAAAAAATCTACTCCTATGCGTGGTTTCAGTACAATTATACACAAGAATAGGGAAATGTTTTGAATTGCAAACAATCACAAAAAGTTAGATAGTCTTTTTAAAGCACAACATAAGTATTTTTATTAATTTGCCTGAACTATAATCAAAACATATATAATAATACATAAATACTGTAGGACATAGGGGGAACAAAAGGGATCAGGTTTTACTATACATCTGTATTTTTGTTTTCTGCACGATTTCCTGCCGACTTCTCTCTCACTGTACCACAAGGTGGCAGCTTGATTTTGAAAGCCAGCACTGATGTCATCCAATCTCCAGGTCTGCCAAATATTCTGAACATTTTACTGTGAAACAATAGCTCATCCCTTGGTTAATATAAATGATGGTTACCGTATTTATAAGTTAGACTTGAGGCCACTGTCATGCGTGCTGTGCATTCACACACTGTATCCACTAAAAAAGCATGGTTTCCACATGGATCAGTTGTCTAAATTACAGAGCTAATACAAAAGCGCATTTTTTGCCAGGGAGACAACTCCTGCCCCCAACCCTCCCTTCTGCTCCACGTAGTGCCACACAACACAGGAGGAGCCACAGGCACACGAACGCCTGCACCTCGGGGGACAGGCTGGATCTGCTCCTCAAAAGTGGCTACAGCAAGTCATAAGAAGCAGGTGTGAAGGTTACACAGCAAACAGGAGCAGAGCAGACAACCTCCGCACTCTGCTTCCCACTTCAGGGGATGGGACCATTGTCCCTGGCTTTAGTTGGGTTGCTGGGGACCCTCTCCATCAGCATTATCACAGGCTTACTCTTTAGGCCACTGAAGTCATGGGAAGTATTTCCACTGATTTCAGTGGGTCATGTCCTTTATTAGGCTGGGCACCAAGCAGCCGAGCTGAGCAGGGGAAAGCTGCCCAGAGGTGAGTGCATGAGCACCGTCGGGGTGGTGTTATGAAAAGGATGATGGGTGGCACAGGATTGTGTATGAAAATCAGAGCTGGGACTGGTTATAAGAAGACGAAGACAGGCTTAAGCAGAGAGTGAGAAAAGACGTACTGGCAGACTGTGCAGAGCATGATTCCTGAGGAGCCAGAGCCCCTGCATTGGCACTTGCTGATGTACAGCAGTAATCTACTGACAACCACGTAACTCACAGCAGCGCTGGGAACAGCTTGAGCGGAGTTTGGAGGTGAAAACCAACATCATGAACTTTATGTTGGGGCAGCCAGGAAGTCAGCAAAAGGAGAAATGCTCCCAAAGAATGGTGGCGATGCAAGCAGAGGCACGGGGCTGCTCCAGGTTGTGATAGTGAACATCCTGACAGTCCCCTGGCTGTCTCCAGCCAGCTGGCCTGTTCTGCAGCAGCCCCATTCCAGCAGCAGTGCTGTGGGGTGCAGAGAGCAGCAGCAGATGCAAGGTCACCCACGCAGGTGGCATCACAAATGTTCTCTTCCCAGCTGCAGCAGTCGCCAGGGAAGTTGGTGGCCAGCTAATGGGGGTCGCTTCAACAGCAGGAACACACCTCCCTGCGAAGCAGTCTGTTCTGCTCTGAAGCCTTCATACTAAGGAGGCAAATGTACTGAACATCAGATCTGTGGGCCTGAAGCAAAAACCAGATCTTTGAGTTAATCCCACACTTTGATCTCTTCTGAACAGCCCATGCTTGTAGAAATACTGTCGCAGTAGTGATCACAACCCCCTCGCTCTGCCGTGGCCTCTACAGCATCTGCACCATCAGACCAGGTCTGCCACGCTGCCGCCCACTCCGTGGGCAACGTTACCTTGTATATCCCTTGTGTTGCCAAGTATGTCTCTTGTTTCTTGACAGCTCTCAGTTCCAAAACTGGATTAAGCACAGCCCTCTTACTTATTCATTTAGCACATTTTTTTCCTAATATTAATATTGATTTCTTTTTCACTGCTGCACATCTTTCTCCCAGCTTTAGCCATCGTTATATTTTATCTGACTTTCTTTTTCCAGGATGCTGACTCTGAGTGTGAAGATGACATAAATCACCCCCATGCTTCTTGTTTTATTTCTTATTAGGAAAAAGCTCTTTAGCTCTGCCAGGTGCAAACTATCTTTTCCAGGTGCTCAGCTGTAAACCATCATTTGAGAAAAATCCTCTCTGTAAATTCATCCCTGTGGCTGGTTAACCTGAAACCTTCTTAGTATCATTAGTTTTGAATCTTCCTCTTGTTCTTTGTTATATTATTTCACTTTTGTTCTCACTTGCCAGGGATGGAAACAGTCTCAGATACTCAGAGGCATTTAGACATAAACTTCCCAAGTCACTGAAGTACAGCTCCTAGGAACTGGGAACTTATGTGCCCAGGAAACTTGGAGCCCTGTAGGTTTGTTTTCAGTAAAGCAAGAATAATTTAGAAATATGGAGCAAGTGACATGCTTAAGCCTTAAGGTACATACATGTTACAAAATCAAAAGTTGACGGCAACAGTCCAGAATGTTCTCATGGACCTTCTTGTCTTCATGATGAAAGCTTAGCCCTTCCTTCCACAGTTTTTGTTTCGGTTTTTATGCCTGCTATTTCCATCTTCAGCCCCAGGAATCCATTTCCTTTATTCCTGCATGTTGCTCCAGTTCTTGCTATCAGTGTATTTATTAGCATGTTCAGAAGTTCAGGGTTGGATTAGCTATTGATACTGGAGCGTTAGCTGTTAAATTTAGGGTATTTTAAAATGAGGAAGAGTATTTCAAAAATTTCTACTAAGATAATGGTTAGTTTTTTGTCCTATAAAAAGTATGTGCAAAATGCACTTCTTCTACAAAACCGTTAAAAGAAATACCACAGATGCCACGACAGAAAGCTTGAAGGTTCTCTTTGATTCAAAGGGCACAACTGTTGTAAACACGAAGCATGCACACAGAATTTAAAATCAAGTGGACCATATTTCTAAGACATGGAGAAGACAAATCTTGCCTATCTATGCTTAGTGGAAAATTCTCCTCATATTTTTTGCAGTTTGATGTCTGAGTATCAGACAGTATGTAAAACAGTAGGAGTTTGCAACCAAACTTACACTTACCACTCCTTCCCTCCTGATGCAGTGAGGCATGGACTGTGGTTTCATTGAAGCCTGTGGAAAGCAGTTCTTTAAAGACACGTATTCCTTCAGAGCAAAAATAATTCATTGCCCATAGAAAGTGCCTTGCAGGCAGCTGCATCTTCCCTGCCCACTTTGATGCAGGGCTGCTGCTGCTGCTTGGCCGGGCTCCCTGCTGGGGCTGAACCGTGCCAGCAGCTGGCTGAAGATGAGAGTTTATCATCAGGATAATCATCCTCCCAACTTTTGCCTTGACTATTAAAGTGAGATTTGTGCAGAGCTGAGATGGTGTCTATGAGATGGTTACTATATATTAGATTATTTCCTTGATATTAAATATATATTGAATAAAGTGACCGGAGTTTTAGGATAGGCAAACAGCCAAAGTGTGAACGGATCTCCAGTTCTGAAACTGCTCTAAAATGCCAGTCCCTTTGGATCAAAATGCTTATGTATGAAGGAATATAAACACTTTCAGCAGAAGCAGTACGGGTATTCTTTAAACAGACGCCAAAGGGCCAGCTCTTTGCTGGCCTGGGAATCCAACTGTTCTTGCTCTGAAGGACTGAATTTGAAGCAATGCCGAAATAAAGCATATGGGAGAGTCTGCCGAAAGCGTGAATGTGTGGAGAGGGAAGAGGAGATAGCACAAATTAAGCAGTGCATCACAAACACGGCTGGAGGCAGCAGAGAGGCAGGGACAGGGCACGTCTGATGTGGCTTCATAATCGTCCGACGCCCACGGGGTTGTGGCAGTGGTTTCGATTAATGCTTCCAATCTCTGCTGTTGCCTGTGTTTCCCACCCTTTGCTGATAAATCAGTCACTCATACACGGTGGCTGCTTGCTACATTTCTAAGCAATGTGAGCTCTTAAGCTTGCTCATTCAGGGTATTGCCCTCTACCTTCCCCGAGCACAACAGATCGAGTTCGAAGGTGCAGAAGTGAAAATATAGCTGTGTTGGTCTAAACCAGGCTGTGCACATCATCTTAGATGCTGGTTTTATTGGTAGTGGACAGGATAAGTAGTATTGGACAGGGAGCAGGACAGGATTCCTGCTCCAACTGCAGGAATTCCAGCTCTTGTTGACAGACATCCAAAATGTGCATGAATGATGAAAGGCTGGCTCGGCTTTGATGCTGTTGTGTGGGATGTGGAGCAAAGGGGGTGAGAAGTGAATCACCTCCATCAGTGTAGAGTGGAGGGTGTATGAACAAATTCTGGCATCGTGGAATGGAGCTTAATATGTTTGTTCACCACCCCAAGACCATTAGAAAAAAAGCTGAGAAAATAAAAGCAGATATTTCTCATTTAAGCTTACAGTTGTCTTGATTTAAACCAGTTATTAAAATATTCCCTGAGGAAAGAAAATAACTAATGCTACCATTTACCTCCTGAGCCTCTGAATGACTGAACCAGTAATATGGTAAAACCATCAACATCTTATAGCTATTTATATTCTGATTTTCTGTGTACTGCTCCTTCCAACATTATATAGAATACGTATTGTAAAATTACGTTCACTTTAATGAGTCTGAGTTAATTTACTAGATCTGTATAGAAAAATGTGCCTGCAGTATTAAAAGAATTTTATTTCCATTTAAAAATCTGTTGCCATAGTGACCAATCACAACTTTCTCAGTGGCTTTGTCTAGGCATTGGATGTAGGCTTTATTTTTGCTTCGTTTTATTTTTCCTCCTGCATTCTCTGGGCCAAGTCCTCATTTAACTCACTTTTTATTCTTTTTATAGTCTGTCCTTTTCCAACCATATTCTCAATTAAATCATTCTAACTAAGTTTAAAATAAAGATCATGACTTGGCTCTTCCTTTTAAGTCATTATGTAAGAAACAGGAAAGTACAGTGCTGCGCACTGTGGGCTTTCTTTGTCATCAACAGATTACCCAGACCTAACTTAAGAAGAAGTCCTGACATATCAAAAGCCCCGGGAGTCTGACACCTTTTAGTATCAATATAGTAATGTCAAAGATCTGGTGAATTGCATCTAAAACTGAAAAGCACTTGGAGATAATTCTTGATGTTTCAAGAAGGTTCTTTATAAGCAAACCTTTAAAAAAATCAACCCACTTATCATTCTGTTGCAGCACAAATCTTGTCCATAATGTACTTCCTTCTGAGAAATGGTAACTTAGAGCGGTGTTTTTATCCTGCTTGAAATATATAACTTCTCCAAGAGAAGAACAGGCTAAAGAGGGGGCACATTGTGTATCCTCTCCACCTCAGGCTGGTGGAAGATTTTTTTACATGGGGAGAGGCACAAGAACATTTCTGAAGCAAGGATAAGTAGAGAGAGGGATCTAGTTACTCGCTTTTGCCATCACCTTTCTCAAAATGAGACTTTTGTTTCCTCAGCAGGCACAGAGAAGCAAATAAAACTATTCAAAGACAGAACAAGCCAGAGTGAGATAGTCTGGAGGATTATGTGACTCTTACAGCATGCCAGTGCTCAGCTCAGACAAGAAAATATTTTTTCTCGTGTGCCCAAACATCAATATCTACAGCATAAATATCTGACTCTTGAGCTTGTCACATTATCTCCTGCAACAGTTTGTGGAAACACTTGTAGGGTGCAATTTCACTTGTCTGAAGATGGAAATCAAAACCAGATCAGACATGCTCCAGAAACATTAAGTGTAAATGTTGTAAATCTGGTTATAAAGTAAGCCAGATAAAAGAGGGTTACAAATAATTCTCTGTAGGAGAGTATTTTTAGTAGAAAATTATAGATGTTTGTCAAAGGCAGTAATTTAATCAATATTTTGTTAAGTGAGTTGATTTTTAGAACATGTTTAGTAATAATATGCATAAATAAAAGTTAATTAGTAAGTAAGGTATGTGCCATGGTGATGCTAGAAACTGCTTTCAAATATTATGCAGAAACAGAACATTACTGTTTTTTCTTATTTTAATTAAATTTTTAACTTACTTAACACTGAAATCAAATTGTGATACAAAATCTGTTGTGCTATTCAGCAAACTACTTTTTTTTCCTCTTAATCCATCTAATTGCTCACCTCTGAGTCAATGGAAAGTACATTGAAAGATCTGGTCATCATAAAAATATGCCTGATTCCTGGAGGAGAGTCCACAGAAGAAGTCAGATAATTCCCTTTAGAAAAAAAAATCCAACTTTTCCTTCTGAGGACATTCTGGTTTTATTTAAAATAACCCACTGAAAGACAAATTTCCCCAAACCATAGTTATATAATTCTGACTTACTTTCTTACAAGTGATATGCATTGTTCACGTGTTAAAAACTCTGAGGAAGTTGGTACTGCAAAAAGTGAGAGTAAATATCCAAAGTGCTTGCAATCTAATGAATCTCTGAGGAAACACTCTGGGGAAGATTTCTGTGATAATGTGCAGTTCTGTGACTGCTGTTTGATATCCAAAGCAGGGTGGTTCAAAGAGAAAAAACTACCCCGGGATGAAGAGGTCTAAATGTTTGGGTTTGCCCCAGTTTGGTCATTGATGCCTGTGATCCCCAGGGCATGTAAGGGGTGGAAGGAGGCTTGTGGCTCCCAGCAATGAACTCCTTGCCCAAACCATTCCCTCCCAACACCCAAAGCCTGCTTGTGACCAACCCCCTGGGAGACATCCATGGCACTGCATTGGCAATCTAGTGGCATCTGCACCTAAACGTGTCGACTGTACCCCTAGGGGAAGGAAAAGAGTAGGAATTGGAGACAAATCCCTGAACCATCTCCGTAAAACACGAGAGACTTCGGGCATTTTAGGACTCAAAGAAAAACCAGACTCTTGGCACAAAACTTCGAGGAAGCTGCAAGCAAGAGCCAGTGGTGTGAGTGTCCAGCTGAGGATGTCAGGGATGATAGTCTCCCTTTCTGTGCTCTCCCTGGGGATGCTCAGGTGCCGTGGCTGCATCTGACCTGCTGTTCAGAGAAGCCCCTAGGCCAGCCTGAGGCCAGCAGACTCATCTGTCCATATTTTCTTTTGAGTTTTGCATAGCACTTTGTTGGTCAGCAAAGACACTTTACACAAGTGTTGAAGCCCCACCTAGGCTGTAAAGGAAAGTTCTGAAAGTTCCAACCATGTGCAATTCTACTGAATTGTAAACTTGTGCCACTAGGTTATAAGAAAACATTAATTCAACAAGTTTTGAAGCTGCTAATGTGAAAAAAACCCAACCCAACCACCAAACCCACTTACATGGATATAGAATTTAAAAAATCAGAATGTACTTATTGAGATGAGACCTTAGTAGTAGATCACAAGAATGTCTTTAGAAGATCTTTAGAAGGTGATACTGGAGTGCTCTACAGCGTTCTGACCACTGTATGAAGGATTGCTGAAAGATGAAGGTACATGGCCTTATTTCTTATTCATGCTGCTGGTATTTATAATTCAAATTAATGTGGTCAGAAATTGGAACATGGTCTGCACCATGTGTACCTCCACACTTCAATCAGAAATGTTGAGCTTCTCTCAAAGATGCTGATCAAGGGTTTAAAGTATAATCACTGCTGCTTTCTCATCCTACAATAGAAATCAGATGTTTGCTTTTAAATTTCAAATTTCTGCTCATGTTAGAACAAAAGGTGAGCCACAGAAAAAAATGTATGCAGTGTCTCCTAAAAACTGTTGCCAGCCAAATTCCAGTAGTTTTGATACCACATACTCAAGCTGTCTACCTGCTGGAGGGCTGCTGGGACTAGTCACCCAGCATACTCCAAGGAGATGAGGAGAAATACAGTGTTCTGGGTGTCAAGTGGACAATACTCCATGCTGTGTACTCTCTAGCTCCACTTTGTTTCCCTTGGGATGATACTAGGCAGAAAAGACAAAGTCTACCTTCTTCTAGAAGGTACACCAGAGCCTAAGGAGGTTCATGTACAGCCTGCTCTTGAGCTGAATTAAGCTGAGAGCGAGATGGATGTCTACACCTGACCGTGCTCTGTAGCATCCCGTGGGTGCCTTCTCTCCTGGCCACTCACATGACACCACATCCACAAAAGCCGAGTGAAGAAGGCGGGGGTGGGGGGTGTTGTTTTTGGATGCTACAATGGCTCTGGCGCTACCAAGGCCACATTCTTTGCTCTTTGGCACATGTTTGCAGAGCAGAGGTTATGATGTAGCAGCTCTCAAGGATTTCAGTAAGTGTTGGATTAGGTCCTACAGTCTTTTTCACTTTATCTGTTCATAGTTCATGCTTAAAAGAAAAGTTAAATAGCTTGTGATTCCACATGAATTATATTTTTATATGGTTATATGCTGTTATTACAGTGTGCAGCCATATATATCCGTATACTGTTATACCTGAAACTATTTTTCAAGATAAATATTAAGAATATAAGTGCAAATAAGTAAATTTACTTCTCTTGACTTTTTCAGATTTACTCCGAGCATGGTTTAGACAGCCTCATCTACAGGGATATGATTTTTTCAGTTTGCTCTTGTACTCTTACAGCTTAACTAAATCTCAGCTGAAAGATTTTATGCTTTATTTTTGTCTTAATTCCAGTCGAGGGTGGGTAATCATACTCTGTGTAGGGACCAGACTGTAGGTGCACACTCTGTATTACGTAGCAGTCTCTCCCACCTTGACTACCCGAAGGATTAGATCACAGTATTTTTGGGTAAGTCATAGCTTTATGACAGTGTATTTAGTTTTCACATCATTTTTACTGAAAGGGTTTGAAAATTCAGATAAAAAATCCAGACACAAACAAAACCAGTCAAATACCTGTGTAAAGTTCTTCACGCTGAAAACAATGGTAAGGATGTGTCATTCCTCTTGCTCATGCTTAGGCAGGCTCATAGGCTGGGTTTGCAACAACACAGTCGAACTGGCAGGCATCTGTTAAGATTGCAATTACTTAAAGCTGCCAAAAAAAATGTGAGCAAAATTGATTCTGTTACTTCTCACGTCCTGACTTTCCTATCTTGCTGTCTTGGCCTCCAAACTACTCCTGCTAAGGATACTCCCCATGCTAAAGGAAATAGCTGCTAATTGCAAGACTGCTCTCAGGTTTGTCAGCACTTGGCTTTATGCACTGGCAATAAAACGAGCAGTGGCAGGGGGAGGTGTGCATTTTTATCCATATATATGACCTTCCTACCACAGCAACTCTGGCTTCTCCCTGCGTTTGTGATGCCCCCCCTGGTAAAGGAGAAACCTCAGTTCAAGCTCTCAGAGCTCCCTCACAATACCCCTTGCTCTTCCTACGTGGCTATAGCTGAACATGAAGCTGAATGTGAGGCAACCTACATGACAGGAGTGTGGCTCTGTCAGTCAGTGAACACAGGGGCATCAGGCCAAACTGAACTACTGAACTCCTGATGCCATCTCACCCAAAGATGTTAATTCAGATCTCTGCTGCTCCCGGTTATCTGAAACCCCAAATATTATAGCCAAAATTTGCATATAATGCCGTTTCAGGCCACCATCTCTCCAATGAAGAAGCATGAAGTGCATTTCACAGCATTACAATTGATGATTACTCCACCAGAACAGTCTAGTTTGAAGGTCTACTTACCTTTGTGTCATGTAAGAACTTCCACAGGTTATATCTACATCTACAGTTATGTATTTGAAGCAGCCCCAGTAACACCAGTATGAGGACTTGGAATGGCGATACAAGATTCGGTTATTCTAGGTGGATTATATATATTATATATTCCAGTATGTTATACTGGAACTACAGTGAGGTAAATCTTCAAGTAGGCTGGGTAGATGTGGGATAGCCCGGAAAGTGAGAAAACAGGTGGAGGAAATATAGTTGATGAACTATGAAGAAATGTGTACTTTTATGCTCATTCTAGAATTCAGTTTCCTCTTGTTTGCTTTATGCTTCATAGCGGCAATACAATTTGAGAAGTCCACATTTTATAAATAAACTTTATACAGTCAAACTCTTTATCATGGTTGCACTTTGCTGCAGCAGAAAACATCATAGCATAGTGTGTTTACCAGTTTTTCTTGTTTGTTATTACATTTACAAGTCAAGGCTATTTTCTCCCTTTGTGTTGAAGTATTTTGAAATCGTCTGAATTTCTAGATCTCCCTTTGTATCTTTTTACTAAGATACTGTGTCCTGAAAATCCAGCTTTGTTGTTGCAGGTTTTTTTCCCCTCTGAGAAATTTCACTGATAGTTACAATGCATAAATAAATAGGGATAGCACTGGCTAAGCTTCATTGGGCCTTTCCCTCTTAGGCCTTTTCTGTGTCATTAGGTTGTTACATTTAGGTGAGATGCTGTGATGGCATCAGTGCATATCTTTACCACAGCAGCCAGTGGTGAGCCTCTTATGTTGTGAAACTGATACCATAATTAAAGCACTTGTAAGGTTTTGTTGGACTGTATTTCACTTTCTGCCCCAGAACACAACTATGTGCAGCACATATATGTGATGTATAAACCAGTGCTCTCACCAGTGTACCTAAGCCTGCAAGAGTCTTTGGCAGTGGTTAATATTTGACAATGGATCAAAGCTCAGCATTCAGAACACTGACTTTTTGGTTTTTTATTTGCAAGTGCATGAAAGTAGTGCACATAGAGTGGGCTGAGAGTCAGAGCAGTTGTGTACTGCCTGAGAGTCTTACTGTACAGAGGAGTGATAATGACAGGAACATGCTCTCCTTTACTTGTCTTTGAAGTCAGGAACCTCCTCGCTTTCATACATAGCTTTAATCTTTCAGAAGCCACATGGCCCTCTCCCTCAGCTGAACAACTTATTATCAGTCACACTGTTTGAGGAGCTTGCTGCCACGATAGCAGAATTTCACCTGCAAGACTGAAGGATTGTACTGCCAAGGCACACTACTGGCTCACCATGCTTCTGGCTGAAAAAAGACAGCATTATTTTCTGTATGCTTGTGACAGGGCTGAACTGTGGCAGTACAGTCAAAACCACCAGTCCTATCCTGCACACCCAGCACCCTGTCAGCACCAAAGGGCAGATTGCCTGAGAGGACCTCTCTGACTTCCAATTTAGCCTGGCATCTCTCCAGTTTAGCAATTCTGCCACCTATAAAATAATTAAAGCAGCTTGCTTTGCTGCTGCTTCCAGATGCAGCCACAAAAACTGCTGCATAAAGGCAGTAAACAAGAGCTGGGCTAGGACATAGCCTTGCTTGGGGCTGTTTTTGACAGTGACATGTTCTGACATCTTGTCATCGCTAAGAACATTTTCATTACCTCACATCATCATGAAAGAACCAAAATACACTCAGAAACTTATTTGGATACCCAAATTTATGCAGACATCTCTGGGCTGCTCATGGCTGGCAGTACTGGAATCTTCAGCCAGCCCCACAAAGGCCAGGTAGAGACTTTTGCTCGCTTTGAAGCAGGACAGGGCCAAAAGCCAGACTGTTTCTGCAAAAGCCTTTTCCAACACTCTCACCCACAAATCTGCTGATGTCATTGTGACAGGTATTTTTCTCAGCATTTGAGAAAATCAATTGACCTTGGTGTCACTGCAGGAGTGTTTTTACCTTTTTCATTGTAAAAGGCACTATGCATCTGTCTTCTTGAATGCCTTGAGGTACCAATCTCTTCATTAGGTGATAGTGGTGAACTCATGTTTTCTAACTGGTTGGTGACACTGTATTTATGTGCAGTGGTAGGGTGTGAGCAGGGACTTTGCCTTGCTCTGTGGCAATGGCTCAAATGCTGTAGGAATCTCTGTTTGTGTTTTTGAATGGGGAGCTGAGAAGTGGTTTTTAACTGTAGCAGGGCTAAAGAATGCAAGGTTTAAGAAATTGCTGAGATATCTGAGCAGGCCATCTGCAATTTCCCTTTGATCAGCTAACAGGGTTAAAGTGGTTTTAGGCCACAGCATTTGAAGAGAATCTTGTCATTTCCATCATCTGCAGCTTTAGAAGCATTTTCCCTCATCTTTCAGTTGGCAAACCACAGGCTTTGCTTGTGATTTCTGCCTGGTTTTGTGGGAAGGAGCTTTCTTGCCTGCCAGTTTTTATTTTTACTTGAAGCTAGTTCAGCGCCTGCATGTCAGCAGCAATCTGATGGATGTGGCCTTTACATTAACCCAGTTTTAAGATCTGCATTCGCAAAACCAGTGAGTTTGGTTTAAGATCTCGTAAGACCCTCTCTGAACCTTTCCACACTGTGTTGATATCCTCTGCTTGTTTCTACAGTTAAACTATAGCAACGTCTTCTTTATCTTCACACCCACATGTCCTCTTCTGAATTTCATTCCGTATTTGTCGAGCAGCTCTGGGTCGCTGAGCACTGCCTGACTCTTCATGAGCTGTCGATCATTTGCCCTCAATGCCCTCCAGAACTTGGGGCTCTCAATGCCCTCCATGAACTGAAGGATCCACTTAATTCTACCAGACCTGCGTTGTAGGCTTTTCTATTTAGTCAGATGAGCTCCCCAAAAGTGCTCTAGAATAACATTCTGACCTTTAATCTTTAGTGTAAATTAATTGTAAATACTCTGGCAATACAGGTATCAGTGGATTTACTCCAGATTAACATCATTACAAGACAGAGTAAAATCTGGATAAACAGAGTTTTTGCTTTTTAAATGTATGTTTGGTAAAAAAAAAAGACATACTGTGTTTTATTAATGACTCAAGAATTATGCATTTTTAAATAGCTGTGAAATCCAAATCTGTGTTTACATAGCTTCTGTATCTTAACTGTTAAAAAAAGATGACGATATGTGATAGAGCAGCACATGTAAAGGGTACATCTTTTACAAGTAAAAGATTTAAGACTTTCAAAATTTTTAGGAGAAGAATTTCCCACTGCCTTCCATAATTTAAATGCTCTCTTTATTTTCTCTGTAAGCTGTCTCATTTCCATCAGCTGGGAAAGACAGGGAGAGAGGGAGCCTAGACATCTGCAGACTGCTACTTGTCCTGCTTCATGCATGCTTTCCCAGATGGAGTAAATCCACCCTTGGACGCGTTTACTGAGGGTTTCTTTTCTTTCCTTGACTGTAGAATCTAAATGACTAAATTAGCATAAGACTTTTCTTGTCTCCCTGCTCTGCTCACTTCCTCCACTCCCAGGCTTGGTACATATCCCTCTCCAGCTGATTACAGGCACACAACTCATTCCTGCTTTTAGTCACTATGCTGTGTGGCAGGAGGTCACCCCCAGGTCTCTCCTGAGCGCCCCAAAGCAAAGACCTCAGGGGGATTTGCAACAGACTGAAAAGCAGTCAAGAGTTTTCCAGCATTGCTGCAGCCACTTGGCCAGCCGGGGGGTACTGGTGAGGGAAAGCCAGAGCGGATGCTAACAGTGCCAGGGGGCAGACCCCAGGCTGGCTGGGATGTGCTGAGGAGGTAGGCTCCTGAGAAGCCCAGAGTCTTCCTTCAGTCAAGGGTGACTTGATAAGCAGAGACTTCAAGGGATATTCATTGAATCTACCTTCAGGCATCTACAGAGCAGATTTCTGCACTTGAATTAGTCACTGTAGGCTCCTTTCCAATGAATGCAGAGAAATGTCCACTTCTTAGGAAAGATTTCTTGATCTATTTTAGGCACCTTTTATATGAATTGCTACCTCAAAGTAACTGTTTTCCTGCTGTGACCATAAAGGGTTCCTAGTTGGCTTGAAATCAGCAAAAAATAAGGTAAAAGCACAAGTCACTTCAAAGAAAGACAGGAAAGTACTTGAATATAGATCTATTAAGGGTTACTAAAAGGGTAAAGCTCATCATACTGAACTGAAAATAATTAAGAACTAGGAAAGAAACTTGGGGGATTTATCCAGCTTGTCTTCCATTTCCTTACTCTTCCTAAGCCCATGCTTCCTGCCTTTGTTGGCTGTTGAGCTAAACCCTTGATCTGACACAGTATGGCCACTCTTGCAATCTTATGACCAGATCTGATGTCTTCATCTCCCCTGCAGACACTGACATTTTATCAGATGAATTGCACCCATCTTGTCTCAAAGTTGAGTTCCAGACAGTAAGCAGCACGTATTTTTGTAAATTAAACTGTGGTGTAAATAAATACATAAAAAATCCTATGCTAGGAAAGTGGTCTTGGTGTGAAACCTGAGATAAGAAACCAGCAGAATCTGGTTTTTTTTTTATCATGGGTCAATCTACACGACACCAGGTCTGTTTGTGACAGACAGGACATGCCTGTTTTTTTGCCCAGTTAGAAGGGCTCATTGGAGGAGCTTTAAACTAGATTTGAAGGGGAATGGGGGTGAAACCAGTCTAGCTAGAGATAAGCCTAGAGGCAGTACATCAGTGTTTGATGGATGGTGTGCTAGCAAGCTCCTTCAGTCTGCTGCCTCAGTGGCAGGGGGATGGAGATGGATGGAGATCCATGGGGCAGTGAAGATGCAGGGGTCATTCAGGTGTTAGAAATCACAGAAGCATGTGAAAATGGTCATGCACGACTTAGGGCTTCTACCCTCAAAAAGGCAGTGGGAACAATAGCCCAAATGAAGTGCATCTACACCAGAGCATGCAGCAGGGGCAACAAACAGGAGGAGCAGGAAGTCATTATGCAGCAGGGAAAAGTGTGATACAGTTTGTACAGATACATCATGGAAATGGGGTGGGGAGGCTCCCACAACTGGAGTGCTGCAATGCAGTCCTGTCAGCCTGACTTCAGTGCCAAGGAAGATCATGGAGCAGATCATCTTGGGTGCCATCAAATGGAATGTGCAGGACAAGCCAGCAAGGGCTTGTGAAAGGCAGATCTTTCTTGACCAGCCTGGTCTCCTCCTATGACAGGGTGACCCGCCTAGTGGATGAGGGAAAGGCTGTGGATGTGTCTACCTAGACTTTATAAATCCTCTGACATCACACAGAATCCTCCTGGAGAAACTGCTCATGGTTTGGATGGGTACACTGTCCCCAGGGTAGAAAACTGGATGGTTGGACCCAGAGAGTGGTGGCGCATGGAGTTACATCCAGCTGGTGGCCGGTCATGAGTGGGGTTCCCCGGGGCTCAGTACTTGGGCCAGTCCTATTTAATATATTTATCTTGATGTGGGGATCCAGTGCACCCTCAGTAAGTTTGAGACAACACCAAGCTGGGTGGAAGTGTTGATCTGCCGGAGGAGGGTAGGAAGCCTCTGCAGTGGGATCTGGATAGGCTGGATCCATGGGTCAAGGCCAATGGTATGAGGTTCAACTAGGGCCAAGTGCCAGATCATGCACTTGGGTCACAACAACCCCATGCATTCCTCCCAAAAAACCTCATCTACCTATAATTTCAAAGTAATCAAGGACCAGAAAAGGAAAAAGGGGTATTCCAAAACTAAGGGCAAAAGGTTTTTAGAGTACCTCCTCTTCCCTGACACACTTTATTTGAAGTACTACTAAGTGTGAAGCATCTGCTTGGCCTCAAGGGCAAGGGCGAGAAGAGCAGAAAAGCCCTTTAAAGTGATTGCTCAGACGTTCAGAAAAGTGCAAAGAAACGCATGCAGGTGAGGAAATTCACTGTGCAGGGAAGGGAAAGGTAACTACTGAGGGAGGTCATTAACCTGCCAAGTGTGTTACCCCAAAAAGCACAGGGAGGCCAGCGCTGAAGATGATGCAAAAGCAGATTGCTTCATGGAGGAACCCCGGAGCCCTGAAGTGGGTTCTGCAGCCCTTCTGCACAGAGGAGAAAGATATTGGTGGGAGCGTGGCAGGGGAAGAAACATCATTTGGGAGGGAAACTTTGGTGTGAGTGCACACATATTAGCGTGTACGTCCCAGCAGAGTTGTGCACGGAGCACCTGAACATTCCGCATCACACAGTCTTGGTCTGACACACTTGGTTTTGTACAACCCATATTTTTTTTTAATAACAGAACTGGAAGTTGCTCCACCTGCCTTTCCCATGGGAGCTGTAGCACGGAGCCTGCAGAGAGCCACTGCCTGGCCCCGTGCCGCTGTCCGGCGGGGCGGCGGGCGGGCAGTGCCGCCGGTGCGGACACGGCCGGGCGGGGCGGGGGCGAGGGAGGCAGCGCCGGGTCCTGGGGGCGGGACGGGCCGGGACGGGACGCGGCGAAGCCGGGAGCGGCCATGGGGAAGCTGCTGGTGGTGGCTCTTGTCGGGATAGCGGCAGGCTTGGCGGCGGAGCGGCTGCTGGCCTTTCGGTGCGTGAGCGGGGTTTCGGAGCTGCGGGTCCCGGTGCCGGCGGGGCGNTCCGAGCGTAAGGTCACGGCAGCTCCCGGTCTCGGGCACAACTTAGCGAACACCTGCCCTTGCATCAGCGCAGTGCCAGCCGGAGAGGAAGGGTTCATCATCATCATCGTCATTGCTGTCAGCATTATCAAGGGAACCGTTTTGCCCTAGAGAAAATAGTGGCACTGTGATGCCCTTTCCATCCTGTTTCGGTGTAAACTAACTTCGGGAGCATTTATGCAGCGGAAATGCCCTTTGCACTGAGTGGATGTGAAATCCTCCCCAGGATGATGTTGCAAGAAAGGGGGACAAGAGGAGAAGGTGCCCTGGGGCAGGGGGGTGGTACCTCTGTTTTTACACAGCCTGCAAGTAACAGGGATGTGCCAAAAGCACTGCCTGTGAATTTACCTCATCTCCTTCCAACTGGCCAAACAGTAACCCCAAATCAGTTTGCCAGAAACTTGGGTTACGTTCTACCAAAGCTGACCTCTGGATAACAGTAGCTCCTATGTACATGAGGTTTCCTCTGATGGAGCACAGACTTTGGTGATCCTAAGTTGTGACCTCACTTGCTGTGAGCCGAAATACCCAGCCATATCATGCTCCATATCATACACCTCATGCCATGAGGTATGAAAGTGAACACCGGTGTTACAGCAGCTTCTGTCCTGAAAGCTCTCAAATGTGTAACTGGTCCTTTCAGGTCACAGAAGTGACGGTGAATTACTGTATTGGAAGGTGACTAAGTCATTACAATTTTGCTTACCTTCACAAGGACTCCAAATGCCTGATTTCAAAGCAACGACATCCAGCTAACTGAACTTTGGGTAGACAGTATTTGTAGCTAATTACAGAAGGAGAGCTTTACTGCCTGGGCCCTGGTACCATGGATGTGTTTGCATGTTGCGTTAAATCCACCGCAAGTGTTATCCGTGATAACCATGGTGGTAATGGGGCCCTCCTGCCCTGGAGTTGCATAAGTTGGGATAGCAGAACTAGAAGATACTCCCAGGCTTTAGTTGGGTGAGCCATTTCAAAGTGCTGTGAAGAGTAGGGAACCCTGCATCTCCTCCAAATCAAATGAACAAATGAAACACTGGGAATCTGGTAAAGGAGAATCTCTGTGTAGAAACGGGATCCCCCTGTCTCTTTAGCTCTCTGTGGGTTTTTCTGCAAACTGTGTGCTGTGTTTTCTGCAAACTGCAGTGTACCAGCAGTCTTAAGACAGTTGCCAAGTTTGGAAACACACAACTTCAGATCACAAAGTACTCTAAAAGTAATTTAACACAGTCTTGAGAGGAGAAACTGTGGGTGGTGTTAGCTCTTGCCAAGGGTCTCTTTTATTCATCCCCCACCCAGAAGGCAGGAATCCAGCAAAGACTTTCTGCAGTTCCTTCTGAATTTGTAAAAAAAATCCAGAGCCGAATCCCAAAAGATTCAGGATTGGTTAGTCTAGAGATGAGGAAAACTGAAAGAGAGAGGAGTCTTTGAATATGCAACAGGTTCCTGCTGAAGGAAAGGAAAGGCCTGTGGTCTGTGTCCCATGAAGCAGGACAGCAGGTGGAGGACTGAAACTGGGAAGAGAAACTGTGAGGCAAAAGGTGCCGTGCGCTGGAGCTGCACCAAGTAGCAAAAACTCTTGCTTGCTTTGAAGTGGCATCCCGCACATATTGCAGGTCCTCCATATTCCAGGCCGTTCTTAGCACGGCCAGTTATTAATCTAGGCCATCTGGCTGCGTGGCTGAGGCTGTCTGAGCTAGATAAACTGACACATTTTGGAAAAGCCTCTGTATATGCTGCAGGCTTGTGACTAGTGTCCTTTTGAATTACTCTCATTCCAGCCCATGAAGTGTTTCCCTGGGAATGCTGTCGGGATATCATCATCCCTTGCTGGCTGCTGGCTGAGTTCCTGCTGTGCTTTTGGCTCAGGGTGGCCTGCAGCCTGCCTGGGAAAAGCTGATGAAAGTAGGGAAGGGAAAAGCCCTCAGCAGGCAGCAGTGCAGCTTCAGGCAGGATCGCCCTGAGCCCCCCTCGGGTGCTTGGTGGGTTTGGCTGTGCCAGGATGCCAGTGGGCAAGGGGGCAGCTGACAGCCCTCCTGTGCTGTTTGTGGGCCGGGAGCCAGCGCAATTCTCTGTCAGTACTCCTGTGCTGGGAGAGAGGGCTTGGGAGGGTTTAACTTGGCTCCTTTCCCTTGCTGTCCTCTGCACTTTTTACTGTTTTTCTTCTTTTCTTTTGGCCTTATGTTAACAACCTATGCCCATGATATTGAAGCAATCTACAGTTCAAATTTAAGTGATTAAAAAAATGCAGGACTGACATACCATGCAGTGCTCAACTGTATCACATATTTTTCATATCACTGGCTGATACTACTGTTTAGTTTATGTTTATGCCTCAAACTATAACATAAACATGGCAAGGTTTTGCTATGGGATCTTTGCATTCAGAATTTCCTGTGGTTGGAGCAACAGCCTCAACACATGCATAGGAGTAACTACTTTAGTTTTAATGCTTTCTTCTGGCCAGAAAAAAAAATTAAAGACATATTCTAGCACCCTAGCTCAACATTTTTACACAGAAATGCAACATGTTTTCTTGTGGCACTGCGATCCAGCATGGTCAAATGCAGCAGTCCTGGTTGTGAGGTGTCTTTTATACACATTTGCAAACAACCTGGAACAGACGAAATGGAGAAACACAAACTTGTGTGTGCCTGTCTGTATCTGCTTGTCCAGTGAAGTATGAGTCAGAGGTGGAATTTTGTGGGCATTCATGAATGAAATAAGCACTGATAAAGGGTAATACTTGGAGTGGGTACCAGGAGAGAAGAGGAGGGGACAGGGAAATTGCTGAGAACCATACTCCCAAGTCCTGCTCGTTGAAAGGAAATGAGTACTCCTGCCTTGGAACAGTGCTGTCGCTACCCTTGAATGTAGACTAAGAAATGAATAAAGTGCAACTGCTGGTGGCCTGGTCACCAAAAATAGGCCGTGGGGTTGCAATAGAAAATTGCCCTCTCCTCATCTGAAATGTTGGTCCTAACTTCAGGGTGCTACTATATTTAGGTGTCTGAGACCTGAAGAAAGTGTAGTTATGTTATTTTATCATCTGAGCTGCAGTGGATCATGAAAGCTTGTTGCTGAAGCTCATGAACAAAATGAAGCTTCTGAAGTTACTCAGTGTAGAAGAATCACTTAATCCTTGGACATGTGTAACCATTGCAGTGATTTGGAGCAGTTGCTGTTGTTAGTTCTGGGGTTTGCTTATCCAGTATTTTATGGGTGATTTGTTGCTGCAATATGGCAGACAATAAAACTGAAAACTGAGAATGTTATCTGTTTTAAGAGTCGCTGTGTGCTGTTAACCCTGCTCTTTCCTCTTGCAGGAACAGACTCAATGCTTCACGGGAAGTAGCCCCAGTGAGCCTCCCAAACTGCCGGCTCATTAAAGGGATTGGTACGTGCTTAAAATAACTGAGTGCATTGCTTTTGTCCAGCCTCGTTTTGTAATGGCTTCTTAAAGCCAGCTTCCAAGCCTGATCCCAAAAACAAAGTGCTAATTTGACTTTCATTTGCTACTTGGACTTGGAGATAGGGAGAAACTGCAGGAAGAAAATAGTACCGCAAAACTAGTTTGGTGTAATGCCTGTTGCCTTTGGTATTTAGTTTCTTTTCCTTTTCTTGAAACTGAGTACCTTGCAAACACTTCTTTGCTAAGCCACTTAGGAAATGATTTGGCTTTTACACGAGGGTGTGCTGGCTCTTTGGACAGGTTCCTACAGGTGGCTGTCAGCTGGTGACATCTTGGAGATGGCAAGTGCTGCAAGGGTGGAAGCTTTAGGAGAGGGCCACAGGCACATGGCGAAGGAGCGGCTGCTAAATGCCAGCCAGGCTGTCCCTCCCTGCTCTGTGCCACATTTGGGGATATTTCGGGGCCGCTGGTGCCGCGCGGTGCCGGTGGCAGGCGGGAGCGCGGCGCGGTTGTGCAATGCCGCTGTGCGGTTCCAGAGAGCACGGGGTCATGTTTGTCATCTCAGCCTGGTTTGCAGAGAGGTTTAACAGAGCGGCTGAAATTGTTGACTTTGTACTTTGGGCCATGTGTTTAGCACACAGCAATGTTTCTGTCTTGGTTTTTTTCTTTCTATTTAGGATAACCAGTGTATGAAATGGATAGCTTTGAAATGGATTGCTTTTTTGTGTCTCCCTTTCTCCCAAATAATAGTTTTTAAACTTAATGCAGGCTTGATGGCTAAGGATTTTCCTCTCCTTAGTATTTTTTGGAAATGTCTTAAATTATGTTGAAGTTTGTCTGGATTTTTCATGTGTAAAAAGTCATTGGATGAGCTTTTACAGCCTTGCCTTTCAGCTTGCTGAGTCACTGAGTTGATGTCATAAATCTCTCTTCTTCCTAGTGTTAAGATTCAAACATCTTTGTAAAGTGAAATTGCTGCCATGAATGAGTATATGCAGAGTTCCTGTGCTTGAAATTAGGTACACAAAAAATGACATTTAGAAAAAAATTCCCAGTCTTCTAGATTAAGCTGTAATTTACTCATACAAGATAATGAATAATGCTTATTTGATGATGATTATTATAAAATAATTTCTGAGTAATTTTTTAAAGCATATCACTATTGCAATCTTTATAAGACTTCTTTGCAACATGATTGTTCTGTTGAGGAAAGAAGGAAACCTGGAAAAGACAAATAGAGTTGTGTTTAATTTCTAAGCAGTATCTTGGTTTTTGTGCCTGACATTTACATGTAGATTAAGTGATTTCTGAGAACCTGTCTCTGCTTAGAGGCAGTGGATCAATTTACAGAGCTTCATTCCTGCTGCTTGCTGGCTCCTCTAACACTGTCCTTTCACACAGAGCTCTGCACCTTGCCTTATCTTTGCTCTGCAGTTTGCTGCTAATTAGATAAATAAAAACACCAAAAATTAGTTTAGCAGGTCTGGTGTGGCAAAAAGAGAAGTAACAAAAGATTGTGCAAACTTAAAAGTTGGCAAGTTTGCTCAAATGTCTTTTAAAACTCATTTACTGTGACAAAGGGGGCTTATAACGCTCAGGGTGCCCAAGGAGCCCTAAAGCTTAGATGCTGCCTAGGTAATGCTATTCAGACATGGGGTTTTGCTGTACTCAGATCTGTAAGGTTGCTCATGTGGGTGACTTTGTGTAAGGATGTCTTTGTACATGGACATCTTGGCCTCCTGGGCCCTTTTCCTTTAAAATGCTGGGATAAAGCTGAATGAACAATCTGTCTTTATTTTAATGTTTAAATCAGTCCTTCTGAACTCTTAAATGAGACATAGGTTCCAGAGCTGGATCAGCTGGATCTGGGCAAAATAATCTTAAACTATCCACTCTGTACATAGAAGAACAGACTTCTGGTACACTCTGTGAATTATGTTATAAGTGATGGATCTATAGTAAATGAAGCAAACACGAAGTAAATGGAAGACTTCTCTAGTGGACCCTTTTCTTTCTGCACAGTTTCATCTTTTCTGTATCTTTTTAAAGACTTTATTCTGCTTTTCAGATAATGTGCTATATAAGCACAGATGCAAACATTGAACAAACAAAAATTGCAGCTTGTCCTAAGCCTCATTCACAAGTCTGTAGGGAAGGCTGAACACTAACTGCTGAGTTTTATTGCTGTCTAATCATGTTACTGGTTTATAATAAACTAACCATACCTCCTGTACTAATTCCTGAAGTTCAAGAGGCTACTATAGAAGTTTCTAGAAATACTTGCATCTTGGAACAATTAGTGGGATATGGGCAAAACAGAGTCACGCTTTTGGACATGAAATCCAGATTTATTTTTTTTTTAGATACACCTGCAGAATACATCATACTAAGATAAAATAAAGAACAACAGAAAGCCAACAGTTCTAGAGTAGGCAGCATTTTTTCACAGTATCTTTTAATTGTTCTTAAATGCCCCCTCTTCGGATAATTCCACGGACAAGCTGGGCTCAGTGACACAATTAAGCAACATAGTGCGTATAAGCGATACCTAAGGCGTCAGTTCTTAGCCCTCCTGCCCCACAGAGGAGCTGCAGCAGCAGTGCAGAGCCCTCCCAAAGCAAGGCGTGCAGGAGAGTCCCTGAGCTCCCCTGCGGCCGGCTGTGTGTCTGCAGCCCCTCCCCGGTGCTGCTGCATCGGCAGGGCTGTGCTGAGTCAGCATTCCGCTGCCCTTCAGACGCCGCTCGCTCGCTTCGCACATTCCCGGACCTGGCCGTGGAGCGCCCACAATGTGCTTTGCCGGGCAGTTTCTCCTGGAGCAGTTTGGTGCAGGGCTCTCAGTGTGCTCCTTCCACCGGAAACTTGTAGGTTTTTAATTGTCTGCTCCCAATTAGCCTGCTCATCCTTCTGCTTGGCAGCCTCACTGATTCAGTAGCGATAAATGAGTGTATCTGTGTTTATTCGCTCACCAGTGTGTGCTGCCAGTAAAAGCTGTCTGTCCAGCTCATGTCACCATGGCAATTGAGCCTCTCAGCATTTCTTTATGCTATTAGCCTCGCAGCAATCCTGGGAAGTGGAGAATTGCCACTGACCCCGTTTTATTAACTAACCCAGACTTGGAGAGACTGGGGCGAAGGAAAGGAGTTTGTGGCTTAAACCAGAGTGTAAGCTGAGCTGAGAAAAAAAAGCACTCAAATTCCAAACTTTAACTGGAAAATACAGGCTCTAAGTGTCTCTGGACACATCAGTGCAAATGTTGCCTTCTGCCTGAGTTAGTCAAAATTCAGAGCCAAAACCCAGGGGTGGGATAACAGCTGACTCCTCCCAAAATGCATCTGCAGGCCTTTTGCTCTTCAGAAGGCAGGGATTCCGTGCTTGTCAGTGTCATGGCGTAGAGCAGGAGCTTGCTGAGGCTGAGAAGGAGCTGGCCCTGGCCAGAAGTGAGAAGTTGTGCCACTGCATCTTCCCAGGTCTGAACTTGGGAGGAACTTTCCTGGATGGGTGAATTTGGGGTTCTGGTTCCTCTCCACAAAGGCTGTCAGTGATCCCAGGATAAATTACAGCACAGCCAAATCAGTGCTTGGATAAATAGGAGTTACATAAAAACAAACAGTAAACCCAGCTCAAATTTGCAGGTACTTCCTTGGGAGGAGGTGTTGAGGTGCCAGGGGTGGTGTGACCTATGCAGGGGCACACGTGTGGTTATGGCAAAGCAGGAGGGGTTGTGGAGACATGGGACAAGCTGGGTGTAAAAGCCTTGTGTTGATGGCTCTGTTAAAGAAAATCTGCAGAAGAATTTTCTTTAAGCAAATGCTCCTGAGTGGTTTCCCTCACCATCTGGAAAGTGGCTTGTGAGGAATGCTGGTTTTGTTGGTGATTTGGAGAAGAGAGGGGAGGCTTCTCAGGGGAGTAGTGGAAACATGGGATGGCAAACGGGCTTCAGCATTGGACTAAAAGCTCTTTGGAGAGTGCTTGATGAAAGCCTAATATTGCTCTAGTGTTCATACTAGAGGGTTTTTATTTTATCTTCCTTTCTTAGCGGGGAAAAATATTGCAGGAGCTGCAGGAACTGGCAATATTGGAAGTGATTACCTGCAGTTGAAAGTGAGGTCTAACTATAAAAGCCCTTAGCTGTTATAGATATGGTAGGTTCTCTGTCACTTGAGAGCTTTAACTAAATATTTGGCAATCCATCTTGGTGAAGTGTCCCAGCTTAATCAGGAGAATTAGTGTGCACAGCTCCCACAGCTGCCTTATGCAAGCCTGAGGCCTGAGTCACGGGTAAGGTCCTGCCCTGGAAATCACCATGCCCGAACTAACTGCTTGCTGCAGAATACATCCTCTGGAGCTGGTGATTCATCCCACACCTGGTGATTCATCTCGAAGCATCTGGGGGCACATGGAGCTGGGTGGGAGACTGCCTGGCCACTGCAGGGGCACCCCTGGGCCCCAAAAAGAGGTACATCCCAGTACTATTTCCTAATCCAATTCTGCTACCACTTTTAATGCAATGTGATCTTTTCCACCAAACTTCATTGTGTGCGCAGTCATATCAGAAAGGGGCATTCATGAGAGCTGGAATTGTACTAAAAAGGAGTTTTTTTCAATGGGAAATACTTAATGTCACCTGAAAACCCCTGTTTATCTCTGCTTTGCAGAAGCTGGTTCAGAAGACATCGATATACTTCCCAATGGACTGGCTTTCATCAGCTCTGTAAGTTCCCATGCCACCTCCCCATGCTGGGGCTTGCCTGCTTCCTTATCTGCAGAAGCCATAGGTGAAAACAGCAGGAGGGGCTCTTTTCTGCAAGGCTGACTGGTTCCCAAAGGACAGCCCACTCTTGTGCTGGCTTAGCTGTCATTCCCCTCTGTTTGAGCAAGCCTGCTTCTTGACACAGAAGTGGTGTTGGTGGCTCTGGCACAGATATCCTATTGCGCTGACTTACCTGGCCACATAGCCATGACTTGCTTTCATGCTGCTTCATTGAAATGTTGAAATGTCAATCCTCTGCCGTGTTAAGAAGATGTGTTAATTCCCTAACTTCAAAAAAAAAATCAAATTTTATGTGTTGATTGTGCTGTTCCTGATTTTTTTTAGCCTTTAGGAGACAGGTTTTAAACATTTTCTTTGCAACTAGGATGGCTGGTGATTATTTTCTAAAACAAAAGCTGATGTTCTCATCTATGTGCTCCAGAGACACCCAGAGAATGATAACACAGTGAAATTTACGCCAGGAATCATGAGCTGTTGCACTGCTGCTGTTCCCCATGGCTTCACCACGTGCGACGCAGTCGGTGGTGCTGGGCTGCCAGTTTGTCCCCAGTGTGTCAGTTTGCAGACACACGAGGTGTGGCTGCAGTGGGGGGCCATGGTGCCTTGGGCACGGCTCTTTGTGCCCCCACACAGCCTGCTCCCTCTGCCAGGGAGAGCAGAGTCAGTCCCTCCACCTCGCTCACGGCTCAGCAGGCTGAAGCAGAGGGACATCCTCATGTCTGCTTGCAACTCCGACCAAGGCTCCAACTTTTTCAGCCCTGTGATGCTCTTGTTTATCTTTTATCCAGGAAATATTTTCTTATGTTTTGATTCTACAGGGGTTGAAATATCCAGGAATAAAGAGCTTTGCTCCAGATAAGCCAGGTGAAATGTTTTTGATGGATTTGAATGAAGACAATCCCAGAGCAGTGGAACTGAGAATCAGCCGAGGGTTTGATCTGGCATCGTTTAACCCTCATGGAATCAGCACCTATGTAGACAGAGGTAAAGAGCTCAAGGTGGTGGCAAATATCAGCCCAGAGAGCACAATCAGAAATCCATTTGCAGCCTTGCATTGCACCCCCAATGGTTGTTCTTGCTGGCAGACAAGAACAAAAGAGTTTGGGTTTTTTTACCTTTGTTTTGCTGTTTTCTAAATGTCAGCTGCTAAAGGAAACACACTTGCACATAATTTCAGTCTGTCTGAAACAGAAAGATGCCCTGTACATTAAAAGGAAAGTAAACTTGGTAAAAGTTAGAGTTGGAAACCACAGAAAATTGATTTTACCAGTTTACATCTGTCTCACGCTGGGTTCAAGTGTTTTGAGGAGATACATCCTTCACCGACTAGTAGTGCCCAGAATGGAAACTTCTGTGGCAAAATGGTAAATTATCAAATCTCTGTAAATTAACAAAACTTCTGCTACTCTTTGGCCAAGCCAGGTTCTTTTCTCCAAGATACGTTCTCCTACATCAGGCTCTGATGGCCAATAAAGTATCTTTTTCCCCGTCCTTTCACTGGGGGTTTTAGCAGGGCAATTAGAAGTCTGCAAATGCAAAGAGAACAATTGCTGCAGCCTGACCTGCATCCCCATACAGTCACCTTTTAAGGGAGGGTGTTGGAAAAATCAGTGGTGGCTAATGTAGGGTCCTACCAGAAGGGCTGGGCAGATGGGCTGCAGCCTTGCATAGAATACAGGAGAAGGATGCTCCTTCCACTCTCCCAGGAGACGTGGTAGACAAACTAAAGAGCCCAAATTGCCTTGGCCACAATCCCTTCTTCCAGCTGAGTGAGGCTGTTTCACAGCTTGCAAAACCCAGTGGCTTGGGTACAAGGATGAGGTGGTCATTTCTTTCTTCCTGGGAAGAAACAGCAAAAATCTAGTTAACACAGCAGTTCCCTGTAGGGCCAGCCTGGGAGAAAAGTAGCTGCAGAGCTGGATCCAGTTGCAGAGGCATCTTGCAGAACATGGGTACTTGTCCCTCTGCCTGTGCAGAGCCATGAGACAAATGCACCAAACTCAGCATGTGCGCTGTACTCGAGGCTGCCTCGGGGCTGGGGGTGCTCAGCCACACAAACTGTTGCAGAGACTTCAGCTGTTCCCATTTATTTTTCAAGATGACACCGTGTACCTCTTCGTTGTGAACCATCCCCATCAGAAGAGCACGGTAGAATTGTTTAAATTTGAAGAAGATGACAATTCTCTTGTACACCTGAAAACCATTCGACATGACCTTCTGACAAGGTACTGGACCCAAGTACCGTCTTCCCCCAGATCAGGCTGCACTGGTGAAATCCACTGTAGGATGATTTTTGGGTTTAGGCTATCATTAATACGAGGTATTTCCTCTTTAACCAGCATCCCTGTTTCTGTTATTGATTGGTTCTTATCTGTGTAATCAAAAGCGGTGTTTCTCCAATCTCTTCTCTAAATTAGATTTTCAATAGTTGTATCACTACATTAGTCTTAAGTGCTGCTGCGATTCATGCCAGTGAATTATCTTGGCATCTATTTCTCCTTCATTCATGTAACCTGGTCTCAGGTCATTGCAGATATGAAGGTCCAGATATTTTATTCTCTGGATTTGCTACTCTGTAAAAAGAAAGATACATTTAGCTTTTTCTGTTTTTCTTCTTTTTGAATACAAAATTTTTTTGGTCTATCTAGCTCATGACATATCTGCTGCAATATGATTGTAAGATAAACAGCCAGATTGATAAAGTTGTCACTACACCTATTTGTTCTCTGTTTTCTACTTGAATGTAATGAAAAAGAAAGTACTAATAATTAAAAAATAATCATTTTATGAACTTACAGACAGGTAGCCAGATCTCTAGCTGATGCCCTATGGTCCTGTTCAGGTCTCAGCACTGCACAGTCATAGAAAATAGAAGTAAATAGGATTTAATAATTTGGTGACTACTTGAAGTACATCTATAGTTGCAGCCTCTTTATGTGTATTGGATGAGCATATCCTGATTGGATTCTGGGCAGTCTTAAAATGCTCCTTCATACCTCTCATTTAATTTTTTTTTTTTTTAATTTCTCCATCTCTTTATTTCTTTTTTAGTGTGAATGATATAGTAGCCATGGGACCAGACAGCTTCTATGCTACCAACGACCACTACTTCTCTGACTTCCTCTTGATGTTCTTAGAAATATTCTTGGGTCTAACCTGGTCAAATGTTGTTTACTACAGTCCAAAAGAAGTTAAAGAAGTAGCATCTGGGTTTTATTCAGCCAATGGAATCAACATTTCACCTGATAGAAAGTAAGTTTCTCCTTACATTAGATTTTGTTTCATCACACAGAAGTGTAAGCAGATCCTAATTTGTACACGTGGTACCTCTGTGGTCAGGTGTCTAAACTGGTTTGTGTAAGGCAAGGTGCTGCCTGTGCGACACAAGTGATACAGAGTGTTTGTAGCAGACAAGTTTTGTGTCCTGGTGTTTAGCAGCAAGGCTTGCTGCATTGTGTGCTACTTTATAGGCAGTAAGGTCACCAGTTGCTGCATTTTAACCAGCCGATACAGGAGTTTGTGTGTCTTGCTTGCACAAGGTTAATGGGGCAGGGATTCTGCAAGCAGGGAATGCTCTACAGTTCTACATCTGTATGACTGAATCAACCAGTCCTGTGGTGTGGACAGGTGATCTTAACAAAAGCATAATTGTGACTTTCAGGTTCCAAGGCTTATTTCAGTGTTGTAATGGAAGAGCTGGCACAGTGTGAAGCTACGCTGGCATCTCAGCAGGTTGGCTTCAGTGCCCTTTGGCCTGCTTGCAATGTCTGTTGGCGGGGGGGCTTGCGCAGGAGGAACAGGTTTTTGTGTCTGCTTACTCAAGTACATTAAGAGGTGCTTTGCTTTCTTTTGAAGGTACATCTATGTTGCAGATATATTGGATCACAATGTCTATGTCATGGAAAAACATGCTAACTGGAGTTTAACTCATGTGAAGGTAAGGGGCTGCTGTTCTCTAAAAAAGAGGCAAATGTGGATTTTGGACAGAATAGTTCCCATGAATGCTTGAGATTTCAGCATGACCATCTGTAAAGTTCTGATCTGGGTGGCTCCTGCTGTGGGTTTGCAGGGGTGCCTGTGTGCCCTGTTACAGAGCTTCAGGTCTTGCACCCTCCCACCAGCAGCTAGGGAGGAGTCCTTGGGCATGCTGCTGAGCTGCAGAGGAAGTCCGCCTCAGGCAGTGAGGGTCAGAGCACAAAGCACTGAAGGCATCCACAGACCTGTAGGTGTGAATGAGCTGATGGGGGAAGCTCAGAGCAGCAAGCAGGTTTCTCACAGCACAGAGGTGGGGATGATGCATACCAGGGGAAAAGAAACACAGAAGTGGGGGAAGAAGTATTTCTTTTAAAAAAATCAGTCTAAGTTATGTCAGATGAAAGTCTTGGACAACTCTGTTGGTTATGTTATAGTTTACTTCCACGATTTCTGATAGCTTTAACTTCTTGTTTTTCCTCTGTGTTGGATAGACGCTGCAGCTGGACACTCTGGTCGATAACCTGTCTATTGACCCTCACACTGGAGACATCTGGACAGGATGCCATCCCAACGGGATGAAGCTGTTCTACTATGATCCTGAAAATCTTCCTGGATCTGAGGTGCCTTCTGGGAGACATCACTGGTCTCTTAGCTATGTCTGTGCCAGAAAGTTGTTTTGTTCAAATCACACTGGTACAACTTAACTGCATTTCATAGAAAGTGCCCGGCACAAAGTGCCTTTGTTAAAGCAAAGACCAAGCTGGCTTCTGCTCTCAAGTGAGAGCCTGAACACCATATACTTGCTAACAAACACCTATTCATATCCTTGGGCTACAACTAAATAATTTCCACCCAATGGCTCGGTCACTTTGGACTCCTCAGGCTGCTTTCTGTGCAGCTGTGGCCACGCACACAGATTCTGATGAACTGCATTAATTACCCAGCCAGCATCTCTTTGCCAAAATAAACATAATTGACTGAGTGCAAAGCATGACCAGAAATGATCGCACAGGAATGATTAATCTGTGCAAATGTAGTTCAGCTGTAGGTGACAGTGTAATTCTTCTTCCTGTGAAATCACTGAGGTGCTGGCATTGGGGCGATGGTGGCCACAAGTGCAGCTGGCTGGTGTCCATTTGATTTCAGCCTTGTGTGAAGCTCCCTGTAAGACACTTCTCAAAATTACCATGTTCAATAGCAATAGATGTATGATACTAGGCAGTTGTTTACTCTGTCTGTCTGGGAAAATAAGAAGATATTAACTCTTAGGCTGGAAAAAAATGTGCACGTTCCTAGTCATGGGGATGACTGCATTACTTCATTAGAGATGTTGCACAACAATATAAAAAAAAAACAGTATCAGTGTTCATGGGCCGTGCTTCACTAAAGGCCCTCTCACAGGAATTACACGGCTGCAATTATCAGCAGCTGGTCATCCTAACTAATTTGTTTAATGATGATGTTCCCCCATCCATGGAGCATTTTCACCTATGACCATTTCAACAGATGTATCTCCTCCCTCTGGCAGGTCCTGCGCATCCAGAACATCCTCTCGGAGGAGCCTGTGGTGACACGTGTCTATGCTGACAACGGCTCTGTGCTGCAGGGAAGCTCAGTGGCATCCATCTACGAGGGAAAACTGCTCATTGGCACAGTCTTCCACAGAGCTCTCTACTGTGATCTATAGCTCATCACAGGCAAGACCTGCTGCAGCGGAAAGGATTTAATTCCTTGGGAACTCACTTAGTTTCTGCTAGATCTGCTAACAAGAAGACTGTTCCAATAAAGGTTAACTACAGTAATGGAAATGTATTTTAGCCTTCCTCTCCAAAGTGAGACTTCTAATGAGACTTCTACGCAATAGTAAAGGAAATGGAATTGAAGGTGAGAAATTAGTTTATCTGTGTACTGGGGAGGACCCCATGTTGTTAACACAGGGTAACCTTGAAGTTCAATTTCAGATTGCAAATGACTAAACTGTCAGACACTGAACTGTCTGTGCTGGCTGGATTTATGGTTTGTTGTTTGGTTGTTTTTTCCCCCATGAGAAAACTGATTTTGTAAATGAGAATTGCTGACTACCAGTGTGGTGTGCATTCTTGTCACTGACCCCTGGGCCTTCCCAGGGACTGTGCTAGGGGTTTTTCTTCCAAACCTTCCTGTTGCCTTTCCCTAATGCTTCCAAAATAACTGGAAGGAGAATAAATGCTATTTCAGTCTCATTCATTTCCCTTTCCCCCTTAAAGCCATTTCCTAATGTTCCTTTAGTTTCACAAATTTGTTTTAATCCTATGAGAAAAGAGTAGGGCATCACTTTGGAGTGGTTTCTTACTGAGTCTTTCAAAGGGAGTTTAGAAAAGCTTTTTTTTTCTCCTTAAGAGTGGGAAACATCTCCTGCACACCTTCAGCATGAAGTGCATTAGCAATACCTGTTTGTCACCACAAAGAGAGCATTTCTGGGTGCTTTGCAGTGACGCCCCCGAGGCATGGTCAAACATATTCTGTGTTTAACTTCAGTTGGTGTGGAGTCGATGCCCGCTGCACCACTGTGCACCAGGCAGCCCTTCATGTTTATCTGACATCAGTTACTGACATTTTGCACTGCCAAAAGCCCCCCAGGTTTCCTTCAGCTGGTGTTTTTGGGATGGTGTTAGTTAGCAGTCATTTGCAATGAACTGAACTCAGTGTCCTTTGAAGCTGGAGCTCATGGAGTGAGCTCTTCTTGCATTAGTGTAGATGCCCTTACACGCAGAGCAGCTCCCGCTGCGCTTTCTGTCCTTCTGAGTTCCCACCTGTGATCAGCTCTCCAGGTTTGAGAGAGTTGCAGACAGGCAGCTAAAGGCTCTGTGTTCCATGTGGCATCTCCTGATGGGGCTGCCACTGTGGTGCCAGCACCTGCCTGCACTGGCCCTTTTCAGCATCTTGGCAGCCCCTCTGAATGTTGCCACCACACAGATGTCCCTGAGGGCCACCAGCCTTTCTGCATCCTTCAGCTGATACAGTAGCTTTTCCTCACTGCAGTCCTTCCACCATTGTGGAGAAAAAAGGCAGGCTGCAAGTGAAGTGCAAGCTTGGGAGGAGAAAGAGCCCAGTCCCTGGGTACCAATTGCTAAGCTGGCTTTGCTATTCCCTCCTGCAGTCTGCTCCAGCACCAGCCACAGCCCCTCTGGCCTGAAGAGTACATGGAAAGTCCAGAAAACACAGGAGTGCTTCTTGCCTTTAAGACAGACCAAATAACCTGCTTTGCAGTGGCCCAAACACTGAGACAGGAGGCAAAGGAAGTGCAAACCCTCCTCTGTCTGGGTTTTGCTGTTCTGGCTGAGGAGGCAGTACTGCAGGCGGAGGTTTGGGTGAGCAGTGGTCCTGAACAGCAAATGTGTGTACTGACACCTCTTGGCTCCTGCACCTTTTCTTTCTAACAAGCTTAATGGCTTTCATCCGCTGGTAGGAAAAGAATTCCTGCTCCTTTCCTGAGCAAAAAGGACAGCCCTAATGAGCAGGACGTCAGTGCCAGGGCTTGTGGCTGGGGCAGTGTTGCTGTATGGGAAGGACGGTGTCATCCCACTTCCTCTGCACCACTGACTGGGCTGTGGGTCTTGCCACATCACCTCCTGCCCCCCGGAAAGCCTCTGCTCCACCCCGAACCTCCACGCTGCTATGGCACAGACACTGTGGTGTAAGGCATGTGCCCGGGCACAAGAAGTTGTGTGAGACTGATGAACTGAGCCTGTGGCATGCTGGCCCTTCCAAATTCCTGCAGCTTCCCTGTGCTGCCATGGCAGACATCTCCTACACACCCTTGTACCAAGAGTGGTTGCTGGTATTTGTGATGGTTTGTATCCAAATGGCACAGGCTGCGGGGGTCTGGTGATGGCTGGAGGGGCAGACTTGGGTGCTGGTTAATCACACAGCTAATTGACTTGTCTCTTGGGGGCGGCTCTGCATTAGCAGGTCTGTGCACAAACTGTGCTCACAGCTCCTCTCCAAAATGCTCACGGTTGATCTGGGGACTTGAGCACTGCTCAGGCTTCACTGTCTGCCCATGAAGGCTTTGGTGGCAAGGACTCACCTGTTTGGATCACGGTTCTGAGTCTTTCGCTGCCCATGGCGTGCAGCCCTTCCACAGAGCAGAGCCAGCCCTGAATGAGGGCGGCTTTTATCCCATCCCTTTGCTGTACTTTGGCATTACTTAACTCTGGCTTTCCCGCTCCTTCCTTAGCAACTTTCCTCCCTGCAGGACACTTTCAGCTTCCCTCAGAAGTGGTGTACTTTCTTACAGGAACTTGTAATCCATTTTCAGCCTTGAAGAACAGATGTCGTTTCCAGAGCCCAAGCTGAAAGAACTGCTCTGAAGGAAGTTCTCACAGTATGGAGAGGCTGGGCTATTCACTCGTTTGTGATTAGCCACCAGTGACCTGCACTAGCATTCTAAAGTGATTATCTTAGGATTGTGCCACTCTTTGTTCTGAAGTGCTATGTTCTAAAGAGTTACATCACCTATCAGTGGCACTGACACAGCTGAAATGCCAATCAGTTACTGCTGGTCCTGGATTTACTCTTTGGTTGTAGAAGGCCAACAGCCACTTCCCTCAGCAGTCCAGAAGTAACCCATCAAAACATTATTTTCACATTTTACTGCAGCGTAAAACATCTTCAAATGAGCAAATACAGACATTGTTGGATCTTGCCAAACTTCTATTTTTTTTGTTGGTTTTGGCATTTTGAAAATCAAGACTGTCTTCACTCACCACTGGCTATTTTTTCTGTTCTAAACTACTCCTGTGCTGAAGATTTTCCCGCTGGTCTGCCCACAGACTGAACCATGGGCAAGTGAGGGGCCTTATCTTTTCCTACAATATTTCAGAGGAGAGACATCATAGGTATCTGCTGTTACTGACAGTAAAACTTTGACCTGAGGCAAGGAGGGCACGAAGCCCGTTGCCAACCTCCTCCACAGGTATCCCAGCCTTGCAGCGCAGAGGTGGGAATTGGAGCAGGGCCACCAGTGTTCAGGTGGTGCTGGGCAGGACAGAGGCAGCGAGCAGGCGATGTGCAGCAAGAGCCATGCTGGGGTACAGCTTCTGCCTCCTGGCAGCCTGAGTGCAGAAACAGCAGTGGTGGAAGATGCAGCTCAAGCCTGGCCTCCCAATTACAAAGTGCACACATAAAATCCACACCCACAAGCCCAAGGAGGGCATAACCCATCATCTTTAACATGCTGTAGAGACTGGAGCAGCTCTGGGCATTTCTGAAACCCAGCTGCAGCTATCTGAGACAACTTGCAC
Organism: Oriolus oriolus; assembly: GCA_013400235.1. Classification (NCBI taxonomy): domain Eukaryota; kingdom Metazoa; phylum Chordata; class Aves; order Passeriformes; family Corvidae; genus Oriolus; species Oriolus oriolus. The sequence continues at coordinate 3,289,924 of VXBT01001127.1, read as the reverse complement.
AAACAAGAAAGACATATGTATAGATGGCTCCAGGCCTAGGAAGCTGCTGAGCAGACACATTTTACATGTCAGCTGTGGACTTGGAGCCTCTTAGTGTATCTACTTTAATTAAAATAATAATTTTATGAATTATTATCTTCCATTTTATGAATTATTATCACCAGGTTCTTGTAGGTGGTGGCCATATCAGTGGAAGGTAAGATTTATGATTCAGTCGATGGGAAACACAAACTGGGTTAGACAGATTAAGTGCAGAGTGTTTGGCCTAGATTCTGCCAGATGTAAATCCACTGAAATGACTACACAAATTGGACAGTCTGTGCCCTTCGATTTTCCCTAACTTAATGCATTACTAAAATCAAATAAATAAAAGACATATTAAACGTGTTCAGTAAAAGAACTGCTGTACTTTGGATGTATAAAATGTCCACTATAACTAACCTACACTTGAGTGTAAAATGTTTTTATATAACAAAACCAATCCAGATGTTTTAAACACAAAAACACTGACCAGTATCAACGTGAAAGCAGCCTATTTTGACATCAACCTGCAGCAAAAGACTGCATGCTACATTTCATCTGCATATGAAGAAAAAAGACAACTTTTTTTCCTTAATCTTTTTTTTTCCACTTCTTTCTACATAATTACGGAGTGTAAATGAGACCCACTTGGAGGCTTGTGAATCATGCCAATTTGGCCAAGAGCTGGGATTGAAATAATCTTTGGCTGAGTAGAAGGAAGCAAAGAATAAGCAGGGCAAGGTACATAACCCCCTTACCCCCTAGCCTGACCCATGCAGCTGTCCAGTCGTCCTCACCATTTATTATTTCTTCTGGAATGACCAAAAAAAGGGCAGAAAAGTGAGGACTCATTACAAATTCTAATAAAGATCCAGGATTTCTCATTTTATTGCATTCGTTGTCTAACAACAATAATACTCATTGGCAAGAAATTTATTTACACTAACAAATTAACTTTAAACCACGAGGCTTTGTTGTTTGTATTTCAACTGTAAGAAAACAAAGGGCCACCATGATGTTTTCTTTTGATGTCTCCCAATAACTAAATATTAAACAAAGTTATCTTGGGGAAAACTCAACAATCTAGAGAAGTTCATATCAACCAAGCACAAGAGAACAAGCTCAGACATGGCACTACTGTGTCCTTCATGCAGGTGATCAGACACCAAGATGTACAAACAAAAAGTTCAGGATAACATGCACTTCATATACATTTGACCTCTTTAAAAAAAGAACAGAAAACGGAAAAAATCTGAAGCACAACTATCTCTTTAACCATATAAAAAGGAACAATGTAGGAAGCCAATTTTTACAGTAAGCACAGTGCATTTTAGTCTTTTAGCTGCCTGGTCTTCTAGCAATATGTGTAACACTTGTCAGTGACCAGTGAGATACCGTCGCAATGTGACTGGGAAATCCAAAAGCAGTTGTTCAGTGAATGAGTATGGGAAAGCACAGAGTCAGAAGATGTTCACTGTGCACTCTTCACTTCCAAACAGGCTGGTTACACCTTACATCTGGTGCCCTGAGATCCCCCCTTCCTTCAGACACTTCTGCACAGGGCCCAAATCCACTTCCCTGAGTGGCAGTGGCAAAGCTCCCACTGGAAACCCAGCAGGAGCCCCAGGCCCCTGGGTTACACAGGTTGGATCTGATCTCGTGAGCTGGGAGCCCTCCTCACCTCTCTGGAAGAAGAGACCTGCCAAACTCAGCAGGTTTCACAAACCCCACAGCTTGTTCTTAACACAATCCACACTTCCCAAAGAAACAGGCAGCCCAAGGCACTACCACCAAACCTTCCTGTAAGAGGTGCATTTCTTAAATCATTACGTAATGCTAAAAGAAAAAGTACCAGTTGGTACAGCTGGTTAGCAACAGAAAGCTCATTTTATACTGATGGGTTGGAGGGCTCAATGTCATGACTAAGATATTACAGCTTTGAAAAATCAGTTTCACAAGTACAGAAGAAAGTCCAGTAAAATCCATAGGGGAGGTTAACAAAAAGGACTGTGCCATCTGCAGATGACCCACACTCCACTCTGGTGAGTGGGCAAGTCTCCTCGGATTTCACCTGTCATCCTGATCAGAAATGAACTGCTGAAAGCGCTCCAATAAAAATCAAACTTGGGGTTAAAAACACAAAAAAATGTATTTCCTTGCTAGTATACTGACACCTAACTAAATGATGATCCTCTTCTGTACTACTGTAGGACAGTATTCTGCACTACATGCAAGAGTGGAACACAATTCATTCTCAGAAGTGACACTGCCTACCTCTCACCAGTCCATGAGCCAGGAGGTGAAGGTGCAGCAGCGCAGGAGGACAGGAGGCTTTGATGGAAGCAATAAAGTACGAGGAACCCTGATCTCAAGTGTCAAGCACCTCTGAATGTCAATGAGAGCTGAGGGCTGGCAAGTTTTAGAGGAAAGCTGCTCAGTAACTCTAGTAAAAGCTCAATTCTTGTGGTATCCCTGCAGCAGACTACAGTCATGGGAAAAGAAATGCCATTGCAAAAAAATTTTAAGAACTTGAAAAAATACAAAAGTATTTGTATACACTGAAATAGAAACATCTAACTCCATTCAGCTTTTTATTACTGGCTTGAACAGTGATCTTGAACAGGCTCCACTCGCAGCAACCCCCACCAGACCTGCTTAGGGCAGCGGGTGAAATGCAGACAGTGGGCAACTCTCTGTGCACTGCAGTGAAGGGGTGCAGCTCCTTTCTCACCCCCTGGCCCTGGTCTCCTTGGGCAGACTGAAACCCAACAGAGAGTTTTAACAGGGAGTTTTAATAGGGAGTTGCACGGGTGCAGCAACCCACCCGTGAAGAAATGGGAAGACACAAGCTGGAAGTGATTTATGTCAGTATGTCTGGCTGATCGGAACAGAATAAGGAGCCACCACTCTCCTCACAATCTCAGTATAAGCACCAGGGTTTCTAGGACTAAAGTAACCTGCAGTGTTGTGTATTTCATTTTCTATTTTTGAGACTTTTGAGACTTCCATTTTTTGCTAACTCTCCTTTCTTCACCTTCACAGAGGTGCTATATATTCACAACTTGCAATACTGCAGCAATGAGCAGACCTAGAGTTTATACATCTGGCCTACCAACCCAACCAGAGAGAAAATAATTTGGGCCAGCCTGCTGCAGCCACCCAGGTGTAACAATAACACAAGCACGTCTTGAGGTGTGGAAACACCACACTGCCTGTACAGAAGTTCAACGGTGGCCAGCCAAGTCGGCCTAATAAAAACAGCTTTAGCTCCACAAGTAAATACACAGCGTAGGCAACATCACACCTGCAGGGGAGCCAAACTGTGAGAAAGGCTGTCCAGTCATTTAGCACAGAAAATTTGTTTCTTCTTGTTACATTAAGCCCCACATTAGTCTGACCTAGCATTGGTTTGCAGGAAGTTTAAGTTAGGAATGATGAGACATCCATCTTTTGTTTCTTATAAGTCATAATGCAAGGGGAAAAAATGCAGCACAACTTTAAAGATCCTATAGAACAGCAAGAAAAGTTTCAAACTGTGCTTCATCTCTGTTATCCAGTGACATTTCTGCACTTCCCAAGACTGAGTTGCCATATTTAGTAAAAGGAATCACATAAATCGTTTATCACAGAAAGAAGAGCAAAACTCTTGACACTGTTCTGTTTCCTTAGTTTTCACATGTTGATCAAAATGCATTTTAATGGTTTTCATTTAAATGCGAGCCACTAGGTTTTTTTAAGTTAGGTTTTTGTTGATGTTTTTAGTCTGAGAATAACAAAATAACATTATCACAAAGCAGTAAAAATCCCCTGAATACTTAAAGGACTTAAGTTGAATTAGTTATTCTGTAGAGTAAGAACATGATTTACAAAGAGATTACCTAGGCACTGTTCTAAGAAGCAAGAATGAAAACTCAGTGTATAATGCAAAACAATCTGCTCAGGTTTCTAAATAAAAAAAGAACATAAAACAGGGACACCAACTTAGATTATTATATACAACCACTTAAACATTACTACAATGTAAACATAATTTAAAAAGAAAATTGTTATCTAATGCGTTTATCAACATTGTATTTAAGATATTAGATTTCCAGTTTCTTCCAGGTTACTTCTCTTACTCTAAGAATGCTAGTTTTATGAGGCTGTTAAACATGTAAAATTTTTCTCCTACGAATGAACACAGAAGGATTTACTGCAATGTGTAATTTTTGTTAGCAGGTGTATTTTGCTGCTGGTGGTTTATCACAAGAAAAGTATCACAAGCCTTTAGAAATATCAGCAAGTATCTTTTATGGCAATTCCAATTTTAGATCTGAATAAAATATACATCAAAAACTTGTAGAAATTGGATTTGGAAGGAAAAATAAAGCTAATGCTAAGTAGATCTGTTGTGTATTAATTTTGAATGAACTAGGCTCTCTCAGTTTACAGACCATTTTACATGTCAAAGAAATTATTAGGATCAAAAGAAATGTAACGATTAACAGTGCACCCTAAGTGTTTCAAATCTGAGCTTCAGAGAACTTTGCAGACACATATCTGAATGCCATAAAGTACAGAGCAGAAAAGAAGCCAAGCCAAACTAAAACACACATTTTCTTCAGAGAAAATTTCAACTTTAGGCTGGCGCATTTTTAAGTTCAAGATTCTAACTTTGCATCACCATCTTAAACAATTTCTGGGCTTGCACAACCAGATGAAGACTGCCACTTCCAGGCTGCACGAATAGGAAGTGACGTTTCTCAACCATGCCCAGTTAGCTTTGACTGTAGAGCAGTCAGCTCATGCCTGCAGCTCCTCGTTGTGGAGATCTGCCCGTTGTCTGTCCCTTCTTTTGAAGCAATACTGCATAGCTCAGTACTGCTGCTGAGGCAGTAACATCATACACTGCTTCTGTCACAGTCAAAACTACACAGCAGGCTTCATCCATGGCCTCATACACCCCAGAAATCCCTGAAGCATGACCGCTGCTAAGCCATCAAAATGTTCTACAGCCAAGCCCAAAAATTCAGGTTTTGGTTGAATATTCTTAACATATATCAATCAAAACAGTTAAAAAGTGTGAGCTTTGGATTAACCATCACCTCCATGGCAGCACTGACCTTAACAGCAATGTACTGAATTTAATTTTAACCAGAATCACTCATCTTCCTCTTCTTAAAGTGCACTTCTGTAAAAACTGAAAATCTACAGCAGACTCAAGTTCGATAATTGTTTTTCAATACCAGCTTCATAATAGCACAGCACAAAGCTTATTCTCCCAATGCTTACTGACTGGAGAATGAATTTGAAGATGTGGTGTTTTTCCTGGGAAAAAACCACCTTGAAACAAAATAAACCCAGTTTCCTGTACGAAACACATGAAAAACAAAGCGGAGTGTGCTGTAAGAAAGTTGCCTACACACTGGGAGCACAATAAAATTTATACAGACTTATACGCTGTGCTCTAGTTAGAAATTCATCCTTGCTCAGATATCTAAAGGATAAATGTTATCCTCAGATTTCTGTGTAAACCCACATAACCATTTAAGGCTTTGCCTCCTTCCTGGATTAACTATTGTACAGTTAACAGAAAGAGTTTCCCTTCCTGTCCTTTACCCAGGGGGAATACTGACTCTCCTGTCTTAATCTCCAGTGTATAAGAAGTCACTGAACAGTTTTCAGAGCAGTGTTGCTTAAAGGTACTGACGCAAGATGAAACTTACTCCAGCAGACTGAACTGAGTATCCAAACACCGTAAAGAAGCTGAAATTCCAGTTAGAAAGTTAAGTCAGATCTTATCAGAGCACAACTCCTTTTACCCAGCTGAAGAAATGTTCCCCAATCATAGTGACTGGCCATCCTATTCAGAAGAGGTGAAGCAGTGGACATGCTCCTCGGCATCATGCTGGTCACTGAAGTGACCAAACACACAGAGCTCAATAGAGAAGAGTAGTTTGGAAGGAAACACCACCACACAAAAATGGAATCTGTTAGCTGTCAACAAGAACAGAACAAACTGAGGGGCCAGTATTGTTTCACATGGCAACAGCAACGAGCATGAACTGGATATGCAGGAAAGAAAACTACACAATATAAATTTCCCTAGTCATTCTATGTACAGCCCCACCTCTCTGTACACAGTCTTGGGTGATGAACACAAGAAAGCTGAAGGGGCATCAGAGTGGATGTGAGTTTCTCTTCCCTTGACGTGCCTCCACTTTCCAAACACAGCAGCACTTCTGCTTATCACTGCTCATTAGTGCCCTCTGTTGCATCTGACAAACACTTGTCTGTTTTCTTTGATCTCCTCTGCAGCTGCTCTTGCTCCTTCTTTCGAAGCTTTTCCCTTTGCTTTTCCATTTTCTCTTGAGCTTTGCGAGCCTTCTCCAAGGATGTTTTCATTTCCTTTAGCTTTCTTTTAATGATTGCTCTGTCCTGGGAAGATGTCATACCAAGAGCCTGAGGTGGGGAAAACAAAATTGGAAAGAATTTCTTATGGTTTAATCTGTCACGTTTTGTTTCCATATTCTAGTAGTAATTCTTCTTAGATAGAAGACTGTAACAACCAAGTAAATCTGACACAGACTCAGATACATTACTGATGTGCAAGTACTACATTTCATGCTTTCCACTTCTAGAATAGTAAAGAATGAGACCTCATTCCCACCACCAGTGTTGATTTCACTGATCAAATAAGGCAAATAAACTATACTATTGAAATAATCTAAGTCCGCATAGAACAACACTTCCAAATTCTCACTGCTACACCTTAGTCAAAAGTCCACTTGCAGTCTTCTAAGACCCTTATAGTTAGTGTAAGTGCCATCAAAAAAATTCAGAAGGGAAACACCAAACTTGGACTTTCAGATCTACTGAGCTTCCTACAACTCCTTCCTGTAACTATTTTTGACTGAAGTAGGCTCATATTTTTACTACAAGTAACAATGCATACTTTATACATCAAAACTGTATTTAGTTCTGACATAGTTGAACTGTTATCAGATTAAGCCTCCTGTATCCCACTAATCCATGACTCCCTTTCTACTTCTGATATACGTGTATCTACTATCTTCTCAGAATCACCCTTTCACAAAATAGAGTTGGATGAGAAATACGTGCGTGCAAATACCATTTTCACACACTGCTGTAAGACTTGCACATGCAAATACGGGTACATTATATACAGCAAGAATTTTCACAAAGCAAATACCTTGCATTTCTGAAGCTTCTGAATCCAAGTGCATATGGGACTTTCTTAAAGTGTTGCTGTGGCTCTATACTTTCTGTTTATTACTCTAGTCTATCACGACTCCGTGCACAAGGATTCACTGCTTTCTGGATGAATTCTTACTGCCTTTGAGATGATGTAAAGTGACGAAAAATACTATAGTTAATCTTGAAGCCCAACCAGTTAATTACCTTGAGTTTACTGCCATCCAGCTGAAGGAGATGCTCCCCATTAATGTTCTGGGCACTGAACTCCGAAACATACTGCTCAAGGTTCAGGCTCATCAACCAGTGGGAAACCTGCTGCACACTCCACTCATGAACAGCACGACTCTGACACTGACTGTGCTTAGGAGACTGTCCATCATCAAGGATCTGTGACAAAAACATGCTACGTTATTATTAAAGGGTAACACATTTAATTAACAACATTTTTCTGCACAAACCGCCACCATCAGAGCACAGGTATCTGGACTATCTTTGCACTACAATAATAACAATTCCACATTGCTATATTACACCTCTATCTAACCAGGCACCTAAGAATGAGCACAAGGTACCCAAAAATCTTTTATTTATATCATAGAAGGAAAAGGAACGGGCATTCCTTTTAACCCAAGCAGGGACTGAAATGGCCAGGTGGCACAATTCAAATCATGTATGCTCCTGTTCCCTCACAAGTTTTTTTCCTTCAAATTAGAAGGTTCCTGAAGGATGCAATGAATTGCGCATTCCACTTCCTGGGCTCATTCGCAGATCTTAATTATTTGTTTCAGCTATTAAAAAAAAAATCAGGGGAAAAGAAAACCACTCCAGAGTTCAAAGTGATGATATCATACAGCCAGTGAGACTGATACTGTCTGTGGAAGAAGACTTACGAGATGACACAGAGGAGTGGTACGGAACACACAGTGATCCCACAGCCCTGGCCCTGCTCTCATCACGTTGTGCTGCTGTGGGTGAGAGCACAAACCCCACCAAAAAGGGCAAGTGTGGCGTCAACTGCTGGAGCAGGCCCATGTCCCTGCTCTGCCACTTTCTTCCACCTACGGGTATGCCAGTGGGGCCTGAAACAAAAGCTATTCTGTCCTGGCTGTGGTCAGCAAAGCAGCTGCTACAGGCTGCAGCAGCTGTCTGCTGTTTGAGCAGCTTTTACACTAGGTTAGACGATGCTGGGAGCTCTCTCAGCTTCTGGCTGTCCATTTGTCAGGGCTGGACACTATCTTTTTCTTCTCCTACTGCCAGCAGGAGCTCAGCACAGCTGATGGCTGGTCTGGTAGATTTGCTTTGACACTGACCCTCCTCCTGCTTCCAGCGTACCACAAAAACTGCAGTTTGCTGTGGCCTTGAAAACTCTCAGGAACAAGGAGAGGGCAACTCAAGACAAGGAAAGAGGAGCCAGTGACAACTGCGTGTCCTGCGCCAACAAGGGGGTTTGCCACACAACACCACAAGACAAGAAACACCACTCTGCAAAAGAGACAGCACGTCGCCACGCGATGGTCACGCGATTCACCACAACAGCACGCTAGTATCTCACCTCATCATCAATCATATCCAGGCTCTGAGTGAGGGAGCAACAAAGAAATGGGAAAGAAAAGCATTATAGAAACAAAATACCAAACATGTAACAGCATGTAAAAAAGTTCAGGCAACGGCAGCACCAAGATTTGCAAACAGATACGACTACTCAAAACCAACAAGATTTCTTTAAAAAGAATTATTTCCAGAAGCAAAGAGGTTATGTTGAAAGCTCAGCAGACACATGATTTGGCAGCTAAACCTGACACTGTGTCAGTGAAACCCCTTTGGAGTTCCTGATCTTGACACCCTAGAACCGGTGGGAACCTCTCTGATGGCTCCAGTTTCCAACAGCAAAAGCTCCTTAATTAGAGGAGAACTGACTGCAAGAACTGGGCTCCCTCCCCAGCCTTTCGTTGTTTCATCTTCTTTAAATGCTGATGGAGCTGCTGGGGAAGCCAGAGTGGAGGAATGCTCACAGCAATGCGCTGTGGGAGGCTGAGGAGCAGCTCTGACCTCCCCCCCGCCCAGGGTGCCTGGGGAGGTTTCCAGGGCAGCTCTTGCTGAACACGCTGCCTCATCCAGAGGCAGCAATTTGGCACACAGCAGAGGATGGAGAAAACATATTCATTTTTATGGACCTGCTCAGGCCTGGTATTGTAGAAGTGATAAAGTAGAGAGCTGAACACGCAAAATGAAAGCATTTTCAAGCTTTTAATTCAATACCACTTGGAACAGGACATTGCCACAATCAAATACATAATATAAGGGGAATTAAACATGGTAAGAGAATGAAATGCATTATCAAGACAGTACTAACACTAAATAAAGTGCAAATGATGACTTTGCTGCTTTCAGTAATTCACAGCATATGCAGACCTGTCTGCAGTCTCCTTTTGTTATAAATTTTTGCCCTTCATTACCTGCAGTAAGAATGGATGGGTTTGTAGACTTGCAGTTTGGCAAATAGAATTGTACAGAACAGCTCTCATTCTTTAAACCCAAGTAAACCATGCAGGCAGTAATGCAAAACCTACCTATCATTAAAACAACAACAAAAAAGGTATAGAAGGTATAGATACTTGAAGTTCCTCCTCTCTAGTAAAAACAACTTGGCTCAAATTGCACATGAAAAATGGGAAGTTCTTATGGAGTGTTTGTAAAAGAACAAATGCACAAGTTTCCTGACTCCACAGGCTGTGCTGTCAGCTACTGTCAAATTGTGCAATCTCACTCACAACTGAGTTACAAAACTAGTATCTTAAGAAGACTATTTTCAATGCATTATATTCAGCTCAAATACATTACCAATTTACAGGGTTAGGAATGCCTTTTTACTTCATCATTTTTCGAAAAAACCCCTGTTTTGAAGCAATTGACTTCAAATCCACTGTGCAAAGCAAGCACAAAGAATGCAAAGTGGATTAAGACATACACATTATAATCAATACACATACATTCAGGTACAGTAACACACAATTACTGCATGTACAGGTCATTCTGTCAGGGTAAAAACTGGTGTAGGCAAAGGTGCCTTACGCCTCAACTACATTTAATAAACTGTACTGTATGTTTGGTATATCAAAACTGTCTCAGGCCTGGTTAAGTATATGTATATGTATATGTGTGTGTATATGTATGTGTATATGTATATGTACATGTACATGTACATGTATATCTATATATCTATATACCTATATCTATATATGTATATGTATATCTATATCTATATGTCCATATGTACATATTTTAAAAAAATTTATGGGCATGTGTGAGGATACAGCATCTCTTAGGACACCAACTGCATTCCACTTCCCTACAATAGTACCACAGGGCATTATTTTAAGTCATTATTATATGAACAAGAAAAATCTTAATTTAGAAACCAAGATTAATTTTCTTCTCCAAACCTACTGCCTAAAACCTTTCCTTTATTATTTGAGTAATCAAGCAAGATGCCATAGGAAAAAAACCCCAACTATTTCCCAAATTAAACAATTTAATCAGCATACCTCATCTGATGACAGTGCTAAGGAGTGCGAGAAGCCTGGTGTTTTAGGTTCTGCTCCTAAACCACTCAAATCAGCTGAACTTGTGCTGCTGGGACTGAAATCATCATTGAATGTGAAATTCTGCGGAGAAAAAGAGGAGTAAGAATGAATAAATTATTGCTTAGGTGCATCTAAAAGGGAAATTTGCTGTCTTCCAGGCTGGCATAGCTCAGATTTCATTGACCAAACCAATCCCAATACACATGAGGAAGCCTAATGCTTTCTACTGTTACTATTTACAGAATGCACAGTATTTTTACCACTCTGTACTTCACGAGACACCTTTGCCAGCTTAATGCCTCAATGAATAACAAAGGTGTCTAAAAGCAATTTCCAGACCCTTAAGATGCTGGCTCTCATCCTGGAGCTAAATTACTGCTTCTGCAGGTTAATCACTAGCATTTACTGTCCTCCAAACACTTAGGAGAAGCGTAGCACAGGCAGTAGCACAAAGAATAGGACAGAATTAATGAACAGAGAGAAGTGAAAACTCCTATTGAAAGAGCAAGGAGAATACCCTGTGAATCCACTTCTGAGTCCCAAATAATCTCCTTGAAAAGTGAAAGGATCCTCCCTATTTGCCCATGCCTTTAGAAAAAAACTGAAATTGAAAGCAAAAAATATTTTTGGATATTGAATGTTATTTACTGAACTAATAACAATAAAACAAACCCTGTTTTTTCTTAACAATGCAATGAGAGACATCACATCTTACAGCAAATAATAGCAAAAGCAGGCACATATTTTTCAGGAATACAACAAGATTACCATTAGAATAAGACAAAAATTAACAAGTATTTCACACTAGAGGGAGAAAAATGCAAAAAACAAAATATGTAAGAGATTAAGGACACCATGATATTCCATTTAACTTGAAGATACACTTGACAATACAGAGACCTCTAGTCTCTAACATCTAAATGAGTATTAAATCCAATTAATCTTTGACATTCACTTTAGAAAGTGAAACAATAAAACAACACTAAAAAAGGTATCCTTCTATCTTCCCCTCAAGATACTTGTCCTATCTTTCTTGAAAACATGAAGACTTCCAAAAATATCAAATGTTGGTCCTCTTAGTTTTGCTGGAAATCCAACTAAATATTGGTAACATGCTTTGCTTTGCAAGCCTGAATAGCAGTATAGAAACTCTTAATTTTAAGAGCCTGCAAACTTTACAGAGAACATAAGAATATTTATGTGATCATTTTTCTCTCACCTACGTTTAGAATTCCTGTTCTGTTTTTCCCAGCTCTTTTTAGAGGAGAAGAAAATCTGAGCAGCTTCCTTAGCTGCTTCCTTAGCCCACACAGTGTTCTTAGGCCAGGAGTTCAACAGCTCTACCTCCTGTTGTGTGAAGAACATATTTTTCTTTTTTAGGTACTCTGATTTTTCTTTCACCTCTATTTTGTGCAAGCTTCAGCTTTACAATGAATTTAAGCTTTTAAAATTTAATTTTGTATCGGAAAAACACAAGATAGCCAAGGCCTGGTAATAATTAGGATAGTCCCCACAAACTCAATCTAATACTATCTAAAAGGGTGTGCTTGTTCCCCCATTTGAAAACTATTTCTAAACAATGTTTGTTTAAATCCACAAATAGGATTAACAGGTCTAAATTTTTTTTTTCCCTCAAAAGAGAAGAAGTAAGCAAATAATTTCTCTTCAATCTTCAGAGATTTCATTGGTGGTCTTCTCTATCAATCTGATTTGTACTGCTCTGAGCCTTGTGTTGCTCTCCCTGCCAGGTAACACAAGAACAGCTATGACCTTGCATAGCTTAGTGCACAGCAATGTATCACCAGCTTTTGGCATCAAAAAAGTAAGAAATGCCTGTGGAAACTGCTATTATGAACATGCATCTCGTGGTAGAAGACAGAGAAATTAGATTTCTGACTCATATTCCAGTACAAAGTTGAGAACCATATCTGCTTCTTTTTACCAGACCAGTATAAAAAATCAACTGCTATAAGTAATCAGAAATATTTTCCAGAAGTGAAAATAAACATGAGAAAGCTAAGTATATTACTAAGTATATGACTAAGGGTTATTTAAGGAGTTATCATGCTGAAACATTCATGCACATAGAAAGGAATCACACAGATGTATTAAATTGCAATAGTTCATATTTACAGTTCAAGCATCTTCATACAGATAATTAAATCCAACATCCAGCATGCATGACGAACAGATTTCATTACTGGGGGAAAAAAGGCAGATGACTGACAGCATACAGCATTTCTTCACTTGCAAAGTGAACATCATTTGAACATGGGTATTCCATTCCCACTACCAGTCCTGAAGAATGAAGAAAATATCTATACTGAATACACAAATCTAGCATTTGTTCAGTGGATCCAAATGCTAATTTCCACTGGCACCACTTGCTTTTGTTACGGTACAGCACACCACAGTTAGTTTACTGAAATAATGTACATTAAGACAGAGTAAAAAAGGTAAAATGGGGAATGGTACAATGACAGAGATGTTCTGTTGGGATGAGCTGTTACCGTACAATGAACACCATGCACTGTTTATTGCAGTAGCCACATATTGGCCTGTTCTTTTTTCCAGAATCACAAAGCCAATTATGCTACTCAACACAGTGGGAATAAGGTAGTTTTTATTTTCTACCTTTGACCCTTTTTTAGCTGGGCTTAAATTTTCAGAGGAAGGTTCAGTTGAGCTGGCAGGCGACGGCAGGTTGCTAGAAGAATTGGATCCCTTGCCGCTCTCTCCATACCATGTGAATGGTACACAGTGTGGGAGAGAGGAGGATCGCTCTGCTAAAGATTTAGTGTTTGCTGATTTCTGCAGCATCTCTCTGACAGTCCTGTTTAAGAGAAAGGAGCAGGAATATGCATTAGATTATAAAAGAAGGGAAAGCAAAATGCCACAGAGGCAGTTAATTGTAGAAAGAGTGACATTCTCTGTAACTGTGACTAAAGAACTGAGTGGCATGCAGCTGGTAGGGGCATGCCTGAAATCTCTCTCTCAGCAAAAGAAAAAAGCGTGTTCTTTTGATTCTTTTTCTAACTCAAGCTTTCTTAAGACAACATACACCCAGAAAATGGAGACAGATGCCAGCTGAAAATGCCTATACTCCCACCATTGGGATGAGAACCAGCTCCTGTCAAGAAGCCACATGTTGTGTTCATGCATTTCTGAGCCCCAGGGGTATCTCAGCATGATTAAATCATCAGACTCAGCACTGACCCAAGCGGGCCCTGGTTCCCAGTGAAGAAGATCTGGCTTGGATTTTGAGCACAGGCAGAATGAATCAGCTGTATCTGTATCCATCTATGGAGATGTTCCTTTGTTACAACAGCTAAATACACATGAAGTACTATTATCTTGCTTTCAAATTAATCAAATATTAAAAATATTGATACAGAAAAATTAAAGAAACACCTATGGGACTTTATCAGCTTCTCTCTTCATAGTAACAAAAGACTGCAGTAATCAAGGTGAAGGTAACAGTTAAAAACAAAAATGCCTAAATTTTATTTGCTAAATATATCATTAGTACAGTATGTAAATTAAAAATAACTATGCCAAGTGTCTGCTTCCAAGAATTTATGCATATGTGATAGAATCATATTATTTACATCAACATATATATTACTGTTTCAGAGCATTAAAATCCCACTGCTCTTAGCAGGCGTGTGTAAATGGCGCTAAGGTAAATCTCCCTCAACATCCACCTTCTGGACAGCTTCTAAATGATTATTAACATCACCACTAGACCACATATATTGTGAAGCCTCTTTTCTGTATGGATGAAAGTGAGGTTGTCAAAGGACCCCCACCTGTGAAGCAGAAGAAGAATCCTACTCCATTCAGCAACTTAAAGAAAGACAGATGTATCTGACCCAGTCCTTTACTTCCTTCTCATCCTCTAATCTTGCTTGAATGTAGAAAGTAAACCCAAATGTTGTTGCCCATATCACCTAACTTCAGGCAGGGAAATACATGCTGCTCCTTACTTAAATGGGGAATTTTTTGTATCTGTAGCATTAGTGGTAGTTTCAGGAAATAATTTGGGATTTTATTTACACATCCTGAGTGCTACTTTCTGAAAATGGCAAAATAATGCATGCAACACTCATGTGACAACATGATTAATTCTACATCAATCAGTTGTTGTAATGGACATAATTATAACAGGATGTTGTCTTTTCACCATCTTCCTTCTTTCAAAGAGCTTATACAGCTTTGGACTTGTAGAGAAAACATCCTCACATTTCTTTTGAGGCAAATTCTTCAGAGTTAGTAACAAAAGAAGTAACAATGGCTGTTTAAAAAGTTATGCTGAAATTGTAACACTCCAGTTTACAGAGGCAGAGTAAGAATTAAAAATGCTCATTAATTTCAACTTTGAAAGCAGTATTAAACTCTACTTTTAGCAATTGTAATTGGGACACTGAACTGTATTAAAGAAATATTAAGAAACAACACAAATGACTGATTTATCACATGGACTAAAAAGCAACTGATCGCTATGTTGAGATCTGCTCTCTCTACAGGAGACACCTAAGGGATCTCACCAACATCTGTAACATCCTGTGTCGGCATAAGGCACATTCAAGTTCTTACAAACAAGTATACGTCCATTCCCCCAGCCTGTGGCTTGGTGTCTAAACGCTGCATTGATGTCTAACACCCTGCTAAGAGCACTAGCTGCCTCACAGCCACATGAAGTGCAGAGATTTGGCTTTAACAAACCTCTCCCTGTCACTAGGGAAACCCAGCAGTGAGTATCACTGACTCCATGTCACGCTGCGAGCATACGCACCGGGACAGGTTTTCTGACACCAGCAGTGAGGTGATGACTGCTGCCTAAGATCACTGAAGATCCTGCCAGATATTTGCAGAATACAAATGTACAAATGTATGCTGAGATAGAACATTGCACTTCAGTACAGTGTGCCTGAGGGAGTAAGGAAGGTTTCTTTTGCTTTTCTGATTTTATGGAGCTACACAATGTACTTGTCACTGGGTCTCCAGATATCAGACTGTCAGTAAAACTGCACAAATGGTTATATACTGATTTTCCACCACAATGTTCTTTTGAATAGCATTCAAACTTTGCTTTCTTCCAATAACTCTTTTATCATGTAGGTTTTTTGCATTGTTTTATATGCAGAGTTTTTGACTGGCTATGTCCTTTCTAGACTTTTGGAGCATATTAAGTTTGCTTAGCCCTCCTGGCTTTAATTTGTCTTTCATACGTGGAACCAACTATCATGCTGTGATCTTGTCTGACTCATAAGTATGTAAGGAGAGGCCTTCAGTAAAAATTTACACTAGCTTTTGTGGAGAACATTGCCTCCTGTCATTGTGAATGTTCATTTATTTATTCAGAGTACTGATGCTGGTGATGTGGTCTCATCAGATCTCACAAGGAATTCACAGTTCCTTGCCTGAAAGTTGTTGATGTGACATGCCGTCAGCATTTTTCCTATTTTTCAACTTATGATGTTCCTCTTCAGGAAAAAAACCCTTTTGAAAGCATTCCTAGTGTGGGTGCTGCAAAGCTGCAGTGAACAGCTGCTCTCCAACCTTGCTCTGGGGGCTTTAAAAAATATATATATGTGGAATTGTGTCAAGGTTTCTGGTTCATGGATATTATTAACTGACTGGGTGCATCTTGTAGGGCTGCTCTGAAAATCTGTTTCTGCAAATCCCATTAGTGGATGCAACAGCAGCAGTGATCGAGTTGGACTTTGGTGATCTTTCCTTGTGAGTCACTTCCAGCTTGAGACATTCTACGATTCTATGACATTATAAACCTCCAAGTATTTTTAGATTATATGTTAGTCTTTTGAGAGCCAAGGAATTCAGGTTTTTAAGATCAGGTTATCTCAAAGCTTAACACTTATTTATGAAGTCAGTGGGACTGTTAATATTCCATCTGCTAGGATGATTAGGTTTTTCCAGTGTTTTTGGCACATAATTTCTCACATCCTCAATCTTTCACCCATACCTACTGCCATAGGTCACCCTAATAGCTTCTTTCTCTTTCCGCTTCTTGCCCTTGTTTGAACTCCTTCTCAAGGGAGCCCTATAAGAATATTAGAAAACATCAGGGAACATCTTTGAAATTGTACTTTCAATCCTTTTAATGAAGAAGAAAAAGTATTTTAAATAACTAAATGCTTACCCAAGATCTGCAAGTTTTCGCTTTAGTTTTTCTGTATGCCCCACAGTAGGGCTAGTTGTTCTTGCTGCCTGAGCACTTGTGGCACCATCTAGGATACATTTGTACATGGAAGAATGTACATTATTAATTTTAATTGCTACTTTCCATCCAGAACACTTTGTGTATCTTTTCATAACTAGATACCCATACATGTACATGTGTGTGAGTACACAATTTAATTAGGGGAATTCTCATTTTTAGGAAGATGGTATGAACAGGAATGAAAACAAATACTTTCAGAATTTGAAAATACACAAAGATCTTATTTTAATTAAAGAAAATCAGAAGTTAATATTGATTGAGTTTTAATGAATACGTAATAAATTGAACAACACAAAGTATTTCTAGGCAAACATTCCAGTGAATCCATTTTTAAACTCAGCAGTAGAAGTTTATTTTTTACAAATTCATTTGGTATGTATCCTTTACTTCCAAAATTACTCCTAAAATTATTTTTGCAACTTTGAAGCCAAGGGTACCTTTTATGACGGACATGCTATGAAACAGTTAATCAGTTTAGCCTGAACATCTTTGCTAAATTAAACATCTAACCTAAAATCTAACCATTCTGAATTAAAAAAAAAACCCAAACAAAAAACCAAACAAAACCCCCCCAAAACCTAAAAGTAGCTTAGTTAATAAATTTTCCCTGAGGCATCTATCAATTTTTGATCTCTTCTACAAATGCTATCAAACCCTAAAGAGGAAACAGGCTGCAGTACCTATATAGCAAAACAATGAATCTGAGTCTGGCAAACATCCTGTGAAATCTACATGGAAGCTAAAAGAAAACACACAGTAGTTTAAAAATTCAGACACAGTGACCCTTAAACATAAAGAGCATCCCCAAATACCCTAGAGGAAGCAAATGAAGGTCAGTCACTCATGTCACTTGTGGTTTGGTGGCTTTTGCAATGTGACTTCAGACATACAGTAACTTTAACTGGAAGCACTTCTGGGTTTGTGGATTTCTCCTACTGTTGCTGCTTAAATTAAATGCTCAGCATTAACCCAAAGTACCACAGCACTATCACAGGACAGTCAGCTATGTGTATAAAATTTTGTGCGTTGCTTGATAGATGATACCTGCCCAAATTTTCATTTGAGCAAAAAATTTCATGTGCAATTAATTGGTTCTTAAATCCTTTGAAAAGCAGGAAAATAAGCTCTTTGCAATACCCACACTCTAAAAGCCATACTATTTCCACCAACACAAGTCCTTATGCTAAAAAAATATAAATTTCAAGAACTAACAAGTAATCTCATTCCAAAAAAGCAAAAAAAAAAAACTAATATGAAGAACGACTATAAAGCAAGATGAAGTCTCCAAAGAGAAAATCCATTCCCCAAGGAGGTCGAGGAGAACTTCAGGCAATGCACACTCTGCATCAACCCTACACTGTACATTCTTCTTTCCTGTTTCCTCTTACAGTTCCTCCTTCACCTTTAATGCACACTTCTCATTTAACCACTGCCAAAATTGTCGCAAGAATTACAACTTGCAACCTTTACTTTCACACTAGTTATTCACAGGCAAGTGGGGCTTCAGGGCAAGGGGCAGTGGGTTTTTCTGAGAAACTTCTTAGTGAAAGTCAAGAAATTATAAAGTACACTGGTTTTGTGCTGGGCAAATAATTACAGCATTTAGTAGATGGAAGTTTTGTTGCTGTAGTAGAAAAAAATAATCTGGAGAGCTCAGCAGGAATACATAGCAGCTACTTGGAATGGCAAATTTCTGTTCGGGCTCTTGTATCCCTATGATCCCCCTCCCACGCAGATGGGGACAGCCAGGAGGGTCCTTTAAATAATGATGACTTGTTGAGGAAAATATTTGTGCTGGCTATGGAACACAGTGGAAAATGGATAGGCTAGGTCCTGAAACCAGCTTCAGTGGCAGAGTGGATCTGAATCTAGAGCGCCTCGCATGCAGGAAGTACTCAATGCTTGGCACACGGCACTGATCAAGAACCAGAGCCACAGGCGCCCTGCCTGGACAGGAGGGGACTTTGGCCACCCTGCTCAGGTGCATCTTCCCTGACTCCTTGTAGTTCTTCAGAGAAGGTAAGGGAAAGCTGGTTTCTCAGAATAAAACACACAGAAGCTGTTTAATCCATCACTTCCAGCTGAAAGCTGTGTGGCTGGTGGATGTGGAATACACTAGACCTCACCCCCCTGCCCACGGTCACAAAGCACTTGCAGCAGCCTCACATCAGTGAGCGCTGCCCACTGTGGTCACCTCGCTGCCCTGTCAAAGGATGATGCTGTTGCACAAACCAGGCAGAACTGAAGAAAATAAAGTCATCACATATAAATGAAAAAGCTGTGCTTATAAGCTCATCATTTTGCAATGAAACTAATCTCATGGCACTTCAACCCTTCCACAACACTGCAGGATCTCTTAAGAAAAAAAAGAAAAGACAAGTGTGAGCTTGCTAATGCTCACTTCTGCTACTGAGAGACTAACCCATGGACATATGTGTGTCCACACAGGTGCTCTCTCTCCATCTCTAAAAAACCCCACCTGATCACACAAAACAAATGCAATGTATCTTTTTATTTTCTGAGCTGTATGAGTTTAACAGACAAATTAACAATCATTTAAAATAGCATTGCTGCAGCACTTGTTGCCAAACAACTGCTCTAATATATTTCTTATTTTTGTAGGACTTACTAAAAAACATTTTTTCCACTTGAAATTAAATTGCTCTGGTTAATTCTAATGTATTACAGAGCAGAACCTGGACACGCCCAAAAGCATTGGTCGTTTACGTAACAGTCACAGTGAGGAAAGTATTACAGCAATATTTATACAGAGGTTGTTTTTCAAACCTAAAATGGAAAGAGAGATACAGTGGGCAGAATGCAATGCCCTGTTCCTTACTCTACAAGGTTAGTTTCCACTAATTTTTTATCAAGGTATTTTTCATACATCAGTTGGAAATGCAGGATTTAGGACCTCCCTGACAAACCAATCATACATTCAAGCTGAGTTTGTAAAGTCACATTCTTATGTTCACACCCTTATTTTTACTTGCAAAACTCCCTAACAATTTAACCTAGTTGCAACTAGCAATTTTCAGAACTCATGCAAAAATGCTTGCAATATATTAACCTATCCTAAATTCAGTAAAGTTTCATTACACTGTCTTTTATGAACCTGTGTGAAAGCCCTGTATAAAGATGAAGAAAAAACAGGGTTTAAATCAGTAGCAAGTCTTTTCAGACACACAAACACAAATATTCAATAAATTGATCTTTTCAGTTAATTCAAGCAAGCCAAACTCTGTTACGAGCCTATCTAGACCTCCTCTTGCAGCCCTCACTTACAAACAATTTTTATTATGTATTTTAGCTTATGTGATAGTTTGAGAATGCAAGGTACATAGCTAAGAATGCTGAAGCAGTGTCAAAAGCTAATTCTGACCTCAAAATGCATCTGAAAAGGACAGCTCAGTATTCTGTGACATATCATATTGTTTATTCTTATAATAAACTGGAATCTGAGGTATATACCTGAGCTACATATAATTGCACCCTGTTTTATCCACCTAGCATTTAAAGAGTCTGAATTAAATTAATAACAATGAGGCCAATCTCCCTAAGAAATTACTTTTTTTTTTCTGTAAATGAGAAGTCTCCAGACACTAACCTCTTGTTAAACCTAGACTTTGCTGCCTCTCAGCAATTAAAAGCTACAATCTGTTGTTCTTGCTTTACACTCCTTTCCGCACCCTCCAAAAAAATCATCTAGCAGAGCCAAAATCACATTATTTGAGTAAGTACACGGTGTTAGCATGTTTCTAATGTGGAGGTGTCCCAAGGTCAAATAACACTTTTTTTTAAAAACACAATACAACATATTCTTAAAGGCAACTTCCTCCTGGTTTTTTCAGTGAGTTCCAAGAAAGCCAAAAAAAAAAAGAAAGTAAGCAGTTCCCTGTCCCATTTTAAACTTTGTCCTTTTCTTATACCATCATACAAGGTCATTTTTAAGTTTTTGACTTCCAGGTAGGCAAAAGAAATTACAAGATGATGACCCCCTAGTTGCTAAGGTCCTACTGCACAACAAAAGGTCATAAAGCAGATAGATGTGAGGAAAACGATGCATCAATTTATTGTAAAAGAAACAGTAATACCTTTATCCTGCAAAATATTCCTGCCAGCTGGGTGATGCAAAGGAGATGCTTCAGAGCTGTGCCCAGATTTTGAAGGAGAGGAAAGTGGAGTGTCTCCCCGAGCATTTGGGGAAAGGACACCTCCTTTGTGATGCTGTTCTTCTTCTTGGTTTTCAGTTAGGTTGTCAAGTGAGATTGCTGCACTGCTAGCCACAGGGGAGAGGGAGGAAGCACCAGAATCTGATGCTGGTGAGGATGCTCTCATGCATAAGGGCAGTGGTGATTTTGAAATGTGCATGGGACTACTGTAACTGTGTGATGGCTGTTGGTACAAGAGATTATAAAGCAGGTTATACCACTTAGTAAGCAAACAGAGCAAGATTTACTTTGAACATGCAATTCTTTTATTAATTATTTAGCTTTCTATTTGTATGAAATGCTGTAGCAATTCATGACATTACCCTTTGATATCACACACAGTGTTGTTTATTGGTATTTGCTTTCAGACGAAGTCAGAGTAGGACAAAACAATGAGCAAATATTGTATCAATTGTGTTAACAAATTAACAAATAGAGAAACGCACAATTCAAGCTCCTGTCACCTCCTGCATAAATGAAAAGACCTGCCCTGCATTATAAAGCACATGTAAATTTAAAAGACCAGGATTCTGGTTAAAACACAACAGAACCAAAAAAACAGGTGTGCTGACTCAAAAGGAGACCGGACTTGCACATCACTCAAGGACATTCACAGCAGACTGGCCACAGAGGAATAAATACTGCCTGTGCTACAATGAAAGGATAAAAATAGAGGATGAAAAAAACTTACAGGGACAATCTAGCACACCACAGGAAGCCTGAAAGATAGGGTAGAGTCCTTCTCACCTTTCGTTCCAGGCTGTCCTCCCCATCAGTTGAACTGATGCTATCATACAGCCGCGTTCTGGAAGGCCTCTGCCGCTTGTTCTTCACTGAGAGCTGAGCTCGAGTCTTCAGAGCTTTGGAGTCCAGTCTCTCTGTTTCTGGAACTGCTTCATTGAAATCTGTATGAAAACATGATTTGAAGCTGTTTAACAGAAGGATCTTTCACTATTTTTTCCTAACAAAAGGAATTGTTGTACAAACAATTGCAAATACATGCACTTTGCATAGAGTCATAGAATCATTTAGGTTAGAAAAGACACGTTTTACTTGTACCTGTACCTTCATAACTCCTATTTTTCCCCAGAAAAAGAATTACCTGCATAAACAAGTTTGCATAAACAATCTGTACAGACTCAGCAAGGGCATAGTGAAGAATCAACTGCAGATATTTAGGAATTCAACAAAGTATTCCCACTGTTACACAGACGACCACACAAACCTAGCTGTACCAGAAAGCAGATCCACCCAGACTCCTTCAAAGGGAGTTGCATGTGCTTGGCCTGCAGAGAGTTCTCCTCCACCAGGGCATAAACATCAGTAGGCGATACATGAAAACTGGGTAAGTATTTCACATAAAAATGGAACAATGATACCATCTTACTTGCCTGGCTTCAAAGACACCCGATTCCTGAGTGTCTCATGAGCAAGGTATATACTGAACATTTCACATATGACTTGCCTCTACAACTAAAACTAACATAGCTGCACTTGCCTTTGCTATCAACCATCCACTCAAATGAAATCTGAGTATTGCAGCAAATCTAACATTTTACAAAGCTGCAGTAACTAAGACTAAAAACATTTTAAAAGGTCTTTTTGTACTTTACAAGAAAAAGAATAGATTCTTTATCGTTTTAACAATTTTTTTTTCAACCCTCACAGTAAAAATCAAACAATAATCCATTAGACTCATTTACTTGTCTACATACTGCATTCATAATACATTAATTAATCAAAATCTGATCTTAGAGATATTTTACTTTTCTTCTATGTGTAAGAGTTAAATTTTACTTCACGTGATACTACAGAATAATTAGCATTGTCTGACTTGCAATTATGCTTCTACCCTAAGTACTCCACAGGATAACTACACATTGTCATGGCTTGAACTGCTTGTATTTGCTCCTTCAGGTGTACACACTTCCATACATCCCTTCATTTCCCTGCTGAAATTATTCAAACTATCAACACAGGACTGCAAATGGTATTCACAGAAGCGTTCATATGGGCTTTCTTAAAGCAAAAGACCATCAGGGCCTGGAGTTTCCTACTTCCTCCACCCCATCACTGGTCCTGCCCTGCTTTGTTGCAGTGGAACTGGGCTGCTGCCTGATGGTCTCTGCCCCAGCCACATGTGCTGCCACCCCCAGTCCCAGCTCCCAGTTCTGCAGAGACTGGCTGGCCCTCACAGTTCCCAGCACAAACCCACAACCTCACATGATGCTGTAGAAATCTCCCAACCCACTGGGGAGTCTGGAAAATCTCTCACATAAAAGTCGTAATAGTTTTTATTTCACTCTCAGAGTCAATGTCACGAGACTTTCTTTCATCAGACGTTAAACCACTTGACTCCAATGTTCTTCCATCCAAATTATTTCAGTACCACTGTGAAGCAGGAAAGAGCTCACTTGTACTCCCACTGTTTTTCCATTAGACAGGCTGACAGAATTTCAAATCTTCTGTGAACTGATGCATCCCTGGGTATTCAAAGACACCCAGAAAATACAGCCACAAAGTGGCTTGAATGGGCACTTGCACAGAGGTGTCAAAGTCTGAGACTGTCAAAGTCGGCCTCAGCACTGAACTGCTTGGATTTCAAACCAGTGACTCCTGCCAGTAAACAGCTTGATTCTCTGCTGCAGGCACAGCTCATGATCACTAAACCAGAAAGCTACAATGCACTTTATCCATTTTTCTGGACTCTCAGAATAAACCATATATTTGTAAAGGAAACACAACCCTTAGTCTAGTATTCCCTGGAAAAGCAAAGAAAGAATTATGTGGGCCATAGTGGTTTTGATTTTCTCTTTTTAACTTCCACTGATGTTTCTGGCAGCCCCTTAAGCTCAGTGTGAGTTTATGTTACAGCCTGAGGAGTCGTGCAGTCTGGCAGGATGCTAAACGTGGCCAGAGCACCGGCAGTGTCAGGAACAGGTATGCTCAAATGTTTGCAACCATCAGGCTGCATCCATTGCTTCCTCCCAAGTCTCCTACCAGGCAAGACTGTAATAAACACGTCAGATGCCACTGAAACAAAAAAATACTTGATACAATTTAAATTAAAGTATTATATTTTTACATAACCTAATTTTTTGATGGAAGACAGACCTGCAGCCTTCTGAATAAAAATTCTGGGATGTGGCTGTCTACACACAGTTCTACCCCAGGAACGTAATGCAGAAGCTTGATCAAGAAGCATGTGTTTTACTTGCCAAACATGAGCCAGAAAAGAGACTGGAGCACTGTGTGAATGTCACAAAGGCAGTGTGCACAACCCACAGCACCCAGAGAGACTCTACTCACTTCCAAAACATCATGGACAACTCCCCTGCCCTTTATAACTCCTCTGCAAACACTCACAGGTTGATGGTAGGTTCTTTTCTTCAAAGGTTTGAACAAGAGTGATACAGACACCTAGGCTCTTTACAGCCTGATACAGACCTCAGAAACTGACACAGAATTTACCGGAAAAGGTATATGGAAGTCAAAGAGTCTTACAGTACATTTAAGGATATCCTTATTTTAAAAAAGGAGGGGTTTTTTCTCTTGTTAAAACCACAAATACAGCCTGGAATCTAAGGTCTAACTATGCTGCTTCTGCTTTCAAAAAATCATTGCTCATTATCTGTTTTCCCTAGCAAATAAGTTTTGTTTTTATTCATGTGGTTAAACTTGGGCATTTAAATTCACAGATCATCTAGTCTAACACTCAGAAGAAATTAACACTGGTAAGTAACCTTTCTCCAGGAGAATATTTTTGCAATGAAAAAAGGTAGCTCTTGGAGAATTTTCATGCAAATGCATCAATCGGAAAACATAATTTTGAAGCAGTGGCATGAAGATTTTTAATGCTATACTAAGAACTTCCAAATTTTTGGAATGAATTTTACAATTTTTCTGGGTTTTTTTACATGTAGAAATTCCTGGATTTTAGCTCTTGAGCCACAGACGTGTGTTGACATTGTTACAACAGTACCTGTAAGCACCATTTTTCTCAATCAGGTGAAGAAAACATACTTTCCTCTCCTGACAAAAACTGAAAGGATTTGTGTTAACAGTACTGCTAAGTATTAAATGTTTTATAACACTTACTGAGTCTCTGTGGCAGAATTACAGACTTTCTTGTCACCCTGTGTGCTTTTCTGAACTTCAGAGATTTCAGTACAATTAACACTTGACAGAAAAAAGCAGGCCTGTGGAGATTTGTGGAAACCAATTGCACAAGGTCTGCATATCACCTAAAACCATTTCAGCAGGACTAGCTCTTTTTTATACACATAACTTGTTAAAAATGTAATTCATATTGATTTGTTTGTAGGGCAATATTGTTGGGGTCCACACATGAAATGACTGCTAAAATATCAATTTTAATAAAACACCTCTGTGCTTGTAAGAAATTAATTTATTTCATAATGTATTGCTTTTTTTCAACAGCGAAATAAATAATAATAGAGTTTATAGGAATCCTGGGCTGCACAAAAAGCAGGGTGGCCAGAGGTGATTCTGCCCCTTTGCTCTCGTGAGACCCCACCTGGAGTGCTGCATCTAGCTCTGGGACTCCCAGCCTGAGGAGGACGTGGAACTGTTGGATCAAGTCCAGAGGAAGACCACGAAGTTGATAAGGGGACTGGAGCACCTCCCCTGTGAAGACAGGCTGAGAAAGTTGGGGCTGCTCAGCCTGGAGAAGAGAAGGTTGTGCAGAGACCTCATGGCACCTTCCAGTATGGGAAGGGGCCCTACAGGGAAGCCAGACAGGGACTCTTTGTCAGGAACTGTAGTGACAGGACAAGGAGCAATCGTTCAGACTGAAAGAGGGGACATTTGGGTTAGATATATGGAAGGAATTCTTCACTGTGAGGCTGGTGAGATACTGAAGCAGGTTGTCCAGGGAGGCTGCGGATGCCCCATGCTTTGCAGTGTTCAAAGCCAGACTGGATAAGGCTTTGAGCAATCTAGTGAAAGGCATCCCTGGCCATGGCAGCGGGGTTGGGACTAGATGATCTTTAAGGTACTTCCAACCCAAACCATTCTATGATTCATAGGATTTATGGTTTGGTTCAAACAAACCTTGACTTAAGCCATCCAGGCAGGTCACTTGCTTAGTATCTAGATTTTCCACTGGATCTCCTCTAGAAACTTCTCCAAAAGATGTCTGCCTTTCAAAAATGTTGTTGTTATTGTTAACCTGGCTTCCATTTTGCTTCATTAGCCTGAAAACTTCTGCTTCCAAGTCTTGTATCTGAAAGAAATACAACACAGTATTACCAGTAATATTCACCCCAATACACTCTCCCCATTACAGACGCTATTTTTCCAGAATATCAGACAGAATTGTCTCATTCTTCAAATATAAGAGTACATTCTACTCACACGAGCTTGTAAGCCTTGAACCTCTACAAGGTGTGCTTTCTCCAAATCTTCTAGTTTCTTTCGTTCAGCTTCCTGGCGTTTGATGAAGTCAAGTTCTCTTAGGGGGAAAAAAAAAGTATTTGCTGTCACCAAAGCAATCGAAGCAGTTGAAACAAAAGCATCAAAGCAATTGAAATAAAAACCAAAATGTTTGCTACTCATCAGAAAAATCTGTCCTTAGCAAATAAATTATCACTTAATAAGAACTATGAAACTGCAATCAGGACAAAATCTTAAGCAGTCTAAGTCAATATGCTAGGTGATGATATAAAAATGGCAAGAGCAACTTATCTGGAAAAAAAAATCTCAGATTTTACTGATAATCAGAACAGTTAAACTAGTTTCTTTTCCTAATCTGTGTTTACAACAAAACCAACGTAGCTTAGTTTATGCTGTTCTCTGTAATAGGAAATGGAGCAAAGTCTGTTTTACCAGAGTATGACTGTGCTCCTTCACAGAAAGGACATCCTCTAAGTTTGCAGGTACAAATCAAATTTTTGAAAGGGTCAGTTTAGGAGTCTGAGGTACTTAAAAAGACTAGATCTTTTACTAATGTAAAGCAGAATATCAATAGAAAGCTATCCAAACTCATTCTAGTGACTTTCCCTATCCCTTTTTATTTTGAATATCAAAGATATTAGTGATAGAAAGCACACAAGATGCAAACTAGTTCTGAAACAGTCACGAAATTCCAGGACAGGTAATGTCTAACCCCCTTTTCAGTGGGACAGGATATTCATTTCTGCAATCCCAATTATCACTTGACATTGCTGTGTATCTTTGAGTTTTCTTCTTTAAATAAGTATATTTCAGCAGAAAATGAAAAAAGCTGCAGCCAAAAAAAAAAGTAATTTGGGGAATGGAAGCTGTTATAGAAATGTAAGATGTTATTATTCTTGCTAGCCACCAGGGAGAGGGGACCACATGAAATAGAGGGGGCCAGATAATCATCAGTTAGCTCAACTCAGCTCAAACATTCTTGGCATCTACAAGAAGAAGAAAAATAAAATGTAAAATGTAACAAAACAATATTCTTTTTGATGTTACATTAGTACACAGCAGGAATGAATCCAGCTGATACACTACCAACGTAAATTGCTGCAAACTTACTAACCAAATGCTTTACTATGATTACTCTTAGTTGTTTGCAATTACATTGAACTATCTCCTACTTCTGAAACATACCAACCTGGAATATTACAGACTAAGTCTTTATTTAGGTACAGTATGACTACAGCTTGAATACTAGCATTTTTCCAAAATAAAGAGTCCATGATTTTCATAAATAAAAAAGTGGAAAACAGTGTTTACCTTACAGGTGTTTAACAGTGGGTTTCATATTTCAAAATATATCACATACATGTTTTCTATCTGGCCACTAAGTCATTTGCTGAGCCGGGTGTAGCTGCTTACTTTTGCTGAAAATCCTTGATTAATTTCTTTGCCTTGTTATATTTCTTCTCCAGAGCCTGATACTGGCTTTGCGTCTCCTTGAGGTGCTCATTCACTGTGTGACACAGGGTTTGTGCCTCAATCCAATAACTCTCTAATTTCATCATCCTTTCCTTATTCTCCTCAATGTTCTGCTGGAGTTGGGTCTTCTCCAATTCCCACCTCACCTTCTCATTCTCAGCAGCCTGCAGCTGAACAAAGGAGTGGAGATGCAGTCCATAAAAAGCTGCAAAGTGCAGCCTAATAGTTTAGGATTAATTCAAACAACGCGAATAGCGAGAATCAGTGAATCAGTAACTACAATAGTAATATGCTAGCAGTGGGCAGTGTTCCAGGACAAAGAAAACAGGCTGACACATGTATTATTCTTCCTCAGAAAACCAAGCAGAGTCTTTGCTCAGTGTTCCAGTGCAGCCTCTATGCTTCTCTGGGTTATAGTAACCTATTTGACTGACTGACATTTAAAAATGTCAGTAGTGGAGGACTCAGGCAAACTGCAGGCTTAATCAGCCAGCACATGGGATGTATTTTGGTTTATGCATGTGACTCAGGTGCTATAAACCATTCACACACTTTCAGAAAATGATGACATTTCTTATTTTGGGATGGGGGAATTTGATTTCCAGATTTTTTTCTGTGTTAGGGCTGTCATTTCATAACTGAAGCTAACTGCAGGTTTCAGTGTTTGGTGCTGGGTAAGGGTAGGGTTATACAGCATCTTGTGTAATTTAGCTCCTAGAATTTAGTGAACAAAAATGCCTTAACATTCCTGTTTATTTATCAAGACTTTTTAATTTGCTCTAGGCAGTTCTGCTAGCATCATGGCTGATACACAGCAAAAAAATTAACTTGTTTGCAGTTTTATTAGTAATATACCAGAACTAGTCACATTTTCTTCAGCTCTATCGCAAAGACATGCCAAAAAGGTCCAACACTATAAGGCACATTAACCCTAACTTTGCAAATGGATTTGCACAGATGAATGTTTACATCCACACATTGATGCCATCAAGTCAATGGGCCTCGGCACAATCCCAAGGGATCGACTCTGTGGCTCCAATTGCTAGATTGGAACTGGAAAGCAGAGGAAGAAAAGATTTTTGACTTTCTGGACTGAGACAGGAAAACAGAAACTGTCCTTACAGAAAATAGTTGCACTTTGAATTTCTTTTTAACAATAATTAATGCAGATTTGATAAACACTATGCAAAACACACAGTGAGTGCAAATGTTGCTGGGAGGAAATAATAATCTAAAATCTTTTTCTGAAGTACAGTTTTCTCTTTTTCTTATTTTTTTTCCTTTATAATGTACTCAGACTCAAAGGGAAGGATGTCATTATAAAACCTAGTATTGCTGAACAACTGAATAATCTGTTGGGTTCCCATAAAGGTTACCCTAGTACAAAAAAACCCAATTCATTTTTATTGCTATAGCAAATTTAATTTATTAACTAGCAGCTGATTGTGAGATAATGTTTTCTTTTAAACTGGTCATGTTTTTCCTTCCTAGACTATCTTTTAAAGAGAACTGCAACAATACGAAACAACACTTTTTCTTCTGTATATAAAAATAATTTCTATTAAATACCTTTAAACACATCAGGTTTTTAAAAAATGTCGATAAAGGAAAGTAGCGCAGGGATACTTTAACATCACTGGTAAATAAAAAACCTACTAACTTCAACTTGAATATTCAATCCAAATATAATTTTAAAACCTGAAAAAATGCATCAGAATTTTAAAACTAGAAATCTGCCATTTAGTCATTATGGCACTCCTTAAAACATATGTTTAATTGAAGCTACAAAAGTTGGCAGTTTCTTTTAATAGCAGCACTTAAGATTTTTACTTGAAACTTGGAATAAAGAATATACATCCAAATAAGATTTATCCGAACCACTGTCCTTCTTAATCAGCCTTTAAAAAGGATGTTGACTTCTCCACCCACATAAAGATACATGTCTTCAGATCTGATTTTGCATGAAGAAAAAAACATCATGTATTAACCATATATTGATTCTTACCTTTGTCTTCAGCTTCTGAATTTCAGCTTCTGTAACTGCATGTTTGATTTGCAACTAGAATTGAAAATATAAAATAAACAAGTGAAGTCACAGAGAGTACTCCGGTATTTTTAAAGCCTGTGCTGCAAGTTGAATGCCTTATTACATAGCAGAAGGCCCTGAAGAGTGCTGCAGTGCAGTAGATTGTAAATTAAAATGTCTAGCTTGCAAAATGACTCAGTCTGTGCAACCTAATTAAAGATAGGATGCCGTCTAACCACTCATAATTTCAAATCAGAACATCCAATCTGTTTAGCAAAACCAAATGTCTTATGTTTAAAAAAAATAGATGTTATCCTGCTGGGCTTTGCTCTCCTCTGATGTGAATGTGAAATACGTCCCAGTGCTGAAAGTCCCACTGCACTGATTAAAGCAGGCACGTTACAAAAAAGCAAATATGGAAATAAGTGATTTAACAACTCAAGAAGTCAGGAAAACCTTCAGGGAAGATTCCACACATTTATTTCATGCAAGAAGAAAGGTAAACTGATGCTATCCTTCACCATTAGCTGGAGTTACTCTGCTCAAGCCAGCTAATCTCAATCAAGAGCAGTTACACAGGGAAACTGTAAATAACAGCAACAGCATTCAAGCACACAAAGCGATTGCAAGCAGATTAACAGCCCAGGCACTGTGCTAAAGGTTGTAGTTACATCACCAAGCAGCCACAACAACAGGGGATCTGTACAGGGAGAGGGTTGGTGTGGAGGACCTGACATCCACCTGCACAATTGCTGTGGGATTTCTTCTGTACTAACCCACATTAGTCTGATGCTGTGAACAGCCACTACTTTGAGTGTATTTATTAGGCAACATCCTGAAACACTGCTAGTTTTACCGCAGAGGTCTGCTGTTCGCAAGCCCCAGGAACGCCCTGAGGTACGAACTGAACCACAGCTTCAGCAGCATAACCCCAGCCCAAATGGAAACGATCACGCACATGTACCCAACACCAGCCTGCACCCCAATCCCTGCTGCTGTGCTGTTTAAAGCAGGCAGCACGGACAAACTTCTGACAGGCCCCAAAACCTTACACTGAATCAGTGACTCGTGTACGTTGGGTATGGAGCTGAGAGCAGCAAGGGCAAAACTGAATTACAGCCTGAGCGAGCACTGCAGTGGAGACAAGGCCATCGTCCATTATTTATGAATAGAAGGAATAGTCACGGAAAAGCATGTTTTACATGCAGGTTACTTCTCTTGCAAGACTAACATGAGCTTTTGGGAATAGTTTATGTTGAGCTAATAGAGTCTGTGAGATCGTTGTACTGAACCAAAAACTAACATCTCTGGTGAAGCAACGGCTACATTCTTGAAGACCCAGCCGTTAGTAAGAAAATGTGCAAATTAATCAAAGGAGAAGTTCTTCTGGAAGAGTGGAATAATTTTCAAAGTAACAGGAGCCATCACTGAGCCAGTACAAGTATCTCTGAAAAATGCTAAGCTAATTTAGAAATTCCCTTTTCATAAAGTCCCTTGAATGCCCTTCTTGTGGCGTAGGAAATTATACAGTTTGGTCTGCAAATCAGCCTTAATTAATTTACTGAATAAACCAAGTCCTTTTTAAGGTGGAGAATTCCTCAATTTATGCTGGACAGAATAAAGGAGACACCAATTCACCAGTTCCATTTAGGAATCTTCTTTCCAACATTCATTTCATGGTCACAGTCTCCAGAGGAGATGGTAAGAACTTCTAGTGCCCACAATCATCTGTTACCTATGCTCACTTTTTGACTTTGCACTGAAAAGTGTTACAACTCTTCATGTGCTCAGTGAGAGCAGATGTAAGATTTCATTTCAAGTGAAACCAGGCACTGACTACAGCAGCTTGCAGAAACACAGGTAACCCGCGGATCACAGGGCTCCTGAGGAAGGGCCACAGGGGAGCTGGGCTACTGGCCCAGGATGGAGAGGTGCCAGCACAGCTGGGAACAGGGCACTTGGCTGCCCTGGAGCTGGTGTCAATGGCAAGAAGTTGCCTGTGAAGCTACTGCACCCAGTAGGCCAGGAAGCTGAGAAGGACATACCCCTTTTTATAAGCACACATATTAGAGGAAACAAAGGAGATACTTTAATTAGCATTTGCAAGAAGTTACTTGCAATTTTTGAGCTCAGTCATTCCAACCTCTGATCTGCAGTTTTCAAGGACTGAGAACTGTTTTCTCTCATCATTGCATTCCTGTTAATAGTGAAAAATTATGAAAGAACCATCTCAAAACATCACGGTGTTTATAAAATGCCCAGCCCTTTGCTTAGTTCTGCTACACTGTTCTGGGATGAAATAAAATCAGGGGAATAATAGTTGAGCTAGATTTTCCCCTTTGCATACTTAATAATGAAATGGAAAAGCCAAGACTCAAAGCCTTAGGCTACCTGCTGACAGTCCACTCCCATCTCTTCTAAAACCCCACAAATCTATAAGGAGCACTTAAAGAGCTTATTATTACATACACATACACTCCAAATTGTTGCATAAATGACAATCTGCTCAGGTACAGATGGTTTTAACAGTTATTTTCATGCTCTCTGTTATTAAGTTAAAAAAATGAATACTGAGCACCCAGTCAGATCATTCAATCAGTACATGGTACAGCAGATCCCACTGAGGCAGAAGAAAAAAGACACTTTTCTGCTTAACAGAAAAATGTGTAGCTGGATATGTACTTTTTTAACAAAAAGAACTAATTATGCTTGTAGAATTGATGAGCAATACTAACACATTTATAGGTTAGACCAAACAACAGGCAAGGCCAACTATGTGGCAAGAAAATCTGGACTCTACAGCTAAAATTTTTTAAGTTTACTAACAGGGGATCAGAAATCTTTATTCCTTGTCCTATATAATGCCAGACAAATTCTCAGCAGATACTATTCTGTGGGGTTTTTTTTGTTTTAAGTCAATATAAAATTGTGAATGCATCACTTCAAGAAAGACATTTTGAGTAAATTTTGGCACATTTCCTATTCAAATATGCCTTGAAAAGCTGATTAATTTTCTTCAAAATAATAAAACTTGTTATAAAAGGTAAGTTCTAGAGAGAAAATGGATTGAATTCATCAAGACTGCAAAAGGTTGAATGGGATGAAAGTCTAGCAAATGTTAAAATATCAGGAGTACACTGGGAAGGAAAGTACTCAATAGAATAATCTAATCATCTCCATGACAATTTTTACGTAATCATTATATATTTTTGCATATAATAATCATCCATTTTTCATACACTTCATTAAAACATGAAATAATGAATTCTTACATAAATGTCCCTTCTCCCTACAGATCTTGTGTCTCTTCAATCATCACAGCTAAAATAAAGTTTCTAGCTATTTCTCTCAAAGTAGTTAAGAAAAAGCAGTCCTAGTTTTCCTGCTTTACAGCCAGGAAAACAAGACTTTCAGAAGTACAGTGATTGACCCAGGAATGCCCATCTCTCTTCTGACTTTCATTCTAAAAGCAAGGCATTTCAATAAGAGTGCTCTCAGAGTATGGGAACACATTTTTTGTTGCAAAGACTGAATTCAACTAATTAGGTCAAACTATTACGCTTAAAGATTATGTCCTACCCACTTGCCTAATACTTTCATTAATCTCTGGAGTAAGAACAAGAAAGAACAGTTATTCTTTAAATACAATTCCAGAAAACACTGTGTGGGCTTGTGCAGTGTGATCATGAACAAGTCCTCTAGTGTTGAAAGAATTCAGGGCAAATACCAAGAAAAATACATGTACTCACTCTGCACCAGCCAACAAAACGCAGCTGTGTACTCTTGAATACAATCAGTGAAACAAAAGTGGTGTGCTCGTAACAGCAGTAACTGCGTGGGCTGCTGAAAGAGTCCACTCAGGCATTTCATGTTTTCTTCTCAGGCTCTCATCTACACTTACACTCAAGGATCCCCAAGTACCCTTATCTGGTCTCTAAAACAGCGTTTTAAGGCCATTACGGAAGACAGGTCTGCAAATAACTTCAAATCGGTCAGGACAAGCTCAAGTATGGCAATAGCCTGAGTTTATGGAAACTGTATTCAAGCACAGTTTTAAAGGTAATTTATTCAAAGGTGAGTTTCTTGCCCATCACTGCATCTTTGGTTTGCACAGCCTTGGAACACTCGCTGGCACATGGAGGATGGTAGCATCTTCCCACCGCTTTGAAACTGTATTTCTGTGTACGATGAAAAGTATTAGAAAATGAAGTAAAATGTTCTGCTAATTCATGTAAGAGCCTGAAACTCAAAATGTGGAGTGAGAAAATTATAATTTAAGTAAAGTAAAAAAGTTTCAAGAAACAATGATGAATAACAGTAGGCACCCAACGGCTGTGAAGGGTATTAGCAGAAAAGGTAAAGACTGGTTGCTCATTGACTGATTACTTTCCATACATTACTCTCACTACATAGTAGTAACAATATATTTATACAAGATTGAAACACCTGCTTTGAGGGGAGGGAAGGCAAGAGGATAAGTGGAGAAGGATAAAAAGGGAGTCCTGGTGTTTTAAAACTCCTATCTGGGCCCAGGTTCTGCTGCTTAACTCTCCCATGAGGTTCTGGCTACTTTCAACCCTTCCATCTTTCTGTATTAAAAAAAAAATTCTTTACTGCAATCACTCAGCTCATTACTGTAAGCTTAGGCACATCCATTGTTTCATATCATTCTTTGCATCAGAATTCAGGAAAGCTCAAAAAGAAGCCACATCAAAAGCACAGCCTAAAATACAGAAGAAATGTCCCTCAGTACTTTGGTATGTGAAATTATATGAATTCAATACCACAATGAACACCACAGTTAGCACAGGTGGATGCTATACTCTGTAACCATAGACTTTGGTAAAATACCCTCCTGAAGTATGGCTGCTTCCCCAGTACAGCATCTTTCTAAACACGTGGCCAAACACATGGCGCGGCTGCACGCTGATGAGTTGCTGTGCAATGGTATAGGATGAGTTTCACATGTCTCTCTTCACTGAAATTTAACATTTGCTCTTTGGTTTTCCCAATCACCTTTTACTGAAACCTTACGAAAAACGAAACCAACCAACCAACTAAAACCAAAAAAAACCCCACCCCAAACCCCAGCAATCTGCTAGTGATGGATTAACTTGCACTTTGTCTACCTGGTCGAACAAAGTGCTGAGGCAGAATAACTTCTGTACTGAAAAGTT
This sequence comes from Oriolus oriolus, assembly GCA_013400235.1. Taxonomy (NCBI): domain Eukaryota; kingdom Metazoa; phylum Chordata; class Aves; order Passeriformes; family Corvidae; genus Oriolus; species Oriolus oriolus. The sequence continues at coordinate 3,254,576 of VXBT01001127.1, read as the reverse complement.
AATTTACAAATTACCCTGCATCAATACAACAGTTACCTGGAAGCTGATGCCAAAATATCTCCAAAGAACAGTTCTACTTCTTTCAAGAACTTTTTGAGTAATTTCAAAGTACGAAGCATACAAGCAGCAAAAAACCACTCCAGTTTTCAAGAGAAAAAACCCAATCACGAAGCACTGAGATAACTAGAAATCTGTTTCAATGAGGTATTTCAAGAATATTTTCTGATACATAACTTACTTCTTTGAATTTGTGAGCAAGTTTGCTGGTGTCCACATCACTGGGGGAGAACATGTCATCATTTTCAGGGAGATCAAACACTTCAATAGCCATGTCACCTCCTGGAAGGACAGGTCCCATGTCTTCATCTTCTTCATCTGTAGCATATTCCCCTGTCTCAATTTTATAGCATTTAAGAAATTCCAGTTATCCTCTTATTCTGCAGAGATTATTCAAAGAGTAATTAAGATACTGTGCAAACACAGCATTTTGCATACAAAAAAGGTTATCTTTGTCTTTAGCTGTAACCCCAGAACTGACGAATTCTACCAGACAAAATACAACTCTACGGTAGTATTCCAGTACATTAAGAGAGAAGAGAAGACAGTGTCTTAAGCACTAACAACTTTGTTCTCAAGCATTACTGGCTCTGTATTTTGATGGTTTCATCCTTTTCCAAGTGAGACCTCTTTTCCATAGGAAGAACTCTCCAAATTTATTTCGGATTTAACAAGGAATCTTTTCCAAACAGAAAAAAAAACAGAATACGACCAATAGGATCTTGATTAGTCGTTAGTAAAGTCAAGTAATTCTCCAGTGATATTCCATGCTGAATTTGAAAATTCATTGTTTTGTTCTTTATAAACAAATTAATGATAGAAAAGTAACACCCACGCGGAAAGACAACAGTAGGAAAAAGAAACTGAGCGTTAAAGAAAAGTTCAGAGTCTGAAGCCAGAGTTTACTCAATTTTCACCCTGAATAAGGAGCTGCTTTGAGCTAGTTTTAAACAGTAAACGTGGGTGTTTCTTGGGCTGGTAAAGCATGAGATACAAACAATTTGCTGACAAAACAGAATTAAAAGAAATTGTAAGCTGCAATCAGTATCTCACAAACAAACAAAATAAAACAAAACTTCAAAATATTGAAAAGAAAAAGCTTGCAATGTTGAACCCCAAATTGCCTTCTCAGTCTTTTGCACACGTCTGTGCTCATCTCTCCCCATCCCTAAGGTGAATGGTACCACCTCACTTCTGCAGGGCTCCCTCTGGAAGCTGGAGTACAGCGCGTACGGATCACAAACAGCCTGCTGGCTGTGCAGATGACTATGCAAAAACATTATAAAGCAAACACTTCCCTCAGGACCACATCTGGATTTATAAGGCTTGGGACTAAATAAATACATGGAAAAGGAAGGGCGGGGGGACTGGTGCAGTCTTTTTCACGTTTATACAGCAACACCACCAAAATTTTGACAAAACTATTCAAAGTTTTTCTTCATGAGCTTCCAGTTCATGAGATGAAGAAACATAATAGTATTATCAGAAGTATATTCCCCATAGTGCTAATATTATCTATTAGTGTCATTTTTTGACATAAGGACTTTTCAAAACAAGGGGTAAGAACTCAGATGTCTGAACAACAGTTCAAACCTCAGCTTCCTACCTTAATTCAATTTCCCAGCCGTTTAGGCTCATGTGACTCTCTCTGAACTAAAAAGCAGTGCATGGCAGATACTGAGTCTAGGTGCACAGGTATAGAAAGGCAGCACATAGAATCACAGAATGATTTGGGTTAAAAGGAACTTTTAAAGATCATGAAAAACCTAAATTCTTCTTTTTTAAAACCACTGAAGTTTTAAAAAGCAAAGAAAGCCAAAACACATAGAAAGCATAAAATAGTTTAGTAAAATTTTCTGATGTTAAAAGAACTACTAAAAAGAAGGTAAGTCACCAACATGCACAACACATCTATACTTTAAAAGTCACTGTAAAGCGAGGCACTTTTTTGGTGAGTTATTGCTGCCTCTGTAAGTAGTTACATGTTCTCCAATTAAATAAACAGTAACCATTTATTTTATATATTTCATACCTACTAAGAATATAGGACTAAGAATTTCAGTAGTCTTCTACAAAAAAAAGCTAACAGCTGGTTTTGTTTCTTCTTTCCTTATTTAAGAGAAGGAAATAACACATAATCCATCTCACTGGAGTTTTCAGGCATGTAAGCATTACATCTAAACAAAACAACACCTGAAATTGTCATTCTGTATGTCTAGATCTCATACACACACACACAAAATGTTCTGTTATACTACACTTGTAGTAACTTCTCTTTCTATTTTATTGTCCCTGGCTATGTGCAGTACTTGTCTAAATGGAAAATCTGGCTACTAACTCTCCTGGCTCTTTCCAGGAGCATGTAACACCACCTTCACACACCATCAGGGCAACCAGAAGCAGAAACACTAACTCTGAAAGCCACACAGAGATTTCAGTGAAATTAATTTCTGTGGGGACAAAATACTAACAGTCCATTAACTTTCTATTTTGCAGTCATTATCTGTGAAACATCTCTAAGGTAATACACAACCATAATTTCTATATTAAAAAAAACATCTTGGCAGGTCCATCAGCAGTGGCAAAGAAATCTCTGAAGCATGCAAAGAGGAGGCAGAAACGGGATCATTAACCAGTAAACTCATGCCCTGCTTATGTAAAACAAAACAGATCTGGCTCAGCTACATGTGCATTTAAAAGGAATATATAATGCAAAATCCCAATCACATTCACCAATTTTGGCAAAGGAATAAAACAGATGAATTTAGTTAAAACTGATTTCTCCAACGACTTAAACTAAGAAGTACTGACTACAAAAAGAAAAATGAACACAAACGAAGGACTAAATTATAGGGGAAAAATTCAAGAGCAGACAATATTCTACTGGCCTCAGGAGCCAGAGTGTTTGAAGAGGAACATCAGGCAGCTAAAAATGAACACAAAGGAAAAATCTTGCTTCAAATTGTACATAATGAGTGTCAATGAGCACAGTCATTTTTGCTTCAATTAATGAAAAAAGTAGCTGTCAAAGCAAAGCACAGCTCAGGTAAACAAGACACCAGGACAACAAGAACCCATTACAGAACACGGAAATAAATGGGACTTTTGCTTTTGTCTTCAAAAAGAAAAGAAAGGGATTTCATCTTACAGTCACATGAAAAACAAATTACATGTTCAAAAGAACTATTGTGTACATTAAGGAAATATACATCATAAACTACATGAAACATACTTGCCCTGAAAAAATTCTCTGCTGACTTTTGTTCCACATGAAACTACTAGAAGGTTGTTCAGACACTGTGCCAGTTAGCTAGAATGTGAAATCCACTATTTTACAAGGAGCAGCAAGGCACAGAAAAAAAGTTGTATTACTTCAAATGACAAAGCCCTGTAAGGTAAGAGTTGTTATTGTAACTCCCTGAGGTTCCCTGCAATACATTTTGGTTTCTTAGATGACAACAGCAATAATATTTTTTGCTCCACAGTCAATGAAAACATACATGCTCTCAAAGGGAAATCTCAGACTCTTCATTCTGTGCTGGTGAGCAGAGTTCATCCACGTAGAAGCCCTACTTCTCATTTCAGTAGCATCTAGGGCTTCAGCTTGTCCCATCCAAAGCAATAGCTCTTCTGATATTAGCCATTCCATTTTGCCATATGCTATCACAGCTAATAGCATGAAATTATCAACATGAACTGCAATTTTCCACTTCTAGAGGGAAAATGTGTTACTTGCATTGTTTAACTGCCTTAACTGTAAATTTCTGAAATGTGCCTAACACTCTCAAGCAGAAATAAGGAGCTGCAGCACCAGCCGGGATAATGCAGACAGACCTTCCCCAAATCACCATAACAAAGGCTGCATCAAGCTACACCTTTTGTTCCTGCTGAAACTCTCCCACAATCAGGGAACACCATTTGAAGAACCATAAAAATAACTCAAGCCCATCTCTTCATCTGATTTTTTTCTTTGATGGCTTATACTTAATTCTTTCAAAAGAGTGAAGAAAAAACATAATGGTATAGTATTAATCATTGCTTTTACAGGAGTGCGTCATATTAATGATGTTGAAAAAAATGTACTCTCTGAAAGCTTTGGTTTAGCAAATGCACTCTTTGGGTGTTAGACATTCAAGTACATTGCCACATTTTTTTTTTTGCATGTGTCAAGATTTTCTTCAATGGTTCTAAAGTTGCTTTGCTCTCAGCATGTCCTGATGAATGAGAATTTAAAATGAAAAAAAACATTCATATGACTATTAGTGATATTAAAATAGATTAAAACACCACTTGCATTAAACTACTTGTCTGCAGCCACAGAGTGAACAGAATCCTGCAATATATTATTCATTTCAAAATTTGCATCACCCCATGCAGCCTTCTGGGGAACAGGTCATCTGCTTTACACGAGTTTTGTCATTCAGTGTAGAACATGAAGAAGGTAATACCAAGTTCAAATCAAAATTCCAAGAAATGTCAGAATTTGACTTGTGCACAGAACACTATGTTAACACAGGGAATTCAAAAGGTTTCAGTCAAGGATACAGACTCAGGTCATACTTAGCACACTAAGCAGGAAATACAAAGGACAGTGCCTACTCCAAAGCCTTTGTGTTTTATTTTCTCACTGGATGCTACAAATTGAAAGGATGTGCGACTTTAAGAAGCTAGGCAAACTGGTGATGAGCAAACTCTGCAGCAGGCTACCTAGAGGCAACATACTCTCCCAGCTTTACTGGGATTAGCACAGGCTCACTAGGAAATGCCAGTGCTGCCTATTGTATGTAACACTTGAGAAACAGCTGATTCTACTGGCTCAGGTGCTTGGCTTGTGGGAGCTTAACAACAAATTGTGAGCTGATGCACACTTATCCTGCTAGTCTTTGCATGGACTCCACTGTCAACATCCATTTTCTCTTAGTGTTCAGTTCTGCACGAGGGCTTTGTGTTTCCATGCAAAACTTAAACGAAGGAGCATCTGAAAGCATCCTGCAACCCTGTGATGACCTGCAGCCCATAGTAACAGCAGATGCTAAAATGCAGGGATGCAGGGCATTTATATAGTACATGATGAGTTTTCAGTACTACTTATACAGTAAATGATACGTGTTTTAGAAACATTGTGTGTATCAGTGTGAATTTTCCCCAGCAAACAGCTGTCAGGCAACATTCCTTCAAGGCAATGGAATGAGAAGGTAGTAGGCTAACATTGCATCTCTAAATTTAGTATCTAACTCAAGTCCACTGCCCACTAGCTGGCAGAAATTAAAACTGTCTCAAAATGCTGCTTTTTAAAAGAACTTAGATCCTTCTAAAATACCTACATACTCCTTGGGCTATGAAGACTGTCAGAAGTTCAAAAACAGAGGAAATCCAGCCAGCTGGTGGCACAGCAAGATAAAACACCAGAACTTGCACATGCCTGGCGCACATTCCCTTCCTGTGATTTGACCAGCTCTAACAAACACAAGTAATGCACCGTGACTCCAAGACTCAAACACAGATCACTGATTTCCTGCTCTGGAAAACTTAAAATGTTATTGCTGTCCTTGTGGTAAAGTCTCTGAGCCTCAGAATTTGGCAGTCTCAAGATCATTTTCTTGTTTATTTATGCAGCACAGTACCTGGAGATCCATGCTACCGTATTTTAAAAGGTGTAGGAAAATGAATAGGATGGCTTGACAGCTCTGAGACTGAGCAACTCCTGTGCTGCCTCAATGCAAAAATCCTTACACTGGCAATCCAAACACTCCTGAACTCCATGCAGTCAGAGTCACTACCACTTTGATGAAACAGACTCAAAAGGGTAGTGGTTTTTGTACACTTGTAGATATTCATTCAGCCAGTGCAAATGGAGATTTTCTTGCCCAAAAGGTGCCCTGCTTACCAGAGCCAAAGAATGCAGGGCTGGCGGTGGTGTCTGGCACACAGCAATGTAAACCCAGCCAGACTTGTCCACACAGAGCAAGGTAAGCTCAAAGTAGTAATGCTTGTATTTGACAGTAAATGGAGCAGAAGGGCTTGTGGTGACCAAGAATGTCTTTGAACCGTGGCTAATGTGCATAAGATCATAGTTTACATCGTGTCAGTTGTCTGGGAATGGTGCAAGTTATGTGAGTGAACTTGGATGGCATAGTCAGGTGAGCAAAAAGTAGTAATATTCAGGATTACTGCAGGTATCCAATAAAATCTATTTCTGGTAATCTCTTAATTAAGAAAGGGAACATGCTACATTGCATACCTTAGTAACCAAGCCCCAGCATTTATTCTGAAAATGTTTACCACTCATGCCCCAAATATACCCATTTCATCAAGCAGGAAATGGGTATGACCTTCAATGATCCCAATGTAGTTTTTAAGAACTGCATTTGTTCTCAGGCCTAATTCCTTCTCCTTCCAAAAGAGATAATTGATGAGATCATCTGGATCTCCCTTGGTAGATGTCTTTTCCTTTCTTCCTCCTTTCCTCATATGCAACATAAAAGTCTTCTTTGCACTGCAAAGGCCAGTGCTAAAAATCACATGTCATAATCACACAGATGGTCATCATCCTCAGTGTAGTGCTAGAATAAGAAAAGATACCTTTAACTCTCTTAATTACGGAAAAATCTGGGAAAAACACGCCCAATTTTATTTTCTCTCTATGATCCAAAGGCACTACCAACAGAAAACACTTTGTAGATTTATTATTTTTTGTGAAAAATTTATGCAGTGTACAGGACTTAAGAGTTTGTAACCACCAAATTGCAAGAACAGGACACATCACAAAAAGTACCTGATACCTACTCATCCCTGTCCTCTTTCAGTAATGTACTGAGAAACACTTGCATGGTCATCAGTATACAACAGTGTCACCGTCAGCACCTTCACAGCAACAATCCCTGCTGAAGGCTGAAGTACTACCAGGATCAGTATTGATCAATACGGGTTTAACAACATTTTCTTTATTGCCAGGTCCTGAGTAATGCCACCTGTGTGGTGCATGAAGGTGAGAAACACAAACATTTGAGATTTTTTGCAGGTGGATGTGTCCCCTTGATAAAAGGTGTAATGCATCAATCACTCACACAAATCTTCCTTCAGCCACACATCTCTCTACATGCAAGTACACAAAGATTTGATCATCAGGCATTTAGGACACACCTCTCTTGACTATATGAAAGCTATCAGACTATGCTCACCATAAGATGGTACTGAAAGTCTTCAAACCCTGACATCTACAGCACACTGTGATGAGTTGTGAGAAGTCTCTTTTCCCAAAGGCTAGTTGTTCCATTTTGGTTTTGAAGAGATTATAATGGAGTTCCTTCAAGAAAGTTCTCTTGAATTTAATTCTAGACTAAACAGAAGTTCGAAGACTTGCATGTTTCCATAGTTTGAGGAGGGAACAGAGGATATGGATTTTTCTATCCTTCATGGTCTCGCACAGGCACACATACATATGCATGCATGTACAGCTCTTATTTATATGAGTTATATGAGTTATCCTGTCCCTGTGACAGGATTAATTCTAAGACATTTTGAAATATTTGTATTCCTAGTATCAGTGGAAATTAAAATCAGTGAATGCATTACTGGGGTTAGATGGGATTTTTACTTAGTCTGTGGGGGCACTTCTGATTGTTCTGACATATTGCTATTTTAACAGCTTCTTTCAAAATCTGAGTGTATCCTGATTTTATGTCTCGAGTATTTTTTTTTCTAAAAAGAAAAATTAACCTGAAAAAAATGCATATCATGAATTCTCTATCTCCCCTTATCTACTGTTCCCTTACACAAATAAAACAAAACTGGCCCAGGATGAAAACACACTAATAAATGGAGTCTAGCATTTCATACAGTATTACTCAAAACGATGTGAAATGATGGCAGTATGCTTGGGTTATATGGAGGCAGTTTGTTACAAAACCCAGCAGCTAATTTAAGGAGTTACACAGACAGTAGCAGTCTCTGAAAAGCTCTCAAAATAATCTTTCCGAATATCTTGGTATTTAGGCATACTAGGAATTTTATGAGAATGGAGAGAAATTATGGAAATTTTACTGCACAGAGTTGTTAGTTTCAAAACGTTTGTATTGGGATATCAGGCACTAATTGTAAACATAAATACATACTTCAGACAAGGTGGGCTAATTCTCTATCCTGTGGAATATCTGTTCACACAGAAACAAAATCACAGTGTGTGGAAGGAGGGGGTCTTACCCAGAATCTTCAGAAAACATTCTGACTTAAGAAGAACATCAATTCTTCTAGAAAAAAACCCAACTTCCTCAACCCCTCTAAAAATTAGAAGGCAACTTTTATCAGTTTTCACAAAACTTTACCATTTCAGTGCACAACCAAATAAACTTTATTTCCTTATTTCAGAAAGGTATATGCTTTCACGGAAGAGCAATGCTCACAGAAGCACCAACCAACTTGGTATTTGCTCTTCTGGAACAAAACAAATACTTCAAATCCATGATAAAAAGTTTTTCTATAAATTTGTTCTTCAAGTAAGATTCATCATCAAAATCTGTAAAAATCATCAGCAAAGGTAATGGAAAGGTCCAAAAGTTGACCTCTGAGTGATAAGTAAAAAGAAGGAATTAGGAATAGAAAACAGAACATTAAAAAACACCAAATAGTGAAACACTGGACAGTCTGTTACCTCATCATCATCTGCATCATACTGTGCATAATGCTGCTCCAGCAGCTCTCTCTGGCGGCGTTCTTGTTCTAGAGTTTGGCTAATCAGCTGCGCAACCTCACTCACTTGTCCCGGTTTTTCTCGTCCAATTACAAACCTATACAAAACATTAGTGAAAAAATATTACTCCTACTGTTTAGTGAAGTTCTAGGGTTTTAGCCATTTCTAGTACAGAGGGTAGCCTTTTTCTCCAAAGATGCATAGTTGTGATTGTTTCAAATGCGTTCTGTGGATGAGATTTGTCACAAGGGCACTGTGTGCAGGAGTAGGAGTGATCAGACCACAAAAGGAGAGGAAAAATAGAAGCGACCATTACAAGTCTTCACTCCAAGTTTCAGTAAAGTATAATCACTTCCAATCCCTTTAGAGCCATGTGTTTTCCAGAAGGCTACAGAAGACCAGACTGTTATGGATGCACAGTAACAGCACAGGCACTTCTGGCAGCTTATAGTGAAAGGAACATGTATCAGAGTAGCTCCTTCCCACTCTGACTTAGAAGTTATCTTCTATTTCTTAGCTTTTATGTTTGTCTTCCTCCGGTCTATAAAACAGAATCTATTTCCACATTTTAAAATCTGACAGACGCTATTTCCTTAATTTTAAGCTGCATTCAAATCTTTCTTTTATTTCACGGACTTCTGTTGCTAAGGAACGTTTTCTCCACTGTTAGCTACTGCGGAACACTGGGCGCACACTTCCTTGGCTTAACAAAAGACAAGGGAAGTGCCTCTTTCTTGGTTGAGACTTACAAGAATGCTTCTCAATCTTGCTTTCAGCAGCTAGAACTCAGAAGTGGTTTGGATTGCAACACTTTTTTTTTCAGCACAGTGGCATAACCATAATTAGGTATGTTGCTGTCTACAGAACTAATCATAAACACCCATTACACAGTACCAACACACTGTGAACTGCTGAACAAAAGCACAATTCAAAGATGTCAAGCTGAAGAATTATTTTCTTAGAAGGCTAGAAAGACAATTAGGTAATTACAGATGAAAGAAGTATTATGTAGAGCTGAAAAGCACAATAAGGTGACACTGAGACACTGCATACAGTAAATCATTTGCTTCCACAACATTTGGCTCAAATGATGAATTTAATTTATTATTTGAATGAGAGGCAGAAATGTGCCTAATATCCCATCTATGAAAATTCTTTTCATTAGTACTGCCTACCACTGCTAAAATCCCTTGGAATTTGTAATCCATGTGTAAGCCAACTTCCCATCAGTGGATGACCCAGGGTCCATTTCCGATGCCAAATAATTTTTCAGATTCTATGAAGTCAGGCACTACAGAAAGGACTGCAATTTGGAGATTATTTCAACATCACCAAAATATGCAAGTAACAAATTACTTCCAAAAGCATAAGAAAGGTGAGAATGAACGACTCCATTTGAAATAATGACACAAGGTGCTCTGAAAATCATTTGCAAGAAAGTGTCTTATCTTAAAAACATCAACAGCAAATACAGCAGAAACTTGAACAAGATCAAGGCAATAACATCAGCATTTTAATCCTGATCAAAACAGATCCCAGTCTGGCACTCATATCCCACTATTACGAAATAGGACATTACTTCTCAGTAATGATAAAGACCTTGGGCTGAAAGAAAGAATGTTTCTTCATGGCCCCTACACTTCATCTGTTCTGCATACTGACTCAGAAAGATCCTGTTTCCTCTAAATTTTGATTTTAGAGCCAAGTGTTACAAAGATTAAACCAGTCATGTTTTCAGACTCAGTTGGGAGGAACAATGAACTTTTAAAATCACTACATGAAGTAAAAAAGGGTTTAAATCATATTTATTATATGTTTGTCTCCTCTAATGCAAAAACAAATAAAAAGTAAATATGGAAAAAAATTCCTTCTATTTTAAACAAACATTTTAAGCAAAATTATGCATGACTGTATTACTTACACATAGCAGAGAGAGCACCACATTTGTAAACACATGAGGGAGATCCTCGATGTGTAGTTATGAAACCACACAAAGTGATGCAAATATTGTACTCCCTCTGGCTCTCTGCCTGGTAATTCACCTCCCTTGGAAAACACAAGACTCAAAATACTTCATACAATCATCTTTGTACTCTGAAAATTTAGAACAGACAACATCTAATGCATCTGAAGTCTGGTAATTCCTGATAATTCAGAAGTGGTTTTTTTACACATTAGATGTAATGCAGTAATATTTTCATACAGACAAACAAGATTAGGTAGGATTTAAAAATATGAAACCTTATTAATTGAATTTTTCTTCTCAAGCCAAAGCCACTTACAATTTACAGTGATGTGATTTTCAAGGCTTGAATCACATGTCAAAATGAAGTTACTCAGCGATACCTGAAGCTGTTAGATGATACATTAATAAAAGCCTCCAGGTAATGACAAAGTTTAAAGCAAATGTTTTCCAAAATAGAAATATATAAGTAATGTTCTATCTTCCAACAATTTATTGCTTTATAGTGAGACATATATAAATTGTCTGAAAATAATTTTTAGAAGCATTCAATCTACAACTGATGTCAGTTCTACACAAAGAATTGTAAATTTGTAAAACGGAATACTATGTTCTCAGCAATTACAGCTTTTACAAACTAAACCAAACTTTTTGTCGTTACATTCCATGATCTTAAGAATACCATACATATAATTATACTTAACTTGTAAATGAGATAAACCATGAATTCTAAAGTTACAATTTAAAGAGAGAGGTGAATAAAAATAATTTAGAAAACCATAAAGCAGGGGCAGTTATTAAAACTCTAAGCATGAATTAGATATTTATTCATAGAATGGCTTTAAATACAAGAACTATCATCATCTGAAGTGTTTAAATATGAGAAAGAGACATAAGGCTGTGATTCACTGACCAAAAAATTAGTCACTGAACCATAATATGCACACTTCAACAAAGTGGCTAATTATATAATTCAAATCACTTTGGCTCAACAAAATTAAGCCCATGCATTTCAGACTTCATTAATTAGTCTCAAGGCTTAGAAGTACTGTAAGAAAGAACTATAAATTCTGTCAGCAATAATATATTTGAGAAGCTGGTTATGTTTTTAGATATGAGACAAATGAGCATTTTACAGCCTTTAAACCACATCACAATAATATTCCCCTTAATTATTAAAGCCAGCAAATGCAAAATAAACCCCAGCAAATCTGTGATACAGCCATCACTGTACTAAATCTCAAGTCATTACTGATTTTTTCTGAAGTCTGCAAAAAAGAAGGAAAGAGGAGTAGAGAGGCAGGGCATGAACTGCCCTTGATACTCAAAAGTTACATGCAATTTAGCTGAATTACCAGCTGTGAAATATTCTTTGTGGTTGTGATTAAAATGAACAGGGACGGAGCTAGAAATATAATTAGCATTTGACTCTATCTTGGATTTTAGAATATCTGAAAGAATGACGTATCTTGAGAAAGTGAAAACTAATTACAGTAGTGGTGGTTAAGAAAAGCATTATACTGAAATTGGCAGCAACTCCTACATCTCCTGCAATCCATGATTTAAATATTTTACAGCACACCTGATACATAGCCTTCTGCATATTTTCAGCTTTTATTAAATGAGGATCTGCAGACCTGTGCTTCTTGAAATAACTTATTGTCCTTTTTATCAACTAGAGGAACCAGAAACATCATTATAAAAATTGATTTAAATTTTAAAATACTTTCACTTTGAAAATAGCTTTGGTACTAAAAAAAATTGTGAAGGCACCAAATCTGAAGTTCTGCAGCACAGACTTTTAGTGAAATGAGTTAATGATTTCTCCTGAAAGTACTTCAGGCATTAAGTGCTCAGTTAAAAATACATTAGCATGGTTTCCTTAAATTAAACAAAAATCAAGTAAGATACAGCAAACACATTGTAAGAAAGAATGGGAGGTTTGCTGTAACAGGATTAAAAATCTTTTCTTCTAACCATTCCTAAAATACAGTTTGGTCCATAAAAATGTACAGGAAAATTCATTCAGGGAGTTTTACAGTCCAGGGGTTGGAACTAGATGATCTTTAAGGTCCCTTCTAACTCAAACTATTCTATGATTTTAAAAATGATTTTCCTCTGAGCTTTAAAGTCTGAAGCTGCTTCTACTACAATTTATCTCATTTATTTCAAGATGTCTTCAATTACCTACTCTGGCGGCTTCCATTAGGTTAACAGCCACATAATTAATCCAAAGTGCTTAAAGGGGTGTGAACCCTGTTAAGGAAGTGGTTTTCTTTAGTCCCAGCAGCACCAGCTGGAATTTGTGTGGTTTTAATGAACAAGATCAACCTCTCTCAAACAGCAGTCTCAAATGCAGAAGTCACTGACATAAGGAATTCACAGCCTATGAGCTTCCATTACACTTTCTGATATGAAATGATCTGAACTCATAAACACTCTTTCTATCACTGAATAATTATAGTTGGAAGGAAACTGGTCCAACCCAAGCCCCTGACTTCAAAGGATGGCCAACTTTGTCACGGCCTTGATCAGAATTAACCTTGCTGCAACTTCTGTTCAGTGCCTGTTATTTTGTCCCTCTGTACCAAGAGTCCATAGAACCTGGGTTTACCCACTCTACCTCACGGACGGTAGTTTGGACAGCAGGGACGCCTGACATCCCATTCTTTTCTTTAGACTGAAGATGTTCTTTCCACCTTTTCCCAGGATGTTGCCCACACATTTGCTCTCTAGCTCTCAGTGTTGCACAGCGCTGCTGCTCCAGATGCCGGACTCACATCGGCCCTTGCCTCACAAGGCTTCTGTCAGCCGATTTCTGGCTGTTGAAGATCCTGTGATTGCAGCCCTGTGTTAGCCTATCTATCTCACATGCAAACTTATGTCAGTAAATCCACCCAGTCTGCCCTTGCACCAGAGGCAGGCATGTGCACAGCAATCTTTAACGCTACTAGCTGGAACCAAGGGGACTGGTAGAGGGAAATAAAAAAGGTTTGCCTGGAGATAAGTGTTAAGTGACCCAAAACTAACAAGTGAAGAACTCTACTTGGAGATCAGCACCCAAAGTAACCTAATGAAGAGACCACCATCAGTGAATGAAAGGGGCAATGACTGAGTGAAGTTATTTAAGGTCACATAAGAAACATCTAAGAGGGAAATCTGTGTAATATCTAGTGCAGGATGCTGGCTATGTAAAGCCAGTACAGATAAGCACACTTTGGGGAAGAGCCTCCAAGGACCCCAGAGTCACCAGTAAGATGAACTGCTGTGCACAAGTTCTGCAGCCTCCATCCTTGTCCCCAAACCCAGGATGAAGAGAAGTACCCTGAATTTAAAGACAGACAGCAGGACTCCAACTCACCACTTTGGGCTGGAAGGAATCATGCCATGAGCAGGGACACCTTCCACTAAATCAGGCTGCTCAGGGCCCCATTCAACCAGGCCTTGAACAGTTCCAAGGATGAGGCATACACAAATTTTCTGAGAAACCTGCTGCAGTGCCTCACCACCCTGTGAGTAAAGAACTTTCTAATATCTAATCCAAATCTCTCCTCTTTTACTTTAAAACTATTCACCCTTGTCCTATCACTACCTGTCTGTATAAAAAGTCACTCTACCACTGTTTATAAGCCCCCTTTCAGTAATGGAAGGTACTACAAAGTCTCCTTGAAATCTCTGCTTCTCCAGGCTGAACAATTTCAGCTCTCAACCTGTCTCCAGCAGAGGTGCTCCAGCCCTCTGATCAACTTTGTGGCCTCCTCTGGACCCACAGCAACAGGTCCATGTCTTTCTTGTGTGAGGACCCCAGACCTGGATGCAGCACTGCAGGTGCGGTCTCGTAAGGGCAGAGAAGAGTGGCAGAATCACCTCCCTCACCCTGATGGCCATCCCTCTTTTGATGCTGACCCAGGATGTGGTTTGCCTTCTGGGCAAACAATGGCATCAATGGTGCTAGTAGAAGAGCAGCAAAGTCACAGATTAAGCATCAGAAAATCCTCAGCAGACTCTCCAGAGCATCTCGGATACAAGCCCCTAATAAACTACGCTACTATCAACACTAAATGGATATTGAGTCAGACAATTAGGAAGTCACGTAAAAAACCCACACAATAATATTAATGCACTTAGATTAATTATTCCCCCAGAAATCAATTCTAGTCTAGGGCATCACTGACACATTAGCTTTACTCAAGAGTACTTCAAAATTAGCCAAGGGATTCAATGTTTTGGCACCTCTCCAGATTCTGGTCCATTGCTCTGTTCTTCTGAGAGTGCATGTTAAGAATCAATTCCACCTCTTTCCAGACAGCTTGACAGTATCCCAACACAATCCTTGCTTAAAAGGTTTCCTTGAATACAGGGTGATAATGTAATAAGCATTTGCTACCATCCCATGATTCCTATGGGAATGGCCAGTTAAAAGAAACAGATTGTAAATCTATGCTTTAACATAATCTGAATGCAGTCACTTCTGTTCTGAAGGTACAAGTGCTAGCACGCCATGTTTCTGAGAAAAACGGATTGCTTTTTGAGGTGAGATCTGTCTTCCCTCACCCTCACCCTTGCTGGCATCCATACGAAGAAATCCAGGAAGAAAATACAGACAGGTCACAAGCTTCTGAGTTCAGACCATGTCTTTAATCTGGATGACTGCACGATCCAGATTCCAGGCAAGATAGACCATCCTCACAGCACAGTCCAGCTAAATGCTCCTACAGCACCGTCTGTGTAGTGTGACGAGTTATCCTGCAAGGATGAACAGCAGGTATTTCTGCCCAGCTGTCACCATGTTGTATCCCATTAATCAAGGTGCACCAAAACTGTGTGGGAGCTTACACAAAATAGTATCTTGGATGAAGGAGTAAAAATTAGCTAAATAAACACATATTATGATATTTCAGTTGCAAGGTTAGGAGTTTATGTTTAGATCCAACCAAGTTTAGGATGAAGTGATTTAAAACCTGTCAAGTTGTTCCTTTTTCAAGGAAAAGAAAAGAAAAGCTGCTCCTAATGAAATCCAGTCCCACTGAATCTTAGTCATTCATGTTGCACTTAATTTTAAAAGCCATGCTCTAATACCTAGAAAAATAGTTTATAAATCAGACAAAATGTTTAAATGAAGATTTCTTTATATATTTCACACTAAAACATATAATTTCCTGTTCAAATGTGCAAATATTTCAAGAAAAAACTTGCCATAAAATTCAAATTAGCTAGAACTCAGGACACAGGGGCTATGTTTATGCCAGTAAATTACACAGTGCCAGGGAATGCTTCCAAGTACTAGTAACTGATCATCATATTAAAATCGTATTACATCACTGAAACAGTCTTGAAACTGAAACAGTTTGACCCAAGTTAACTAATATTCCACTAAAGAACACTCAGACACAGTCCAGGAGTTAGCAAAGGCTAAGAGCCAGCCTGGATGTTTCCAATGGTCAATTTGGGTATGGCCACCCTGCTCAGAAAGGTACAACTCTTTAAGGGTAGGAGCACTGACCACTCTGGTGCCAGCTGGCCTCAGTGCAAAGAACAGTCCAAGGCACAGCTTGTCTACTACACAGGCACAGCCAAGGAATATAAACCAGCTAAGCACTGATGAATGCAGTCTTATCTCACCTCTGCTAAGAGGTCAGAGTACTCTTGAGTAATCTTTCATGTTCAGCACACTACTCCTGGTAGTCTTACAGAACGATTACCAGCGCTTTGCAGAAGGTAGGAGTTCTTTGCAGAAACCAAAAAGAAAACAGCTTATGGAATTATTGAATACTATGGAATCTTCAGTATAACCACAGTCGAATAAACAGGAGAAATTTACACTGCTTTGGCACACAGCACCACACATTCAGTTTCTGTGGGATCCATAGTTCAGGTTTATCAAAGAAGCAGAAAGTGCACTAAGGGCACATGGCTTCTGAAGCAGCCTAGCATGGAGTCCCAGCTCAGCAACCAGCATTGCAGAGCAAAGGGCTTTTCTTTCCTCCTCTTTTTATCTCCTTAGCTCTGGCACTCGGATTCAAGGAAAGAGAAGTAGACACGGAATGGAAGAACAAAACCACAACCCCCAGCCAGAAAACAGATAACATAACCCAGCTCTCTGAAGCAGACATGGAGTGTGGCATTTTTTGGTTTGGGTCCTGTCTCATTACCCAGTAATTAGCAGTCCTGCCTCTACCACAACATGGATCTGCACTACGGAGAATGCCTGCAAATTTTAAAGGAGCCAGCTACTTCATAGGGTAAGAGCACAGGCAGGCCAAGTTAGAAGGAGCAAAAGAAAATCTACACACTGGGAGAAGAGAAGATTATTACCTAGACAAAGGAGTCACTACAAAGCCACACTGTTCAGTGTTACTGTCAGCAAACAGCATTCCCATCGGGGCATACTGCTGCTGGTCAGGTCCTGAGGTGGACTTCATCTGTCCCCTACACTCTCCTAGTTCTTGCAAAGACATGACCGTACAAATTACCTTTCCAGATGCTGTGGTGGCAAACAAAACTAACAGCAGGCATGCAAATACTGTTTTCAGAAAGAGTGTATTTTTCAGAAAAAATTCAGCTCAAGATGGGGTGAGGAATTTGCTGAGGAATGAATAAATGATATTTCAAGTTGATGTTAATGAACAATCAATTATTTTTACTTTTCACTCTTTTATTGCTCCTTGAGTAAGAGATATATAAAAGTAAAAATCTGTCTGAAAGATTGCATTTTCAGTTTAGTAAGAGATAAAAAAATTAGTCTGTGAACGAATTGGAAGTTGAAGCAGAACCCTGCTTTGAATTAAAACAGTCAAGATAAGGAAAAAACCAAAAAATGGCAATAAATTATTCTTTATTGGAACAGAGAGTGATTAATAGTGAAAAACCAGAGGGCTGGATAGTTAAACTGCTATTGTTAGAACATACTCTTTAATGATCTAGAAGATTAATTAGACATGGCAAAATTGGCTAACCAGTTATTTAAGATGGAAAGACTTTGATGCATTTCAGCAGAATTTAAATTAAAAAAAGCAGGTAAACTCATTGGCAGGTTAGAATTAATACAATTAATAATTTTCACGGTGGTACAAGTCATGATAAACCAAACGGGTTTTGCACAGGTTCTGCGTGGTTCCCCAAGAAAAGTCAAGAACTGATTCAAAAAGCACCATGAGAGCATCTGCTCAGTGCCTAGCAACAGTTTGGAAAGCTGAGAAAATGTTTAGTCATATTCATACAACAGGATACAGAAGGAGGACACAGAATTTAAAATTTGCCTTTCCAGTAAAACATTGAATTTGGTTGACGTCCTTAAAAGAAACCTTTCAGAGGAAAGTAAAAATGCTAAAAGCATGCAAGCAGCATAGGAAGGACTGGGATTTTCTGATGGTTCTCTCATGTGAAACCCTTTCTACTTCTCAAGGCAGTACGTCTTCCCAGAACCATGTCATCCTTTCCTGGGACCCTGCCTTTCCCAGAGCTGTGTGAGCACAAATCTTTGTATCCAGTAAGTATGATAAAAGGATAAAGTTTTCTGTATGAAAGAACTAGATTTTTTCTCTTGTGGGTATGTTCAAGAGAAAAAAAAAAAATTCCCTGAAGGCATACAACTCTTCGAGTGAGCTTTCTCCAGCAGACTGTGAGGTCTCCCAGAACCCCTTCATTATGATGAAGGAAGAAAGTGGGGTCACAAAGGCTTAACATCACCCAAGCAACTTCAAAGAACAGTTCTGATACTCTAAACCACAGTCCATGGGGAGACTGCAAGCAAAATAACACAGGAGAAACTCCATGACAGGATAGGATTCCCAGTGTCAAGCTGTCTCCTTATCCTATCTTTTATGACTGCAGGCACCCCTCGCAAAGTTCAAGCTGATGGATTACATCCTAAACGAGGTCAAAAGAAGCACAGAACAATTAGTGGTATTAGTGTGGCACTGCCTTCTGAGCCATTAATCTTAGAGCAGGGGCAACACTCAACAATATTGAAAACAACACACATTTCAAATCCCTCCTGTATATAATCAAATTCTGAAATCCACTAATGTGAGATATAAGTAAACTAAACAGTTATGCAAAATTATAAAGAAGACTTGATATTTACATCAACTGAAATAGCATTCATAGTTGTATTTGCCTGATTAGAGTCACGAGGACACTAATTCTCATCCTGAAAAAAAGAAGCTGATTGCCAGCTGGGATTATGAAAGAATTCCATCTCTTTCCTTTGCCTCACAGGCTACCAGCGTACATCTGGTGAGTACTGATTATCTTTCTAGAAAACATTATAAGAAAGAATAATTTAATTTATTATCACTGGAGAAGTCCAATTGGTTGAGCCAATGATCTTCCATTATGGTATGATGACTCTGCTGGATAAGCCAATACTGCAAACAATGGATAAAATAATCAGAGATGCTTACGTTTGTTCTTCTTTCACTTCCTCTCAGCCTCACCTAGAACAGTTCAAAAGGTAAAAGCCATGTCTTCATTTTCACAAATTCTTTACTGTTTCAGCTACAGACAGTCTGGATACAATTTTTTCTGGCAGAAAAACTGCAAAAATCTACTCTAGGTCAACGACTTTCACTGTCAGTATCATTCAAAGCATTCAGAAGGCTCAAAGGAGAAAAATAAATCACTATGTATTGGTATTACGCAAGCTCTCTGAAGAGGTATTGACTGCATTTACTGCAAAGAATTAGGAAGTGGCTTTAATGTCATTCTGTTCATGAATGTCCTTTCTTTACAACTGATCTCACATAATAAACCTTGCTATAAAAACCAGCAGGCACTTTGACTAGATTAAGGACAAAACGACTTCAGATACGTAATGCTGTGGGATATAAACATGAAGTAATGCCAGTGAAAGGCACTCAAATCCCTGTGTGTACAGGAAACCAGGCAGAAGAAAGGCACAGGTTTTGTATGCTATGATCACAAAGATAACTATGCTTATTAAAGCAGTTCTACAAACCCCATCAAGCTGACACTATTGAACAGCAGATATGCGAGTAAGTGTGAACATGATTCCTCCTGTGAAGGAAGGATTCGTGAAGCTGCCTTGCCTTGGCTCAGGTGAGGTGTGCTTGTACACTGCCTACACACTGGCAGCTCAGCTGGGACATCCCCTGCAGGATCAGCAAGAGGGGGCTACAAAGCAGCAACCTCTTCCACTGCTCCTTCCTCCCGTGGTGACACAGATCATTAATGGCAGCTGCCATGGGAATGGTGCGCTCAAAGGGCAGGGGCACTGCTCCCTGCTCTGCCAGGCAGAAGCTGACAGCTGGGGGCAAGAAAGGGATTTTGCCCTCCCATGTTGTCCCTAATGTTCTGGAGCAGTTCAAGTGTAGAGGTTGTCACTGTCTGCCAAAGAGGGTGGAGATGAGGGATTCTCCATCCTAGCTCTAACACAGCAGGAAAGAGGATCTGTCAGAAACCAATCGTTCTCTCCATAAAACAAGCAGCAGGCAGAGCACTTCTGTCACATATCAGAAGAAAAACAGTCAGGAAGTTAAAAATACCTTATTTTCTTTAATATCTAAATTCATCAATATGAGGTCTCACTTTCTTTACAAGCTAATGTTTAAACCTGTATTGAAGCCAAAACGTCAAGCATCCTGAAATATCATCTATCTCCAAAAAACAGCTTTCTGGAACCATTTTTCATTTTGTGTAACTAAAACCTATGTTGAGCATCAGGCAACAAAACTGGACCAGAAGCTAAGCAAGAGCCTGTGCCACACAAGGCTTGGCCACCTTGTGAGGTCTCACTCCCAGACTACCACAAACCAGGGCAATATTCTCAGCTGGCTTGCATAAAGCGGAAAGTAGTCTTTCTGAGCATTTTTTTTTCATGAAATTCAAAATTAAACAAAAAAGTGAGGAAGTTGCACCAAATTCTACCCATTTCTTTCCTCTAATTAGAAATACACATTAGTAAGATACTGCTACTCACACGGTACGCTCTTTATGTATACATTATTAATATTTTAGTATTGTTTTACATTGTAACTTATACAGTATTTAAAATTTCTTATTAACTGAGTATTATTTTATGATTTTTTTTTGTCTAGTTTTGACACAAACACACTGGGTCCTTTTTTCCACGAAAACTCAATATCTTAATCTTACAAGGAAAAATGTAGAAACTCAAATCTCTCTCTTTGATAAATGCCACCTGTCAGAAGCCAATGATCCCAGTGCACAGGATACACAGTACACATGAGAATGTGAGCTCAACAACAATGAAGAAATACTTTTATCCCCTATTTTGTGACAAGGGTCTAGATTGCAACCAGTCTCACTGTAATTTATTTCCTGAGAGAAGACTGTGGTAGTTCTGTGTGAAAATTGTTTTATGTTTCTTCCTTCCTCCATTACTACCCCATGAAAGCAAATATTCTATTCTATAACTTATGCTGTAATAATTACACAAACTAAGCTGAATATAAATGTATATAATATATATGTTTTATGTGAGTACTTTCTTTTTTCCTCTTTGCTTTTGAACTAGAATATCAAACACAAAATATACATAACATTTGCTTTGTGTACACAGGAACACATTATTCTCTGTCATAAGGATTTTATGTTTGAAGGTCCCAACTGCAGAAAACCTAATAAAGTATATACTCATTTTCATACTTAAGTCAGTAGGAACACTCACAGCATGTGTGAGTCTTTGCAGAAATAGTAATGGTGTAACTTCAACTGTAAATGTTACACAAAAACATACTCACCTGTAATTACACTACAGTTTCTAATAATTTTTTTTCCTAAATAACCTCATTCAAATAAAAGATTGATCAACCACCCCCAAGATTCTTTGCAGAATTCACATCCCAGCATTATTCCTCAATATTATGCAGGATCAGCTGTGAAATTATAGTGGAAACATGCCAGCCAACATACAGCACCACCATCTGAGGGGGTCTGCATATATTACCACCTATAGTTCAGTCATGGTTCAAAAGAAGTCAGCTGTGAACTCATTAATTAAAGAATTCAGTTGTATTCCCTGGAGAAGATTTTGAAAGAGAACCAAAAGGTGACTACAGAATGGCTGCTGCTTTTACAATATGCCAAAGATATTTTTGGATTTATTTTGTAGGGTTCAATCTTTACTGAAATTAACAAGCTATTGAAAAACTCTGTGACTGCACAGGGTTTTAAATGGCAAACCAGTTCATTTCTAGGGAAACAATATTCTTATTAATGACATTTTACAGCTTTGCACTCACATTAGTTCAGAAGCTTACTTGCAGTATACGTTACATTTTCTAGTCTGTTCATTATTTCATGGATTTTTACAGGGACACCTTTCAATTAACCACAGTACAGGAGCAGAGAGAAACCCACAGATGGTGCTGGGAGCTCAATTAATTAATACTGGGATGTTATTTTCCTCACTTTGGTAGCTGTTATCACTACTGCATCCAACACTCCCCTCTCCTCTGTGCTGAGGTGGCATCTGAGGCACCAGAGTGCTCATCTCCTCCTGCTCCAACCCTGGAGCACAAACGTGCCCAGTGTCCCCACGGGAGAAAGCAGGGAGGTGATCAAGGGCAGCAGTTTCCATCTGACCAACACTCATGACCACCATCATTCCAACTAATACAAACACCTTGAAGCCCACGGACATCTAGACTTGTGATCGAGAGCACAGTCATCATCTACCTGCAACTTTGGCTTGTCTTGGTGGTCATATGTTAACAATCTAAGCCGAAACAAAACTTTAATACAATATTTGATCCCTCTCTAGGGATCAAAGGAGAGAAGACACAAAGAGGCCAAAATCTCCTGATTCTTCCTGGGTATATTGAAAGTCCTGTGAAGTAAGCCAGGTAATCTTAAGTATTAAATTACAATTTCTTTTTTCCTTCTAAAATACTCACCTGACTTTCTCTTTGGTGTTTCTAAGAACAGTTGCAGCAAAATTTTGTGTAACACCAACCAGACTGATGCCATCAACTTCCACAATTTGGTCATTCACTTGGATCCTTTCAGGGGAAAAACACAAATGCATAAATAATTGTATCAATTCTTGTGAATTTTCAGCAAAATTTAGCATAGAGAGATCTTTCTAGTGTGACTTTAAACAAAAGCTCAGCCATAAAATGATTGAGGTAAATATGAAAAAGAAATCATTCCTTGCACACAGACATCTCATAAATCCAGCTTCAAAGTTACCATAACATTTAATATCACCAATTAATTATCAAGTCCCTTTCCTTGTATAGAAATACAGCAACAAAACCCCATGAATTTGTCATATGAATTAAATTAAATGAGATACTTGAACAGCTTTTATAACATTCTTTCCTAAGCCGATCTTGAAAAACAGCATAAGACATAGCTCTGGCATTTCATGCTAATGGAAAAAAAATGTAGTATTTAACTAAAACAACCTGCTCTTCTGTAGAGAAAAGAACTTATGTATCAGACCCAATTGTGACATACTCTCTTAAGATATTTCATCTAACTTGTTCCAAAAAGATGAATTCCCAGTGTAAGTGTGATCTTGATGCACACAATCATAAGACCTTGGACTGTTATGAGGACTCTCTTTTTGAAACCAAACATCTATATGCAGCTGATATATTTCTTAATGCATAAAAAAGTTAAGACAGAATGAAAGCCATGCTGCTTTTATCTAAAGCAAGCACTGCTACAAAATCCCTAGAGCAGGCACTGGACTCATCTGGATTACAAATCTCGGGAAGATGACTGCTATACTACTCTTTAGAAATGCACAATCTCTAATAGTTTCAAAACAAAAACCAAACAAACACATCCAGAACCAGTGAAAGGGAGCAATTTTCAAGTACTTACATGAATTCTATTGATCCAAACTACACAGTTTACAAAGCAACCAAGAAACAGCTATGAAAAAAATCCTATTTAAATCATATGAAAATACCTAAATTAATGTGTTTAACATCTTAGGATGTATTAGTGATAAGGCTTCTTTTCAAAGAACAACAGAGGCTTCAACAGAATGCTGAAGTATTATGACTTGGAGCACTAATTTCTCTGTCAAGTCTGAGGAAATGCTTTGCAGTTTTACATGTGTTCAAGCAGTATCTTCTGTTCTTTGGATTCCAGTGATGAGTAAGAAATACAGTATTTATTCTTTGGCAGCCTCACACCACAGAATGTCACTATGTTCTAGGCAGGATCTCCCTTGAAAAAGGCATATAAACTCCTATTGTGAAAATCATACCAGGCGTTTTAGTCTCTGAATTTTATTTTAAATTTTCACTGAAACATTTAAGAAATACAGCAATCACATTAATATTTAATTTTGACTTTTTTTTTTTTTTTTTGGTCACTTTAGCAAACACAGGGTGCAGCCAGATGGCCACAAGAGTTCCTAGAAAATAACTTTTAAGAATTTGGTGCCTACTGAGTGGGAAACTGTCACCCTCTTGGCTGAAAGTGGTGGAAGAAGAGATTCCTTTGAGGTGACAGATTAGATACAGCACTGTACATCACGATGCAGTGGACTAGCAGCGTTCATACAGATACACAAGCACAGTATTTCAGGTGATGAAACATCATCTTAGAGAACTGTTGCCTGCAACTTCGTAAACAGCTCTATCTTGATACAGTCTAATTCTATTTGTCCTTTAGGCATATTTTGTATCTCCTTCTTTCTTGGTTGTAAAGCTCCTAAATTAACTTCCAACTATTATTTTTATGGCCATGGTTCTCCAAAGCTCCTTTATTTCAATATACACATGTATTTTAATTATTTATAAACATACATACATTATCAACATACAAAGGGCAGCCTGCCCATTAGAGCCCACTCCAACAGGAGCTCCAGGCCTCCTCTCTCTCAAAGCTAATTTCAAACATGAATGAAAAATTAGGCTCAGGTTGCCAAAGCCTGAATTGGGAGACATTTGACTGCTTTAATCATTAATAAAATTGGTAATTCTTCTGACAATTATTTTCTAATGCTCATGACTTTAAACTCTGCCTGCAGATTACAATGAAGTAGCAACTACAGAAGCGTACCAACTAAAGTTGAACAAATTATTTGCACAATTGCTCTGTATGAGGAACTGAAAAATTTAATTTGTGCAGAGAACTTCTAGAGCTCAATGTAAGAACTATGTAATGTTTCAAAACTGCTGCTCCCAATGTTATCAAAATACTTTAAAAAGTGAGTGGCTCATCACGACAATAATTTGAAAGAAGCAGCTATGGATTGATTGATCCAGGAAAAGATTTTATCTTTCACATTCAGTCTAATGGCTGATTTAATATTTTTCACACTATTAATAACCTCTCCTAATATTTATCAACATGCTTGCCTTTGGATTCATCTTGAAGCGCCCTCCTTGGTTAAGTACTGGCACACAAAACCTTTAAATATGACAACTAAATGCTACCTGTTTGTCTGCAGCAACATGAATCAAGCCAGAGGTGTTAAATCGCTGAGAAGCCCCCTTGTACAGATTTTGTATTTCCATGGGAGATGAGTACTTTAAATCATAATTTCATGGGTCTTTCAATAAAATATAGAAGCTATCCACAGATACTGTAATGTTTTAAACTGTAGCTTCAGGAGAACCTGGTTGAAGATTGCTATGCAATTATTCAGAATATCTGATGCAACTGTTGAAATAGCTTTATTTTCTGGTAGGAGACTTTATTTTGCTATCAGTGTTAATGATTAACTAGGCTTTTCATAAAGATGAAGTTAACAGGACCCTTTACAGTTGATGCACTTTATTGTGCAGAACTATCTGGTCCTGACCGAGAGGATTATATATCCCTTTCCCAAGTGAATGATCAGTCAGGTTCTCAAAGAGAAAATCAGAGTCCTATTTCTCAGCTGACTGAACATTCTGCCAGTTGAAAACCAACGCAAATATTAGAATGGTCAAAGAATGATATTATTTTTTCTCAGCTGACAAGCTCCTTTCAGATGCCATCTAGGGAAATGAAAGAAGAGACTTGTGATGGAACATTAACTTTTGTAGCCCACTCAAACATGTGAATAATGAGAGGAAAAGAAATTACAGATCATAACTGAGCAGCAGTGAGTGACTGATTTTCAACCAGAGAATTTCACAAATAATACCAGTCGTGAGCTTAATGCCTTCTGGCTGAGGTCAAGCATACCCTTCAGAAAAACATTCACTTAAATTTAAAGTAATGGATAAAGTCATGACATCTTGACGTGTCAGCTTCTTCATTTGCCTTCATAATTTTTAAGCCTATGATAAATCAGTACTTGGCCTTCAACTTGGTATCTTATTGCCAAGATCTGTAAAGATACTTCCAAGCCCAATCTAGAAGACGATATACTTCAGTAGTTTCAGAGCAATATTACTAAACTTTGTGACCCCCTGCCTTCCAAAGTCTTCTGTTTAAATTTTTGGGGGGTTCCCACAGCAGAACAACTTTTTGCCTGGCTGAAAAGTTAGAGGTGTTCATCAGCAAGGAACATGTCACTGCAATATATTTTTTAGAAGACAGCATCAATGTCTTAAGAGTTTTTTCCTACTCTTATTTATAAACAATATTTTCATATTGTTTCTAACTAACATATCAACACATTAATGGTTAAAGTCAGAAAAGGAGGATGTATATAATTTACTCATGCTAAAGCATCTGGGTTCTCAGTAGTCACAAACACGTATCTGTGGCAAATTTGTTCTTCTTAAGCAGTTTAAACTCATGGTACCAATTTAATGTCTTCTCATAACCACATGAGGTATTTGGACCTCATCAGTGGAGTCTCCAAACTTTACAGCTTGGATTACCATGACATACATTAAGCAAACAACTATTTCCTATGAAATTCATAATTTATAGTAACGATTGTTGAGAAAAATTCCAAATACAAAGTCTAGTTTACCTGCCATCTCTTTCTGCTGTTCCACCCTCTGTTACTGTTTTGACAAATATTCCCAGTTTTTCAAGGCCTGCATCAGCTCCAACTCCCATTCCAATAATGCTTATGCCAAGTCCATCTTCATCTATGAAAAAAGCAAGAGAAAGCAGAAACTTCTTATATTTGATCTGTACAGTTATTTGGAGTGTAAAGATTTATGCTTTGGTTCCTCTTGGCTCTCTGTGTCAATAACACTAACATTATTTTGCTTCCTTTTAAAAAAACTATTTGACTACCATTTTAATTACACACAAAAATATCATCTGCAGTCTTATGAGGAGCTTAGAACAACAGTCAAGATTTTTACTCCTCCAGTAAAGAATGAACATATCACATCAAACACTGTGTGAAATCATGTTAATGGAGTGTCACAAAACAATTCTCTTAAGAAGGTAAAAACTGCCTGTCTCTGGGCTGCTTCTTTAATTCCTCACTGAACAATTCCTGAAATCCAAAAAGCCAAGGTGGCTACAACACATTCATGGAAATTCAAGACAGGCTCTGTAGGCATGTGTAGACTTCCTCAAACCTGTAGGACAGTGGAAGTGGAAATGGCAGACAGACACCATACCTTTTTCTAGTTCAACTGGGAAGAGCTCCAGCTTTTCCACACGCTTCTCAAGTTCATATTCAGCTGATGCAGCCACTGGGTCAACTTCATCATTTCTTCTGTCATAGTCTTCATTAGAATATGTATTGAAAACCTGTGGAAATAGATCAAAAATAATTCAGCTACCTACCCCAAAAAGACTTCCAAATTATTAAATTACCTACTGCTTTTGTCATATGCTATTGCAAAGTTTGAAAAGGCTTTTAAAAGACAAATTTCTCCTGTTCATTCGAACCACAGGAAGCACAACTATGGTTGCAAAAGTCAACTGAGTGTAAGTTTTTATCGGTTTTGATTATAAATTCAAAAGGTGATCTTTAAATGTCTCTGTTGGTCTATGCATATAAATATTTAAAATACTTAATTTAACTCATTAAAAATGCACTATTATTAACATTAACTGAGTCAGATACATTGAAATTATAATCTGTATAGTGTTTCCGTATTAAATCTTTAGTCCTTATGAAGCTCCAGTTCACATTCATCCACACAAAGCTAGACCTGAAGATTACTAACCTACATTTACATCACCTGTGAATATCATCAGAGATTATGTTCCAGATTATGTATCAACTTTTTTAGAGCAGCCATATACACAGCCATGGCTATTTTTTTAAACTAACAAAGTTTAAGGGTTTGTTTCATCTCTAAAGCAGTAACTTAACAGAGACTGCATTAACCTGAGTATATTATTTATGCTACCAACTATCATACTTTCAGCATGGCCTTTAATCAGCGATTATTCAGACCTTCAGAAACAGTAGTCAGGGAAAGCATATTTTCATATTTTAGAGATCAGAGTTTGCCAGGCTAATTCATTTAACTGCCTGCACTTGGCAGTAAGGAAAGAAGATGTGTTATTATTAGTGGTAATAATTTTACTGAGCTTCAGTCCCATGGATATATCATATTCATCACTTCAAATAAAGGAAAACAATTTTCCACATTTCCTTTTCCTCTTTTACAGACAGCCTACAGAAGACACTATTGCATAGCCATTTTTTTCTTTATCACTGTTCCTCTTCCAACATAAAACACTGCACCCTGCTACACAGCTACACAAATATTCTGAAGGTCTCCAGAAGCCTGCTCTTTTACAGCCCTGCTTAGAGGCTCTGTCACTATGTCCCTGGATGGAGCACACATGCCAGCTGGCTGCCCACTGCAGTGGTAGGAGCTGGGTCATTGCCACCTGAGGTTTCACCTGCTTGAAAAGCTGTTAGTACACATTCATTTATTTTAAATAGTAAATATATTAAAGTTGAAATACAAAAATACTTCTAAATACTATTGTAAGTTTATTAACTATGTTATGGGTACTACAAAGCTACCAAAAAGCCCTCTCAGCTTTATACAAAGTAGTGGTTGAAACAGAAAAGACAGTAGGCACTCAAAGGGAATTTTAACTCTTCTATTTCACATCAGTGTGAAACAATTAATTTATTCTTCCAAGAAGACTGAGACGATAAACATGTTACAAGAATTCACAAACCTATCTCACATCGATTTTTAGTCATTATGATGCAAGAAAAAGGCTGCTTTAACTAAATTATGCTCCTAGAAAGCCCACATAAATACACGCAAAGCCTAAGTAAACTAAAACAAACTAAATACTGTCCAATGCTGCTGAACTTTTTATGCTGCTGTAGTATCTGTAAGATTGGAGAAAAAACACTGACGCAGAAACAAGTAATAAGGAGAGAAACAATCTGAGGCCACCATTTCTAGCCTGACCAAAGAACAGACAAAACCAGCTGGAAGAGCCTTCTCAACAGCAATGAAAAAGTGGTACAACCTCGCTGGCAGCTTCCCTTCTCTGTGGTTTGCTGTCAAAGGCAGCAGTTTTTATCCACTCTACCCACTAAGGGTTCCATGTTCAAGCCCAACCTCATTCACGCTGACATCAACCAAAATAAGGATCAATCAATAGAGTGAGACCCAACTAAAACATTACTGAGCTAAGGTTTGACCACAAACCTTTAGGTTTGAAATGAAGCAGTCATGCAAGCAAGTACAGGTTAGAAACAACAGCTGTGAATTTAGCTTGAATAATCTCATTTATTAACATGATGAGAGAGACCCATGCCTCAACAGAGATGAATTGCATCAAGGTAAAGGGAGATACTGCTTGCTGGAGACAAAGAACAGCTGAGGGAGGGGTGTAGGGGAAAATTATATCACAAAATGAGTATATTTGTTTTGGGATTTCTTTTCATCATGTTAATTGGCACCATTCTTTTCCTTGTGTTCAATGACTGGCATTAGAATACTGTGGAAGCAGTTTCAGATTTGTTGCAAAATGACTGGATATGCTTCAGGATTATTTTCCTGGAAAGCATCAAATCATATACTGAATTCAGGTTTGAGATGATCTTTCTTGGATCAGATTAGACAGAAGAGATGGCTTCCTGGATTGTGCTCACTGTTTTGGAGTATTTTGATGATCCCACTGAAAGGGAACTGAAGATACTGTTGGCGATGAGAAGTTACTATTATGTCTCTAAATACATCACACCACTCTTATCTAGTACGTCACCTAAGCACTCACTCTGAGACTGTAGATCACTGATTGTATAAAGCTCTGTGTTTCCTACCTGGCATCAATTCACTGTCTTCTGTACACTGGTCATATAATTTTGCCCACTGTCTTCAACAAGGCAGTTGTCTCCCCCTGGCCAGCGGAAGAAGAAGGATATTCTGGTATGTCATTTATCTCACTTTGTACAATCACATTTCATGGCTGACTGATTCTGTTAAACGATTCTCTGGGTGTTAAACTGAAGAAAAGAAAATTTGAGCTTGGAAATTTTCTTTCTTTGTGAAACAGTCTATCCACCAGAGTAATGAACTGCTTGCTCAGTACAGTCATGAGAACTGTCACTCAAGATTTCACTGTGCTAAAAATAAGATAAACATTTATAACTTCTTCCTCAAAGTATGGTTAACTTGATTTAAGTAGAACTATTTCACCACGTCTGTTGCTGTTGTGTTTCCCAGAGTGTGCGTGGGATTTCAGACTCGTGGGAATTCTCCCATTCCCTGTCATTTGACAGATCTGGTTTTACTGCCACTCTGGCCAAGCACCCAGTACAGTAAAGTCACAATCACAGAATATGCTGAGTGGGAAGGGACCCACAAGGATTATCGAGTCCAACTCTGGGCCTTGTACAGGACCATCCCCAACAGTCACATCATAAGCCATTACTTAAAGCAAGCTCTTTTTCATGAAAATACAATATAATATCTTCATCTCTGATTTTACCACTACAAATATTTAGAAAAAAAAAACAAATTTCCATAGAATCCACTTGTGACATTTTCTAGGATTTACAACAGCACCCGTGGAAACAAAAAGCCAACAGCAGTGACATGTTGAAACGAACCCTGAAGAACTGCTGTTAACAGAATGTACTTCTGTGTTCTCTAAAATGACAGAAAAAGGGGTCATCAGTGATTCATCCAGCACCAATATAGTAACAAACTGTAATATCAAAGAAGCAGGTATAATTGTTAGGCACCCTGGGTGGCATCCCCAGGGAAATCATACATACACACACACGACCATTTGCTTCTCTTCGGTAGAGCACAAGCTAGAGAAGACATGTCACTAACTATAAAAATATGGTGCTGACTAATTCAGAGAAAACTCTACATTTTTGGTTTATTATTTCATCTTTAGGAGTAAGGTCAGAAGGATGAAAACTGATAATTCTTGAAAAAAGGCGAAGTTGCATAAGTTTGGGGCATTTTTACATAGCTCTTAACTACCAATAATTTACAGAATTTAGCTAACAGTAACCAGTAGGTAGTGACAAGGTGTTTTTTATTTTTTTAAGCAAGTCAGAGTGGATATAAATCTAAAGAATCCTCCCCAAGGGATAACCAGCTTGGTGCTACATAAACCACAATGCGAATGTTGCATACAATAAACTGTGCAACATAAAAATTGTCTTATCTGATGTAAGGCTGACAGAATTGGGGTTGTTCAGCCTGGAAAAGGGAAGGCTTAGGGGTGACCTAACTGTGGCCTCCAACACCTGAAAGTAGCCTATGAGAAAGATGGAGACAGACTATTTACAAGAGCTTGTAGTGACAGGACAAGGGGGAAGAGATTCAAACTGAAAGGGAGTAGATTTAGATTACCTATTATGAAGCACTGAGGACAACCTCTCTATCTGTGCTGCAGAAGCTAAATGACGAAAAGAAATCACAATTTGACCATTACCTTCTGCTTTAAAATCTTTCTACAGCATAGCTTCAGGGAGGAGAGGAAGCTCTGGCAATGTCTGAAATCAGTGGCTATTTTTTTAAAGAGTTTTTCCTCTGCAAAGTGGTTGCTTTGTCACAGTCAAAGGCAGTGAGTCAGTGAGGAGGCTTCCTCCAGCTCTCCTGGCTTCATGCTCCCCTAAAGCCTGCGTGGGCATCAGCCGTCACTAACACTTCAGCACGGAAGCATCCAGGAGACAAATCTCCCCAAGAAGCAATTGCAGGAATGAGACACAGATGGGAACTAGACATCAGCAATATTGAAAGAAACAGAATGTCTAACATCAAATCCGTGCCTGGGGTTTCCCTCAGAAAGCTCTGTAGGAGAAAGACCTGTTTTAAGTGTCCTGAAACTCTGGCAAAGAGACCTGCACAGCAGATTTATGCTTCTAAAATCGAAAAGTATCTAGGTCCTAGACTTCTCCATTCCAGAGAGAGCTCTTAAGGCATATGACAAGTCAGGAGCAGCTGCAGCGACATGCAGACAAACTGTTCAATTTGTTGAGGTGAACTGGAAAGTATTACCTCTATGTACTCTTGTTTCAGACAACTGGCACAAGTTACCAAGTTTTCTACCTGTTGGAACATCATGAAGACCATTTCCAGTAGAAAACCACAGTGTCACTGTCCTGCAGCAGTGCCAACACATCTCAGTTTGGATCTACATATCTCTGTGCACTACAGCATGTCCTCCTAAACCCAAACCGTGCCACAGTGGCATTTCCTGGTGGGACACAAACATTAAAATGCATGGGCTAAACACATGCATTCATTAGGCCTGTGACATGAGGGTGTCTTTGCCTCATGATGTGAGTAGTTAAAGAACCAAGCAGATTCCTCTGTTAGGCTTCTTTCACTGAAATTAGTATCTTAAATTCCATACACTGCAGTTTTGGGCCAAAACATGGAACCAAAATTGCCTAGGTGGTACTACACAGGGATCATCTCCCCTGTTCCTGCTACTTGGCTCACCTTCAGTGTGAAATTTTTTAAATACCTGTTTTCATTAAGTACAAGTGATGAGTTACAATTCCATGCGGTTTTTTCTTTCTTCTCATATTTTTTTTGTCAGAACCATTAATAAAAATGGGAAATTGCAATACTGTCCTGTTTTATATTAATGGTACAGGCTAAACAATTCTCACTGAATTCTCTTTGATGAGTTTTGCAGACCTGAGTCTTAATCTTCTCTGACAGTGGATTGGTTTTTCTAATGCAGCAGCTTGAATGCAACAGTGTAATGGGAGGTACAAATGACTGGTGAGGTGGCTTCCCTGAGTCTTACTGATCATGTAAGAATCCCAAGGAGACCTTTTAAGTGTTGTGTACTTCACAGGTACACTTCATATATAAGTTATCCCTTTGCCTGACCTTGCCTTTTTTTTTAACTCTACTTTGCATTACTGTAAATTACTGACATAAATGTACTTTGCAACTACTACTGTCTACTTTTGGTCAGTTATCTACTATTTAGATAGAGAGAATAAAAATCAGGAAGAAAAAAAGCTTTGTGTTTTTCAGTACAGTAGCTCGACAATTGCAGGGAAAAGAGCCAAGAGACAAGCTTCACCATCCCGCATTCCCATAAAGCTCAGGGTTCCTCAGAAAGTCCCTCCTGCCAGACTTTCACAGATCCTGGAGGGATCAGAGATGCGGGTACAGCAATTTAACACCTTACTATTTACAGCAGTGTGGTACTGACCTGCAAACCTGAATGTCTCTAGCTGACTTTTCCTGCTTCAAGGAAGAGTAAAAACATTTGCCTACACCTTGAGAGTGTCTCCATCCAGCAGAAAAAAGAAACAGTTGCAACAAGAGTGCTCCAAAAGCCATGCTATATGAAAAAAATATGACAATATGACCAAGAATACTTAAGAAGGACATGGATTTCCAATATGACAGCAGATATATTTTATCACTCTTTTGGCAATTTCTTCTATTACCAAGGTAACAAACTAGCATGCTCAAGAATTCATTGTATCTTTGAGCACAGAAATAAGCATGCAAAGGAAATTGTTTGAAGTGAGCAGAGTTTGACAAATTAATTATAATACAGTACAGGCTCAAATCTGGACTCTGGTGTCCAAAAGAAGTTTAAACAGATAGGAGAGCACAAAGCAAAGTTCCAGTTTCTGTCCCTAGACATTTATTCCTGAATCTGCTGCAGCATTTCTTCCAGATCCTTGCACTGCTGCCAATCTACATCCTAACTGATGGTGCTGTTTTCCTTCTGCCTTTAAGTGTGACACATGAGCTAGCCAAGAGTAAATGCTGCTTCTGGTACCAATTAGTGCAGACTGCCATACAGTAGCAAAGTCACCATGAATCAACAAATCAGTGTTTCTTCTCCCAGCAATCTCACTCTCCCTCAGCCTACAAGTCAAGAGGTCTAAACGCGGAGCAAAAATGCCACAAATGTTCTCAGAGGCAAACACTTGAAACAAAATACTGACTATACATAAAACATTCTATTTAAAATAAATCTCATCAGGGATAAATTGTGTAACCTGCATATTCACTAACAATTACTCTACAAAAAATTTCATAAGCAATTCCTTTTATTTGTTTACAGATGCTACAATTGTTAAGAAAATAATTCAAAGGAAAAGAAGGACACAAGAAAGTGATCACAGGCATTAATTTAGAACATTTGCTGAGTAAACTATACAGAGATAACTCATCCAACCTGAGTTTTATTGTGAAATGACAGTATTTTATAAACTGAACAGAAATTAATATCATTCTCTTATATACATTTATATTTTAAAAAATCTTTTAAATGTACTATAAATAGTATACATTGCTATCTATCTCTTTACTTAAAGCAGAGAAGAAAGCAGAGGTGGAAGAAAAGAGTTAGGTGGAAACAGTCTGCCTTGGCATCTGATTTTCTCAATATTACATCATCAATACAAATCCTATTGGGCTTTTTATGGGTGCAAAATCGCAACTTTCCCAAAGGTTTTTTATTATTCTCTAACATCTTTGTCTCATTCCTAGGAGCTATGGCATTTGGTACTAATTGTCCACCACACGAATACTCCTGCAGACACAGCAAAGGCTCCGTGGGTGAGGGAGAAGGATCTCCAGTGACAGAAACTGGAAGACATGCCTCAGACCAAGGCATAAAAAGCAAATGTACTCCCATGCCAGACCACAGCAGGAGGCTTTCTGAATCTCTAAAGCTGTCCCACCTCACTTTTCACAATAACTAAATTCTCAGAAAAATCTTAAATTAAGAGAGATTGGATTTTTTTTTAATGAGAAGTTCTTAATGAATTCTTTAACTGAGATGAGATTACTAAAAATAGTGCTTACAGTCTTAAGACGAGTGTGGAAAATTCTATTATATTCTGTTAAGAAAAACTCAGGAGATGTAATAAACTCTTCTTTGCATATATACTATTCATTACATAACTACACAGCTTATGAGTTGAAGAATAGCTAAGTATGACATTCAAAATTAGACAGCCCTTCAAACAGTCTTCTTTACAGGGTAAACATATTTCCACAATTTCAGATGGCATATGTTACAGAGGGTATCTATTTAGTTTCTAGTACAAGCAGATATTCTTCTACAGTAACAAAAATGCTTATGATCCTCTGGAATCTAAAGCCTTTAGTAGCCTATTGCTACATTCACATTAACATCACCATGCAGTGATATAAAAGAGACCCATTAGCGGGGTGTTGCATTAATTTGGTAGCAGTGTTGCAGCCGTGCAGCCTGTTAATGCCATTGCTTGTATATAAAAATCGACAAACAGGCGGAGTGTAAGAGGATTAACAGAAAAGCTCCTGTAATACAGCAAAAGGTTTGCTGTATTTTGTAAACATCTTTCAAACGGAAAGTGCAATGCCACGTTCTCAGTGCCAGACCACTGCTCAATTACTTCATATTGTAGACTTACCAATTCCTTAATTGCACCTGCAGGCAGAATTCATTTTGGCTGACTGTGTTTTTTCTAATGATAGTTTCACATTCGCACTGTTTAGTACAATGAATTGCATCCTAGTAAGATGTAAAACTGCCTAGAGTAAGCAAAAGAATGTTTATCCATTAAGCATTCATACCAAGTGTATTGCATTACAGTTAATCACACCAATGCTTCAAAAATGAGACAGTCTGTATTTCCAGAGGAATTTAGCCTTCCTAATGCCTCCTAATATGGTACATGAGGTAACAGACTCTAACACAAGCCAAGAACAAGCGTTCCCAGGCCTGACACCATAACTGGTTCAAACACACCAGCTCTAAGTGCAATTTAAAATATGGTATTAATGCAGCATGAAACAGAAGGTTACAAATGTGCACACGAAGTATATCAAACGAATAGAGAAAGATGGATCACAGGGATAAGCTGGTATTAATGAATAATGCTAGCCTGGGATGAGACTACAGTAATAATGCCACAAAGTGGGAATTCAAGATAAATACATTTAAAGTGACTCAATTCAACAATATTTCCGGACATTTTTCAATTTTAACATTTGCTATGACATCAGGCACAAAGATAGTACTCTCTTGATAACAATAGCAAAATTAACTTCATCAACCCCAAGGGGAGTCTCTATTACAAATGGTTTTCAATCTTATTACAACTGGTTTTCAATCTACCCTGCATACTGTGGAAAAGTTAAATGAGCAGAGAAACTACAATGAGTTTTGCTCACCTGAAGATTTCACACAATTCTACACTTTGTGCCCAAATTTACTTCAAAAATTCAAATTTATTACAGACATTTTCTATACACAAATCTGTGAGGAATTTGAAATTCTGGAGAACCAAATGCAAAGTGCAGCACCCAGTGCTGTGGGAAACTGGGAGGATGCGCTTATGCATGTGCATTTCGGGATTGGGGGTTTTTTTAAAGAGTTTTGGTCTATTTTTTCCCCACAGGAACACCTTGCTTTACTGTTCTGGGACTGACCAAACACATCTCTGTGCATGCCCTTAATAGTCCCTGCACACTACACCTGGGCAGAGTGGCAGGTAGGGCACCATGTCTGTAGACCTCTGGTTTTGGATACAAAGACAGACACGGCATTAAATGTGAACTCAATGCTGTTCCTGCCACATGCCAGCAGCAGAGATGGCTGTGGAAGCTGGCAAACTCCCAGACCCTTAGAGCTCACTTGAATCCTCTGAGCTTTCTGTTTTCCAGATGCAACTTCTTGACCTGCTTCAGACAGAAAAGTGAAGCTTGAGACAAACATTTCACCTTTGTGAGGGAAACTAAAATATGGGGCGTAGCCTTCTGTCGAGATTTGCTCAAGCAGAGGAGGGAAAGTGCTGATTATCCTGCGCAGTGACACAGAAGTATAAAAGCTACAGAAGAACCTCTCTATATGTTGTGTCAATGCAGGGGACAGAGCAGGGGCATCTCTGAGTTCAGTTACCCCAGCAGCTGAAGTGTGCAGTACACAGCTGGTACCGCTGTCACTCACAGGAACTGTATTTTGGCTACAAACAGCTGCACATTTCTTCTAAAAGTAAAACAGACACCATTGAGCAGAAGCTGGACATACTCCAGATAACAGATTAAAATGGGTGTAATCTGTGTATGACAGGCTACAAAGCTGATACAGTAAGCCTTTCAGTTAGCTTAGCATGATTTTAATGGGTACCTCATTCTAGTATAATGAAGGAAGAGAACATACCCAATATCTCTATAAAATCCTGACATTTAAATATTTTTAAGTCAGTTAGTGTTCATTGTCTAAGGAAACTGGCAAGGCTGTGACTCTTGCCGAAAATAAGAGCTGTGAATGAACAACTAGAGGAAGACAGCAAACTAATCTTACAAAACTTTGCTGGAATATATTTACACATACAACCTCAGCTATTTTTATTAATCCCTAAGTAAAAAAAAAAAAAAAAAAGTACACACACAAGTTTTTTAGAAGCACATCTTCTAAAACAGTATTTTATAGTTATGGTTTCAAGAATACCCATCAATACTGAAAGGCTTCTTTTCTCGGGCATGATTATTGCTCTTAATCAACCCTCTGTAGATCAAACTTAAGAAAAAACAGAAAACAATTCAAAACGGCCCTTGCGAATCCTTCTTTAATGTTACTAACAAAAAGCTAGTACTAAGTCAAGAAAAATATAAATGATAATGTTAACATTCACTGGAAAACTGCAGGACAGACAATTGGTACAAAGTATATGTAACTCATGGCTGCTTTTTACCCTTTAAAAAAACAATGGTGAATAAAACCACTGTCTTGGATGAGGGAGTTAGTTAGATACAAGTGGTGTGGGAAAATAAACACACATCAAAACGGCCAAGCTGGTAAAACTTCAATCTTGCAAACTTTAATTTTAACCTTATGGTTACTGATTAAACACTCTAAGATTCTAAAAAAAAAAGTCCTAACAAAAGAGCACCTTTTCCTTGCAAATAAAATAACTGGAAAATACCATGAAATGACAATTTTTAAAAGTCTTTTCTATTGTACTGGTAAACTAAATAACCACAAACACAGTATTGTCTATAATCAGATGAAGTTTTAGCTTTCAATTCCTTGCGGTAAAGTGTTCAAAAAGATGCTATCAACCATCTTAGTCTTGAAGGCAAGAAATGTTTTCACAGATTATTCAAGAGTAAAACAAATAAAAGTGCATGCCAGAAGGTAAAGAATTATCCAAACATGTACATTGCTCACAAACAACTGCATCAGCCCCAGACGTAAGGCAGCTGCATGAGGGCATTGCAGCTTGAGCACAGGAGTCCCTCCACCCTCAGGTGTGAAAGCTGAGCCTAAGAGCCACACGTGGGCAATGCAGGTAACCCTCCTGGGACAGGACCAAATAATAAAGTGCCAGCAGAAGGATTGTGCAAATACAAAACTGATTCCTCCACCCTTTTTTTTTTTTTCTGAAAAAAAATAAAATCTTGCCTCTTCAGAATTCAAAAATCTATAGAAGCATGAGCACCACTCCCACTGCAAGAAGCACAGAATTACCACAAAAAAGGTGAGCAGAAAATACTGGAGGAGAAAAAGGCAGTCAAGCTTTAAATTGCAACTGCAACAATGGACAGTATAGAGAATTTATCATTTTACTTAATTTTCTAAATGACTATTTAACCCAAATGGCTAAATGATTTTGGTACCATACAGAACATCAACAGCAGGTGACTGTCACAGAAAATGATGCAGAGAACTGGTAATCTCATGACAGTTCACTGAAAACTGTCTGACAGTTCTTCAAATTAAAAGCAGCTTGGATGTATCATGCATGTTATTGCCTATTTACCCTGAAAGGTACAAGACACTGCTTCAACTTAAGTTTTAAGAATTATTTTATCTGATCAGGCAGACCTCATAAAAGCAGTATTAAATTAATCCTACTTTACTTACCTTTAGGTTAAAAGCCTGCCTTGCCAAAAAGGGTAACTGTCAAAATATGCCTTAAATTCAAGCTTTCAAATAGTGAACTTACTGCATCTTCCATGCCCTAAGCTTAATTTTACCTCCGATAAATGTCATAATGTAACTCAATAAAAAAGGCACAATAAAAATACAAACTGTAATTGTTGTGCCTTAATGTTATGACTTGAAGAGGCAAATTTATGGAAAAGCCATCATGTCTCTGTTTAGGAAAGAACTTGTATTTTATTAACCCAGCAGACTTTTTTGAGCTTTTTCCAGGGTAGGTGCTTGAAAACCAGATGCATAAAATGGGTTCCCTTACATGTACACAAAATGAGTTTTAGATACAAGAGTGGTTCTTCATACTCAAGCTTTTTCCTTGTTTTACCAAAACTTTAACTGTCTTACAGCTTATATTGATTTCTACTAAAACAGATGAGGATAAAAATCCTTCCACTGAGTAGTAAGAACAAGGTAAAGGTTGTCGCTTTGCCTTTCAAAAATGCTTAATTATCTGGGGAGTTATATAGGGAACCAGAAATTAGTTGGCAAGAGACTACTGCCACTTGAAAACCATCTAGATGGAAATCCCTCTGTGTGTAATGCAAGACGATTAAATCCATGTTAACCCTCCCTTAGGGAAGGTACCTCAAAGTGCCATCCTCCTGCAATCATAAGAGTTTGCCACGGCCAGCTACAGCTAAATAAATCTTCTGTCTACCACCTCCAAGGCCCGTTGCTAATGTGTAAGAACCTTAACGCAGGCCACCAGAGTGATGACAATATCCCACCTCCTATGGGGCTTCAGACATGAACCTTATGAGGTTCATTAAACACTAATGATCCCACCATACAAAACCAAGAGCTCAAGTTTTGTTTGAGGGCTTTGTTCTTAAACCAGTGTGGTGCATGTAATGCACCCAGGACAGTCCCTGCGTGGGGTTCTCAAGTGCTCAAAACAACGTGGAAGGCTGGAAAAAGCCCTTCTCAAATAATGACTATGGAAAAACCAGTAAGATACTAGGTAGTAAAAGCAATCAGTAATTTTACAATAAACTGTTCTCTTCACTACTTTTGAATCCATTACTAATAATAAGGTAAAATAAAATATACACCAAATTATGGTGAAAGAAATGGAAACCTCAAATCTGGCAGTTTGCAGGTATTAACTAATAAGGTAGAAAAATACTGGCATTCTCCATGGACTCAGTCCCATTTGTCTCTCTTCAATAAGGTGTTAAATCATGTTTATAAGAAAAAAGAAAATTTCATCTGCTCCAGAGCATTATTGCAATGGTATCCTAAATGCTGAGAACCTCACACCATGACTTTGTTTTTTAACAACTTTTTTTTGACGGCAGTTTGGTTATTCAGGTGGGACGAGGTATCCCAGCAGTTCAGTGATGTGCTTTTGTGAAACACTCAGTAAGTCATCCAAACTCTGCCTGACATCACCACAAATTACAGTGAGGACAGATCCAGTATGTCTTTCTAAGCATCAGAGGGGCTCCAGCTCAGAGTGAGACTGAAGACAGACAGACAGTACAGGGTACACCTTTTGCAGGATGGCTCAGTACCAGAGAAAAGCAAAGATCACAGCTGCAGAAGTCAGTTTTGGCCAGAGGGGATGTAGCAGCTCAATTTGCTGCATGAAGCTTAAAATCTGAAAGCCAAAATCACAACTTCAAAAGAAGAAACGTAGTGGGGGTTTTTTTGGTGAGATATAGAAGTACTTCTAAGAGAAATTAAATTGGAGAAAAATACTACATAAGTCTAGCAAAGTCTGGCAGAAGGAAATGCTGAGCATTATCTAAAAGCAAAATGACTGAAAGAATCAGACATGTCCTGACGCAGCTGAAAAATCATACTTTAGATTCTAGGTCAAAACTGTATAGATGAAATAAAATTATATTATATAAAGAAATAAATAATTTCCAAAGTAAGTCTATTTTAATTATATTCCCCACTACTTAAAATCCAAGGTGCTGTGCGCTATCTTACCCATATATTCACTGGTTACCCATATATCCTTACCCAGATATTCACTGGTTACACGGGGTGCAAGGAACAGCACTGGTTTAACCAAGGAACAGATCAAGAACATACAAAGCCAAAGAACACTCCTCTACTCGCCTGAGGACCCACAGCACTCCTTCCTGAGGGAAAGGGCTGGCAGATCATGAGCAGGGAGAGGAAAGCAATGCTCCCCACAAAGCTGGTCCCAGCTGCCAGCTGCAGGCAGGAGACAAGCCCCTGGTGCTGACTGCAGGCAGAGTGGGAGAACACTTCACCTCCCTGAGGTCCAAGAAACAAAATCAACCTTATGCTTCTGGGCAACTTTGAACAGAAGGCAAACAAATCCATTATGCTTATTCAAATAAATGTCAAAAGGTTAATGCTATTATCCAAGAAGCTCTGCCAACCTGAAACATCGCATTTTACAATTGCCACAGTTTTACACTGTGAAATAAAAGTATTTCAATCTCAATTGTTGGCATGCAGCGCAGTACAAGTAATCTACTGCATTTCCCATGTCTGAAACAAGATTTGTTTGCACTTAGGACTAGTGAGTGAATGAGACTACCTGGATAGCTAGATTTCAAAAGGCAGGTAGGCATAAGAGCTCATCCTACTTAATTATTGTTGCAGTGGGATGACTTATGAGGAACAGTTTCAGTGCTAAAGTAGCTTTGCTTTACTTTGTAATCACATGGATCCATTATGAAATGATCAGCATCAATTTCTACTTAGAAGTGACATATATTAGTTTATTTCCCTATGTCACAAAAAAAATCCAGATGAAAAATGCATAATATCCTGTCTGGTCCTCTGTCAAAAACCGAACTGAACAGGTCAGAAGTTCACTGTAGTTCATTATGTGTTCATACCATGGATGAGAGCAGAACTATTTTGATTGTTTTTTCCTCTAGAAAAGTCAAATGAAACTGACTTAAAGCATTTTTGTAGATATCCTCTAAAGTTTATGTATAAGGAAACCTGTCTAATAACATGCCAGTAGTTCACAAGAAGCATTTAGTATTTCAAAAGAAGCATTTATAAGTGTCCAAATATTAATTACATATTAAAATAATTCTACAGACACATGTTTATGATTTCCTTTAGCTATCCATTTAGCTCACCTTTATTAGAGACTTGATTTCCAGAAAGACAATTTCTTCTCTAAATGAAGACAGCACTTTATACATTGATAAAACTGAAGATGCAAGGTGTAGGTGAGGTGTCTATGAAGAAGACACCATTAGAAGTACAAGGCAAAAGAATGAACTACCAGAAACAGAAAAACTCCAAATTTAAAAAGCAAATTTAAAAGCATATTTAAAAGCAAATTGTCAGTGGTGCATACTAAGTTAAAAAATTACAGGAATTTGGAATCAATAAGCTTTTGTTGAGGGAAAGCTGACAAACTGGAAGAGCTCCTGGCTTAGCTGAAGGGGGCCAGAATTGTCTCCAGAGGATGTCACCAGTGCCCTGACTGGTATGGAAATGGACAAACAGGTCAGTAGGAATGGGTAAAACAGGCAAGAATTCATAGATCTGATACCTTCTTTTGCTGTCTTTTTGCTGCTTCTCAATTCATTTTGCTTACCCAGCAAAAAGTATAAAAAAAGACTGTAACTAAATGAATGAGACTATTCATTAGCCAACCTAGACAGGTCTTTTAAGGAAATAAATTGAATAAGAAGAAACAATAGATCAGGGGGATGTGATAGTACCAAGCAATTGGTTTAAAAAATCCTGTTCAGCCCACATGGATTTTCCACCCACACAATTCTAGGCCCATCTCCTCTTTGTCCATAAAAAATTATAATGAGAATCAGGTATTTGACAGAACATCACTAAATCACTGCTATTTACGGCCCTTGGGGTTTTCAACAGCTGAGTAAAATACAGAAAGTAGTCCAGATGCAGCAATGAGAATGTAAGGAGATTCAGACTATCACTTTTTTCCCCACCTAAAGTGCTCTCGTACTGCTGTACTCATGCAGGCACACTGAAACAAGCTCAATCCTCTGAAAACCCATTAACATCGAAGCAAGTTTAA
The DNA here is from genome assembly GCA_013400235.1 of Oriolus oriolus. Lineage (NCBI taxonomy): Eukaryota > Metazoa > Chordata > Aves > Passeriformes > Corvidae > Oriolus > Oriolus oriolus. Next base: position 3,211,652 of record VXBT01001127.1, on the reverse strand, counting down.
AGGCACTCAGAGCTGCTTTCCAAACATGTCACAGAGACTTCTACAATTCATTTCAACACCATCAGTATCAGGCCAATATCCAGAGGCTGAAAATTCCTGCTAAACTAGCGGGTTTGTTTTGCTTTCTTTTTTTCTTATTCTAGAATCACAGGTAAACAGTGAATTGGAAAATTTTGAGGTTCTTCCAAAGGTTCATCACCAGCCAGGACACCAAAACTACCCCACAGCTTTTACCCCAAAGATAAGGCATAGCTGTACCTCTTTCCAAGGAATGTCTCTTCTGAAGTATAATTGGGCTTTGCTGGCTCATGAATTTCCCAATTGCTAATATATGAACTGCAAAGAAAAGGCAGTGATGCTCAGGGAAGGAAAAAATGTTGGTACACAAACAGGAGAGGGACAAAGGTCTCAACAAACTCCTTTTTGTTGTCCTGCCACATGACCAAAGCATGCAAAGCGACAATGACAAATAAAATACTCCTGAAACTATCAGTGACTGCTAATTAAGAATTCTTTTCTGTATTTTTAACACAAAGATAAATTAAACAAGGCTGCTCATTCTCTTCATCAATAAACAAGAGGAAAAAGTTAGCCTTTTATAGACAACCATGTGATTTCCTCATCTATAGCCTGACACAAGAACATATTCTTGCCTCTTCTATTTTTCTTTTCAAACTCTTCTCTCTTAACACAAGGTAATATTCATAGATGCAATTTAGAACAGATGCTATTTCTGTTCTTCAGTTATCCAGATAATCTCTTAATTAAACAGCTGCATACAGTATCCAGAGAATTGAATTTGTATTTTAATCACATATTCCTTTCCTTTGTTATTTTGCTTTTAGTTACTCTGGCACGTGGGTTTATTGCACACAGCTGTAAAAAAACCTGCACAGCTGAATTCTGTAATGCAGACATTTGAAAGCAACCAAAGAATAACTTAAGTATGAACAGCTCTGATTCTCAAAAACAATGAAAAGCAAAGCGGTTTTATAAGACCATCATTTAAGCCACTATGCTTGTACATTCTGCATATGTTAGATATGCATGTATATATTGCAGGTGAAACAAACTTAATTTCTCAACTATTTAAACAGTAGTATTATCACAGTCAGGAGTGGAAACTAATTCCCAGAAGTCATTCAGAGTGCAAAAGCTTAAATGCTGACCAGCAAACAACCCTCATTTTCTGAGCCCTACACTCCCATTCCTTATTCAAGGGCTTTTAGAGAGCAGGCAAAAACCAGGGGGTGATGCAATCTTTCAATTAAAAAGCATCATGTTTCTGCACAGCAAACTGAACACTAGGATGATCTCTATTACACAAGCATTCTTCAAAATACACTTCTAGTATCACATCACTCCATCTCTACTAACTTTCAATAAAAACATTTCTTCAAGATATAATTAAACATTCATGCATTATAGAAAAATAACCTTAGCATTGCCTGTTATGGATAGAAAAGTTATTTAGCCTGCATATGGGAAAAAAATTCAGAGCTCTAGTACCCATCCCTCAACATGCTTCTCTAAGGTAAAACCAGAGAAATTTCTCGACACATTTTTATGGAAGAAAAGAAGGCTGCAGGATTAAGTTAATGTTGCACTATCTGTATCCTTTTCTCAGGCATCAGACATTAGCTAATCCTAATGCACTGACTGATTTATTTGGTATGTTAAAAATGTTGTATCATCTTTACTCACCAGGGAGGAGCCTATGGCAATCTGTGTAACTGTTCATGGCACTGACCGATTTTTGACTGTGATCTTGTATTCACCAGTTATCTCACATTATAATCTACGAAGTAGCATATTCATTAAGTGGAAGAAGGACAATGACATTCATCATGTTAAACTTAAAAAATAATCCTACTCAACAAATGAAACTTTGTAAAAAAATGCATACTGAATCTATGTAAATGTAATATAGGTTTCTTGTATTAATCTCTAGAATAGTTCAAAATTTTATAGGTATGTCTATTTTTGTGTTTTAAGTTAAATTTTGTATATTTATGCATTATGTATAAATATTTAACATTTTTATATTGGTATTTGCCATTAATATATTAGATGTCCTACTACATACTTACTAAATATTTACTATTAATATATTAGCTGTATTACTAAATATTTAAATAAGCCACATATAAATATAGCTAAAAGTGAAGGAAAATTTGGATAAAAAACTAATAAACCAGTAATGCATCCAAAATAAAAGATGCTATACTCAGTAAATTTTCTGTGGGGTTTTTTGGGGTTTTGGCTGGAGGTTTTTGTTGTTGTTCTGTTTTGTTTTGCTTTGTTTGTTTGGCTTGGCTTTTTCACTTAGAATGTGATCATTTGAAGAGCTTCCCAGAATGTCCATACAGATTCCAAGATGGAAAGGAGTGCTCTCTCCAACCAGCACAGTGAACTCCCGGCAGGTCAGACCAGCAGCTGTGCTGAAAGGTCCTGCACTGTGGCTGCTGTCCCCCAGCACCCCGTCCCTCCTACGCGTGGGATTACCTCCGAACCATGCCATGGGTGACAGAAGGCAAGAGCAGACCTCAACACCACCTTCAGCTGCCTTACAGCAGGGATTAGAGAGGGATCGGGGCTCCCAAGGGAAAGGACAAGAAGCCACAGACACAAGCCAGCATGTAAGAAATTTTTGTTAGAAGTAAGAAAGATTCTCCCTGTGACGCTGCTCAAATGTGGGATCAGGGCATCCAGAAAGACTGCAGAATCTCCTGGCTTTGGGAGGATGCAAAATTGGAATGGGCTGAGACCTGGGTAAATTGGGCTGCCTCCACCTGCTCTGAGTGAAGGCTGGATAAGATGTCCTCACATCCCTTCTGAGCTCTTCTGCTGTGACACCATTCCGTGCTCCTGTGCATAGGCACAGGAAAATTCTGTATCAATGCATCAGGTAACAAGCATTTAGTAAAACACTAGTGATAAAGATTGAGAGAAATCCCCAAGTGACAATTTTAAAACCTTTTTCTGAAGTGTTTCCTAAGAGTAAAGTGTTACATTCTGCACGTTTCTACCACCCAGTTCCTAACTCCCATATCACCCCTGCACGGCTCTGCCCCTCCGGTTTCTTCCCTGCCCCTGCAATCAGGCTGGTGAGCCTGACACAAAGCTCGACCCTCTGCCCTGTTCCGGAAAACACACATACACTTTGGCCCTTGTCCTGCAGCAGGGGGTTCTCCTCAAACTGCTTATTTTTAACCCTTCAGTGCTGGCCTTCTCTGTTACAGATTTGCTAGCAAACAGAAAAATTCAGATACACAAGTACCTTAATCGTGAGGGAAATGAGGCAATCAGACTGTAAATATCGGTCCAACTGGAAAATCAATTTTATACTGTCAACACTGGAAGTGCTTTTAAAAGTAGAAACTTTAAGCTTTGTGAAAGGCTACAAGGAAGTGAAAAGAGGCATTCTCTGCACAGAACAGTGTAACCCTCTCTGACAGTTTCTCATTAAAGGTAATGTTGCTATTACTTCTCATTAAAGAAACTTCATACCTATCCATGTATTTTATCTTCTCTTTCCACTACTGTGCACCAACTTCCACGCATAGCTCCTGCACTACATTCAATAATAAACAGTATGTCCTAAAGCGATTAAAAAAGCACATCTGTCAAAAACATTTAATGCTGTGATGAATGGAACTCATCAACTATTATTTGACCCACTTTTCCTTCTGTGAGCCCTTGGACAATCCCTTATTGTGATACGATAGCTTTAACACGCTGTAGTGACAGATTCCTAATCACAGAACCTTGTCTCTTTTTAATCGGCATCCTGCAAGACACAAGTAGTTCCTGAAACACAAGAGTTAAGCACAACTCTTCAACAATATGTATCAGGAAACCTAAACTCCCTCTTAGGGAAGACTTTATTATTTATTTCGGGAACTTCTGAAGCCTGTATAAAAATTCAGCATGCCATCTCTAACTTGAAGGTTACAGAAATGGGACTACCAATAAAAAGACAATTTTCCTTGAAATTTTCTTTTGTATGGTTCTTTTTGCTGGAAATTTTATTTAAGAAAGCAGTATTTGGACTACATTTTTAAGTTTTGTATAGATATTGCTAGACTAAAAGTATAATTTTAGAGAGTGGTGTAATTATTTAAATGTCCCTGAAAATGACAATGAAAACCAAAGGAAACAGGAAGAACTTTGTGTTTCAAAAAAACACATTAGGGCTTCGCACAAAGAACACTTAACATTAAAGACAGCATATTGCCCAAATAAGAAGAGTGATTAGCACTAGAAAAATTTGTAATTGTGTCCTGTAGGTTACTGTGATCTAATCAGACACATAATAAACAAAAGCCTATCTTTAGTCCAAAGTGTACCCTATTTGTTCAGTGAAAGGCTACGATACATCAGGAACGGCTTAACCTACTCTCCTTCCATCTGTTGAGTACCTAAGTGGCTTAGCAACTTAGTTCTTCCCAGAAAAAAACACAATAAAACATCGTGTCTATACACAGTTCTCATTGCACTTCCTTATACACAGGAATCTAAAGATTGCTAGTGATTTGTAATCCAGCTATAAACAGACAGAAGTGGATAATCTCTTTAGGAGGTACTCTCCTAAACATTAACAGATGAGTAGATTGCAGGAATTTTAAAGATTGAAAGTTCAGTGACAGTAACTAAGTAAAGGTTTGTCTGTTTTGCCTTCCTTTCTCAAACACAGGGTAGTGATACATTGCTTACAATTAATTAGCACATTGCTTGCAATTAATTAGCACATTAGCACTACTTCTTATGACAGATTCAAGTAAGAAGTTGAAGCTATAGATCAAGTTTTGTCAAGAAATGGAGAGAAGGAGCTTCTTGCACTTTTTCTGTGTCTTTTCATACAGAGAGGACAAAAGACAAGAATTCAGGTCACTGTTATTCTTGATTACCCTGTGCAGATATTCCTTCCTCTTTTTCCCCTGGCTGTTTAGGAGAGCAGGGATATGTGAGGTTGTGGCCCGTGGCAGTATTCCTGATTACCCTTCGACAGTCTCCTAATCTGCATTTTACATTATCACTACTCAGAGAAACACTGTGGCTTTTCAAATGTTACCATGGCTGGCTACTCCCAACCCAGCCTGATGTCAAGAGACACTTCGGGGGGAGTCAAGTGTTTCGCATAAAATTTTAAGCATTTATTTTGCATCATCACTGATGCACTTTCCCCAAGGAGCACATAAGAAAAACATGAGCTTTAATCTCTTTCACTGGTCTATCCAGAAAGTGACTCAGAAGCAAAGAAAAATGCTAGCAATACGCTATCCAACCTAAGATATTCACAGTGGATAGTGGGATAAACAGTGAGGGGAAGTACAAAGGAAAGTGAAGACTATAAAATAAAACTTGAACATTGAATCAAAGGGCAGAATAAAACACTACACAGCATTTTTTAAAAACAGATTCAGAAAAATCTCTTAAATCTCAAATTCGTAATGTAAAGATTGTCCTTGGACAATATTTTGTCTTACAGACTGACTTTTCTCCTTAAAACATCTAGGAAGGTGCAAAGGCAACCTTTCCAAATTTTCCAATGTTTGTATTTATTTCAACATGGAAAGTCCTTTGTGTAGCACAGACTGGTTAAGTGCTCGTACACTTTCCCCTTGGCATGGTATTTCTGCTCCTTGCATTACCACAGATTTTTCGACTTCTACTTCTTGGGGAAAAACCTCCCCTTGTGCAGAAAAGACTCCTCTCAAGATACATGGGAAGGGCACAAAACATTACTCCTAATAAAACAGGTCCTCACCCTGTATCTGTCAATTTTCCAGTTTGCAATGCTCCTAGTTATTTCTGCCAAGCTATTAAAAGTGTGTATTTCAAAACAGTTCTTGTACAAAGTTTATTGTGTGCCTGAACTTAATTTCAGAATGATAAACAAAACCTCTTTCATTTTGTAAAAAAGTATCTACTGTCCTGGGCAGATACCAAGCAACAAAAATAACCTAGATTAGAGTTAATTACAGCTGCTACTCTGGATCCTGTAACCTTCTGTTCCAGACATGTTGCTAATCAAAGTGCAGTGGAAATCCTCCTGCTGCAACTATGATTCAGATCCATTTGTGGAAGTTTCGCATGTTATCCAAAATTCTGTATAGTTATGATGGTATTCTCTCATTGCTAAAGTAATAACAGAAGATTGGAAGCAAACCTGCAAGCCTGCCATGAGCCTCTCATGGCGCCGCAATTCGGGCACCAATGCTCATGCTGGCCAAGCCAGCATGGACAGTGCTGTGCTCCTACACCATCACCAGCCCAAGGCAAGGATGAGAGACAGAAGGTGGAGACAGGAAAAGATTTGTGAGGTCCCTCTCCTGCCTAAACACGAGACTGCCAGGAAAGACAGTGATGGGACAGCATCTGTTCATTTTCACTTCCTCAGCTGTTACGTGAACCCCCTTCTTTAACACAACTCTCAAAAAGCCTCCTTTGTATCCTTCTGTATCAATGCCCCTTTCTGAGCCAGACACATGAGCCCCTTCCCCTACCTCTCAGCTCTCAAAAATCACTGCAAACATAGGCTGGTGACCTGAGATGCCACTGTTCATTACCAGAGCTGGTACTCACAAAAGGGCTGAGATTTCAGGCTATATCTACAGCAGTGTATAACTAGCCCTAGTAATTTAACAGTAGGAATGACTGCATCCCAGTGCTCACACCACACTCTATTTCATAGGGCAGATACAGCTTTGTGGAGAAATGTTTCTACAGACATCAAATAGGGTATGGTCATTTAAAGGAAACAAAGCCATACCAAAAGTCTACTTAAGACTTGTAATAAGGGATGTGCGGGACAGAAAGTCAGATCAAATGCAATTAACTTCCATGAAAGCTCTATAAGATAAAAGAAGATCCAAATACCATATGCCAAAGAAAGAGGTGCCATAAAACCTAACCTTGAACTGAGTATTACTAACAAACTAAAGCCGGCTTCCAGTGCGTTATTATATGCTTCAATGTCTCTAAAGGACTTTTCACTCTCCACAATAGTCTACTGTAATTGTCAAAGGGTAATCAGATCTGTTCAGTATGCAGGAACTCTCCTTCAAAATGTTATGGTGCTTACAAAGGATTTTATTCATTAGACAGATTAATAGCTGTTCTTTGAACTCCCTCTCCTTCACCCAAGACTGTGCTGAGTGTCGGCCCAGTGCTGCCTGCAGGACAGTGGAGAAGCGCTTTAGGAATTCGCCTGTGAGAGGAAAAGCAAGCTTACATGAAAAATCTTACTGGGAATTGTAATTGAAAATAAAATTCTCAAGCTAGCATGAGTCCCTTAATTATTAGAATAGACTAACCATAAAAACAAATTCTTAGTAGTAATACAAGAGGTATCTGATTTTGATCTTACTCATCCTCCATTTCCCCCATTTCAGGATCAGATCATTCTGGTTTTGAAGTACATGTCTAGCAAACTTCTTTGGTACCATGATAAAAATATTACAGAAGTTTCTGCTACAGACAAGTACGTAATTATCTTGTGCACTACTCAGGTATAACCTAAGCACAGGTAATCTGCCAGAAAGCAAGCAAGGGCGTACTTACATCATGCTGCTACTTACTCATCATGTGCTCTTAAGAAAGGGTTGTTAATGTAGATTCCTTGTATACATATGAGATAGCTATTGTTAAAAATAACACAGAAATGCTTTGCTGCTTCTATGTTTTGGGTTCATCAAACTTCTTAAATTACATTTTAGAATCACATTTAAAATCTACTGGAGGACACAAATATAATAAATTTTCATTTGTCCATTTATTATATCATTTTATATACATTCTTATGTTCACCTTGTTATGAAAAAGAAACTCAACATTCATTGCAAGCAGGCTAAAGTGCCTGTACACTTTGAAATCTGTATTGCTATATGTATATTTAAATAATGCATGAAAATGACAGTATTTGTAACTTTCTTAAATGTTCTTGAGATGTTAAATTAATTTATTCTAAATTCAAACCCAAATAAATGATGACTAATGCTAGAGCAAGCTTGAGAAATGTTGTCCCAAGGCTGTATTTTCCCAGGGATGTTTAACATCTGAAAATGATAGTTCACGGCCGGATTAATTTTCTTCCCCCTTCCTGTAGCTGTAGTATGGATACTCTGATTTTGCTTCAACATTTAGGGTAGCCTGGGACTCTTGTTTTAAATGAAACAGTCTTGAGAGATCAAAAGGTTGTGACACCAAAAAACCCCAACCCCATCACCATAAATTGGTGGCATCCAGTTTAATGGAATGCCATGTGTGGTTTTATTCAATTAGTCTTTCCCATAGCTTTCCTTAAAGGCAACAAAATAGGCTGTGTACATCAGCCTGGCAGAGCATCACCAAGGGACATCTGCACAACCACGCTGAACACTTGGCTCGATGCTTACAACAGGAGCTGCCATCTAAACAACAAATTCATCTAAGATCTATATAGTCATAACTGCGCACATGGACACAGTCATAACTATATGTATGAACAGAAACAAAACCTCTAGCTGACCTGTAGCTGAACTGCCTACGACAAAGTAAAAGCAGCTATCACAGCACCAATAAACATGTAAATGAACGGGAAAGCAAAACTGCAAGCGTATCACTGTTAAACTCTCTCGGTGATAATCTTGCTAGACCCATTTACATAGCTTGTGCCATGACCAGAAAAAAAAACTTGTTTACTTGTTGCAGCAAAAAGTAAAAAAAAAAAAAACAACCATAAAAGGGACTCCTAAGATGCCTTGTCAAATTGAAAGGATCCTTCCTGGCAGAGCAAAGGGAGGGTAGTCTGAGGTGGTACACTGTTGTGGCAGGCTCATCACAAGCTCTTTTAAAATTGTTTAAACATATGGAGTGCAAAGGAGAGCCTGCATGGTCTCATTTCCTCTTCTTAAGGCACAATAGCAAGCTCTGCACAACAGAATTAACATTCACAGTACAGAAGTAAACAGCAGTCAAGGTATTTTAAATGGGTAAATCATACTATAATTAAATCCAAGGCAATAGCCAGTTATGACTTCCAGAATAATTACAGCAATGAGCAACAAAAATAAGGGCATTGCTTCTACTTCATATAACATATACATGAACAACAGCAAAACTTTACTGAAAATTTCCCATATGCATTAGCAGCCCTTTCACATAGAAGGATGCCTATCCTTACAAATCGTGGAGTGAGCACAGGGCTTGCACTCCTGGGCAGGGAGGCTGTGGAAGAAGAAGGGCTGCTGGCCAAAGGAGGCAGAAAATCTCCTTATGAAACAAAATTTGGGAAGACAGGCAGACAGGACACCTGTAAAATACATTCTCTCCCCTGCTAAGAATTCAATTCAGCTTCCGTTCCAAGTCAGAGACTTCCCAGTCCAGAAAGCTTGCTTAATTTCTTTCTGTTTTTAATGTGTTTATTCTAAATTAGACCTCAAGTTGAGAATGTTTTTTTCCCTTGAGCATGGAGAAGGAAGTCCATTGATTCCTCTTCAAGTGCAGTAATAGATACTCAACCTCAGAGATGTAATGAAATATAGTTTGCTATTTAAAAAAAATACAAAGTTAAAAGGAAACCTCTGTCATGTAATGAACCACTAAACTTTGCCATATACATCAAGTGCACTTCACTGAGAATTCCACTTAATAGCAAAACAACCAAAGAGTGGTATCCCCCAAACTAGAAATCATATCACAGACTGCAAGGATCCTGCCAGTCTCACACTCCAGTGTAGAAAGGACCACAATTATGAAGAACAATTTCAGCAAGACAACCACAGTCTCCCCGTTGTTTCACTTTATGCTCTTTCTTCTCCTCATTCTTTCCCCACAATCCAGTTTCTTTCTGCCTTTTCTCTTTTAATGACTTTATCCACCCAGGGAGAACAGCTCCCTGTCAGGGATGCTGCTGAGGAACATGCTGGATGCCACACTGCTGGCTGCCACCCTAGACATGGACCTTGACTACTGTGCCTTGAATACTGGTCAGACTTACCCATATTCCAGTGGGAAGCAATTGGTTTTAAATCAAAGATCTGCATAAATGTGCCATTCAGTCTTATCAGTAGCAATGCATAAGGTTGAACAAAAAGATTTTTCAGACGTCTGCTGCACCAAAGGCCTGTACCAAGGTGGTAATCCTGACCCCACTCTACACTCCAGGAAGCCAATGATGCCACCATGAAGGGCCTTCCACAATCAGGAATACCTTAACTTAGAAGAGCAGTTAATTTTGTTCCATTGAAGTTGTTTTATTGGCTCTAATTTTCCACTTGAAGTTCAAGTATCTCAGCAGAGTGCTCCAGCTTATAAAAGCCTGATGACTCCCATGAACACAGCAAACCTCAAGTAGCTGACAAGTGCCATAGCTCTAGTCACCGTTTCTCCTACCCACCCTTCTTCTAAAATCTTTGTTGTTCAAAGCCAGTACAGTCACGCAGTAAACATCCCACCACCCAGGCTGACAGACATGCTAAAATGTCTAGAAGCAGCCCACATTTGTATTACTGTAAGTGCTGCAAAACTGCTGAAGGGTTAGCTGGCTGAGGCGAGGCTACACACCTCACATTTTCTTTCCTTCTATTGTCAGCCATTTAAAAAAAAAAATCACAAAACCAGAAACACATGCCAGAGAAGGATAAGGGATATTACTGGATTTTTAAGGCAGTTAAAAAAAGAACAAGGAAGCATAATGCACAACAGAAGGAAGCAAAGCAGCAAAGACATCTCAGAATCTTTAACAATGAACTATATGTGTATTTAAGGAGACAATAAGACAACCAAGGCATCAGGTAAAGATGTAAAAGACTGATGTATTATTGCCAAAACAAAATATGCCACTAAATCTTTGGCAGGAAGGCAACTGGAATCTATAAACAGGAGTAATTATACTAACAAGCAACTTGCACACTAGAAATACTGTATAAAGACAAATAATTAATTCTTTGTGACAGCTGTCGCTAGATTATAGCAATCACATTAGCACTCAGAAGCAAAACTACGAAAACAGTCACTAAAATGGCCTTTATTTTTCAAATGTTTTAATTAAGATATCAGTTTTGGGAGCTGCTTAAGTCCATTCCTAAATTAATTACAATTCTGAGCTATGTGTACTTCAGTGCAGGCAAATTTCACACCTCTCATTATGCCAATGAAATAACAGTAACACACTTGAAAGCTAATTCAGAAAATCAATTTCCAGTAAAAAACCAGAATTAACCATTTGGGGCAGTTTACTTCCCATACAATGTACCTTCAAGATCTTCTATATCTGGCTTTGGCTATGCACATGAGTCCTGTATTTTCCCAAGCAAACAGGCTTCTTTTTCCCTTATTTGAAAATATTAAATGAATTTCACATATATTTGATGTTCTTCCTTAACACACACAGAAAAGGAACATGCCACGACCTCTGCTGCTGTTTTGAAAGGCATTTTTTACAAGCCAGTTGGCATACGATGCATTGAAATTTCATGTTCGGAAGCTTAAGAGTCTTACTGATTAGTTAAACCTCATTGCAAAAGTTACTAGGAAAACTTACTGTGACAATCTACTAATGGCAACCTCTAGAAAAAAGAAACTATTTTTTCGTGCTTCCTGGACATCCTGTATTTGGCTTCTGCTCTGATGTTTGTGAAAAGAGGGGGTTACTGCAGAAAAGCAAAACAAAACAAGACTCTCCATTTAGATAACACATCAGTGGATGTGTTACACTCTACACTATTCTTCCCTAATAGTTTTGTCAAGTCCATAGGTCTCATGGAAAAGCTGTAAAGAAAACAATCAAAGCCACCAAGCCATCTTCTGAGGTAGAGGGGCTTGGTTAGATACAAGGAAATTCTACAGAGGAATCCCTTAACATCTTCAGTTATACTGATACCACTCCTACCTTCTAAGGACTTAACAGAAAAACATGAAACTGCAGAAATATCTACTAGGGAGAAAACATTTATGGAAAGAAATCCACAGACACATCTTGAGGGAACCAATTCCAGCACAGCTTTCAAAATCATTGTTTTACTTTAATGCAAACAAGCTTGAAGTTTGGTAGCTTTACTTTTAACTCAGGACTTTGTTAATTTCTGCAGTATTTTAGTCTTTTTTTTTTTTTTCCTGTCTGCCTGTTCTTTAAATAGATTTGGTGGCCTGGCAAGATACTGAGTCAGATTTCCTGAAAAGGGACTGTGATTTTAATATCGGCAGCATCTGATCCTGTGTGTTTCCGGCAGATAGAGCAGAAACACCACCTGATTTCTGCAGTTGTGCTCTGGATGTTAAGAATCATCCAAAAGCCTGAGAGAGCAAGAATTTGCTGCTCTGTGCCAGGTAAACCAATCCCCAAGTGTCTGTAATAACCAACTCCTCTTTTTGCAAGGTTACTTTTTATTCAGGTGAGTTCAGTGGCTCAGGTCCGCCTGGGTAGCTAAGAGCATGCAGCTGCAGCTCTAAAGAGATGGACTGAAAGGGCTGCCAAAGTGAAGGGAGAGAAGGAGAAGCTCCTTCCAACAATGCCAGCTACACAGCATCCACAAGAGCAACCCGAGCAGTGCCTCCAGAGCTCTGGGGTCCCACTGGGAACACCTACCTGCATTAAAAGAATTGCTATTTCTGGATACTTACTGAAGTCTTACACAACATGTCTCACCAGTTGTGTTACCTGCTTCAGAAACCGTAGCACTGTGCAGTACAGCACACTTGGAGAAACAGGGAAAATGCTTTTTATAGCACAGCATAAACCTCAGGAGGTCACACTGCAGCAGGGACTATGTTCATGACTCAACACGGTGCCTGATGCTTAAAAAGTAGTGACAATGGCAACACAGAGATGATGATGGATTTATCCAAACCCTTGTGTAAACAGGATTTAGAAGAAAAATATTAAATTGACTTCTGTGACTTGATACAATCGATACCATCCAAAAGACAACACACTGCAGCATCGAGTGGCATTCATGAGTTCACACACAGGTTACTCCCCTCACCTCTAGCCAAAATATTAGTCCTTTGGAAGGTATCTCTTTCCTTGGCTGTTTAAACATGGTGTTAAAAACAACAGAGTATCCAGCTCAGGTGGTCTTTCAAAAACCCCGACTGTGAACCAGTGTTACAGCTGACTATTTTTGACAATTACAGTTGCACATAAGATTATCAAGACGTTTTTGGATGTTACTGTGGTGGGACCAGAGAAAGAGAGACCCTTATGAAAACTGCTTAGGTTCCCTTCTGCTCCTGTCTCCCCTCATATGCTTTCATCTGCATTACCTGTACTGACTCCACAATCCTCCAACACTCAGCCTTGTAAATCCTCACGCCTCTTCTCTTTCATCCTACATTTTCCTGTTCTCCTTATACGACATTACAGGGGAGGAGTGTTCACAGCACATCATTTCAGGTAGGAAGCTGACTTTCCTATTTGCACAATGGCTGTAGCATCTCCACCCCACAGCTGAGAAGAGAAACCTCAGTAGGAGCAGCGCAGGGAACCCACGCACGCCCCAGAGGAGGCTGTCAGGCAGCCCCAGCCCAGCAGGCAGACGAGCCCGCTTTCTGGTTACCTGAAGGCAGGCAAGGCAACCTCCCACGCTTCAAGCCCACTCTTTGAGCAGCATTTAAATCTTCTCGAACAAGTAAAACCTAAAAAGGGAAATACCACTGAAATACACTTTTTCTAAAATACTGTATAACCCTTCAAACAAAGGACTCACTCAGCAGTTCCACCATTTCTTCTACTGCCCAGAAGTGGAGAATGGCTGAACAAGCACTTGCCTTCCTTATGGCATGAGCACTGTATACAAGTGAACACAGGGAGGGTGTTATGCCATTTTCCACTGGCCGCACCAAAGCCAACACGTGAAAATCATCCTGATGCAGCAGCAAGGAGAGCTGCGGGGCTAACAGGAGGCAAGGTCTGTGCGGAACTGCAGGTGGCTGTACTGCCGGCAGGAACTGTAACCAAGATGAGGGATTTCTATGCAGACAGGGACACTGTGTGCTGAACACGCTCCTATTTCTTCCACAGGGCAGGAGAAGGAAATCCAACTATTCACTCAATAATTCAAGGCAGGATAAACCATACACGACTGCTGAAAACCACAGCTAAAGAAAGCAGAAATTTACCGATCATAGTGAACGGCACCGATATGGAAAATGAGTCCAAGCAAATGATGATTTATTTTTTAGGAGGGGGAAAAAAATTCTGATCAACGCATATGCTCCTACAAGACTCACTCATCTGTATGGTAAGTGATCGGTCGGAAATTGATTCAGAACAAGTTAAAAGGCTGATTATAAAGCAATCACAAGAAAAGTCAGTTCACGCTCTTCCAATTCCATAGCAAGACACTTCTAACCATTGTTAAAGCACACTTGAACAGTTTACCTGGACTGTTGGACTTCTAATGAAAAGCTAATTTGTCTTTCCTACTTGTTTCCCTCTCACACTAAACAAACAGTGCAGCACCTCACACTTCGACCTTAGAATACATTTTTCGTACTGTAGAATTCGCTCCACAGATTTAGCTGAAATCTTACTTAATTTTTAGTTAAAAATAATTTTCATCTGTTCATTTGTAAAATGTCTGAACTGAAATCTTTTTAATGCCTGATATTGACTTTCAACCAGGCTTTTATAGATTTCCTGATGTCAGTGGCTTTTGTAACATTCCTGAAGCTCAAAACCTGATGAACCAATTTCTGTTGGTTTTCTACCTTGACATACTGTCTTAAAAAAAAATAAAATCACAGCTTTGCAGCTTGAAGCAATTTCTCACAACTAAATTAATAGCTCCTGGACAGAGCTTAAAATGAAAAAACCTGCCATGAGCTACAGCATAAATACCAAAGTTAAGTTCTAGCAGCATTTAAGCCTTTCAGTGAGGTTTTTGCTCACAAATGGTTTGACCATTTTTTCAGTGTCCAGTGATTTCCAAAGCCTGTTTGGTACGCATGTGCTAGTTTTAGACAGTTATTCTACTATGAAAGTGGTTCTGAAACTAGCATCACCATTCCTCCTACCACCACTAATATCTTCTGAAACTTTTAAAGGCAAATTTGCTTAGATACAAAATCAGAAAGAAAAAGCCCATTGTTTCATACTTTCCTCCAGCTTTTCTCCTGCACTAAACAAAATTAATAAGAGAAAAATCCTTCTCTATCCACCCTCCCACAAAAAAGTGATAAAATTTTACCTTGTGATGAATATAATAATTTGTCTTGAGTATATAGGACAGTTTTAATTTAAGCATTAAATTAAGATCACATTACTTAAGTACTATTTAAGAATTAATACCTACTCGATTTGTCCAAAGACATTTTCCCTCCATACACTTCCACGTAAAATCCTTAAGGACAGAACAGTCAGGTATTCATCACGGTTGAATTCCACAACTAGCAGTAAACATTCAGGATTGAGTTTAATGCAGAGAATTCTGTGTGATCTATACAGGTATTTTCCATCTGTTTTAAAGCATAAACTGCATATAATTCTCTACTAGCAGATACATTTGCCCAAAGGATGCCATCACAAATTGTTCTTATTTAAGTTTCACTTAATGCTTCAATAAATCCATATATATACACTTATTCTACAGTGCCTTCCAGGTATTTATGTATAATACACAACTATCTGTGTGCATGAGCATGTACGTGCTTCCTGTCCTTAATGTTGCAATGCAATTCTTAGCGTTCCAGTTAAGGTCTTCTTCAAGAGAAAATCTTTTATTGTTTCATGCAGTATTCTTTCAAATGGCCTCAAAGAGTTACGTAGTGCTTTTTTTCCCCTAAATATATAAGAATTATTTCTTGAAATTAATATTCCCCAAAATTCCTGGAAGATTTTCCAACAACAAACTTCTCTTACCTCTCTTCAAGGACAGCATTATTACTTTCCTTTGATACTAGCTTCTCTGCTGCAGGCTCTTTGTGTTCATTTCTCCATCTCCAAATAAAATGCATTAGGGCATAGAAAAAAATCCTCAGTCTCCTTGGAGGAAATGTTTTACCTGTACCTGTTTGATCCCAGCACCTCACCACACCGGGATCACTGGATAGCTCTGCCACAGCTCTTGGATGCCAGGCGATCCAGGCACCGCTCACTTATGATCCCCTCAACCCTCACCACATCCATGAATGCTAAGGGGCCTCAATGCCAACTCACCACACAAAAGATCTCCCTGAAGGTTTTCTTTGGCAGGAGAAGGTTTAGAAGAGCATTATATACTTTTCAGTACATGCAAAAAAGATGGTATTGTTATTTGGAAATTTCCAAATGTTACGTGGAAAAATGTCAGTGAAAGAGTTTCTTCTGCTTCCCACTGTGCCAACCACAGTATTTGAAGCATTTTTCTATTTAAAACAATTAAGATATCAAGATCAAGGTAGTAATACATCATTACAGTGTCTACTAGAAGCTACTAAGAACCAGCCAAATAAAAAAATGTCAGGAAAATACATCTCATTCATATCAAGAGTCACTCTTGTATTCTAAAATTGGCTGTGTGTACTTCCAAAGAAATTCAAAAGTTCAGAATTTTTCCTTCTTCTGATAAACATTTTAAAGAACTCATACAAATTTTTTCCAGAGAAAGAGCAGAAGATGTACCTTTCATTTGATTTAAAAGAGCAACTTTGGACAAAAATAAATAGCCAGATCTATTTTTGCTTTTTCAATTATTGGAAGGACAGATATTCTAAAAGAAAAGGATGTATTTCCCAAATGTTTAAAGAATACTGAAGACCTCATTTAATTTATCTGAATTGTCGTGTACTAAGCCAGTTGTAAAACCTGAAGAATGATGAATAGCTGCACTCTTTGGGATTAGTTTTGCATTCTACTTAGCATCTATTTGTCTTCTTTATCTCCCAAAAACCATGGTGACACCAAGCTAAACAAATTTTTCATTGTTTGCTAATGCCTTCTTTTTTTAAACTGAAAGTTTGATTTAGAGCTACTTTATTTCTTTTAAAGCAATACATAGTAATATCTCTATAGCTAGTAGAAGGCAGTTTTGGAAGAAAAAAAAGCAATACAACTTTGTTTTGGTTTCGCTCTTTTTTTTCAATAAACTCAATGAGGAACTTCTGACAGCAAATTCTTCTGTCAAAATTGTCTCCAAACAATTTTTTCTCTCCAAAATTGTCTTCCCTGTCAGAGAAACATTCTTTCTTGAGAACTTAAGACACATACAACAAGGCAACAAAATGCAACCAACTCCCCAGGTTCCTTCTGCAGAGGAATGAGGCTGAGGCTTGCGTGATGCTTCCAGACAAGCTTGACGAAGACCTGCTGAAACCTGCAGGCTGCTGCCAATAGGATCCTGTTCTCTTTCCTGGGGCTGTGTTTTTCTCACTGCTTCCTTTGCATTCAAACTGGCAACTATGGAATCGTGTGATCAGTTATCAACAATTCAGAAAGAAGTGTGACTTAACAAGGGGAGAAACTACAGCACTTGACAAACAGCCAATTCTCTTCCAAGGTCCTGATCTACTGCAGTTTAGGAAGCTGAGCTGGTTTTAGCACCTCCAGTTACTTCCTCCTGTGGAGCCGTAACTTTGGAGCTGGACATACTGAATATACTTCTCCTTTTCTTAGTTACTCTTGCAAAGTTTTCCAGAAAGTTCCCTCTTGGAGGCTTGCTTGCTTTAACATTTCTAGAGGATAAAAGAGCAAGCGCCAGTACCTTGTCTACTATCATTGCTGGCAAATGACAGCTGCACTGTTTAACATCGAGAGCTGTCACCAATCTGTCTTCAAACTTGTACTCTATCTCAGCTCCAGGGAGGGTTCAAGACAGAAAACATGGTCTTACAGTTCTTGCACACAACTTTTATCAGGAGTCTGATATCAGTGCAGTTCAAATAAACCAAAGAACTGACAAAGATGTTAGGCATATGTGGGAGTTCAAATATAAACCAAAAAGCATTCTGCTGTCTAAAATAATATTTAAAAAAAATATTCCAAGGAATTAGCAACGTGTACTTGCAAGAAAGAATGAAATATCCCCCAAAATACAGAAACTCAAATAAACTCACTGTATTAAAATGCTCTCAGTTGAAAATAAACCTGAAGACATCCCAACAGATATGTTAACAGGAGTTTTAATGAAACATTTTAAATTTAGTTTTCAAGATAAACCCGAAAATATTATGAAAGTTTACTTCTATTCTGCTCTTTCTGGCAATACCTGGGAGATGAATTCGTGCAACTTGGCCAGAACATACTACTAGCAGTAGTAGTGGGAGATGCACCCACTTTCTGCTAACAGATATCCCTGGTATCAGCAACTGGAAAAAATTGCTGCTGTCACTGCACTTCAGAGCTATGGGAGCAGCCAGTTCTCATGGTGTATGATAGATGCTAAGCAATAATTACAGGCACATGCAACCTGAGGCTCTACAGTTGCTTCTTACAGCGTTTTCTCCAGCAAGACATGAGGTAAACTTCAGGGTTTTTTAGCAATCATGAATTTAATGAACTTTTACTCCATGTTACCTTCAAGATAAGGCTGAAACAGTAGCAAGATGCAGTGACACACTCCACTCCTCCAAGTGTCTACATTAGAGCAGTTGCTTTGAACTCCTTGAAACAACCAAATCATGATACAACATTTTACACCCAGTCTTTTATTTACAGGTACTCGTAATTCAAGAACTATTTACTATTCTATGCAGACAGCTTGTGAGCATGCTGGCCTAATGAGACAAAGTGCCATTAAACTAGGTCTGCAGAAGCACAAAGATTCAGTAACCATCATCATAGACTCCTCATCTATTCCACCTAAAAGAACTTCATAATGGCTACAGTAAATGTATTTATCTTGCACAAGCTTAAGGGTATCTCTATCGCCCTATGAACAGAATAGTCAGCCTGAAGCTTAATAAAACAACTGAAGCTTTTACATACACAGTCAAAAACAGAGAATCTGACACATGCAAACCCAAACTAGAACCAGCTGGATACTCCAAAGTAAGAAGTCTTGATACTTTTTCAAAATAATGCTGTTTGTTTTAAAAAAATACCCTCCCTCAAAATACTCTTTTAAAATCTTATGTTTAAATACATACAGATTTTTCTAAATTGGATTTCTCTTGATTTGCTTTACATTTTAAAAATATCTTGAGCACTGCAGTCATTAAAGAGAGGAGAGTGAAAAGACTTTACTTTGTGCCAACAGTGTTACACCAATTTTGTACCGCTGCCTATTTTAGATCCCATTTATTATCAGTGGTCATAAAAAGGCCTTTTCTCTATGTAGCTCAGCAAAGCTTCTATACTGCTTCATCTGTAAGTTTGGTTCTTACTGATTTTTACTGAAAAATACATCCACATAGTACATTCTGTTTTATTTGAACTTGCAAATATTCAAGAAATAACTGAGTAAGAGATTACTAACATTTTTTCCTTTTATAAAGGCCCAATACTGAGAATGTATTCCCCTCTGCTATTTGAGACCTTATACTCAGTAAATTCCTGCTTTCCTAAATTACATTTTCTCATGATACAAGTACATAACTTCACCGTGTAGGCAGCAAATCTGGCGGGGGAAAAAAACATTTTTTAAAAATGTCGAGTACTATTCGATTATTATTTTGTGGCAAGTTTTCCACCTACATTAAAACCCACAGATAGTAAAAGTCAAAAGGAGCTGTGTTACACACCAGATTGGCTCCAGAGGGAACGGAATTACTGTTTTTGTACTGAGTTTAGTGGTTTTTTTTAACCACTTCACATTTTCAAAACTGAACCCAGAAAAAACTGTATTTTAAACTATTTATAGTGCGTTAGAATAGATGCTTCACAGCAGCCACGGTTTTAAACTTCCAAGTTACTGTGGATCTGAATATTCCCAAATGGTCTACACATGTAATACTATTTTTGGTTGAAGATTAGTGCTTGAAGATATCTAAAGAACTCCTCTTTTTTTTTTAAACATCAAATACCATAGGCCCCCGAAATAAAATGTAGATGTTTGAAAATGCAGCTCCTGAATGAACCTGCCCTACAGGACTTTATTTTTAGGGGATCTGGGCTAAATCATCTCTGAGAGCAAGCTTCAGGGTAGAGTCTTGCTTTGACTTCTATTATACAACGCGTTCTCCTGCAAATAATAGCAGTTTCTTCTTCAAGGCAATTATACATGTATTAAAAAGAAACTCTTATATAAGCCTTTCACAACTGAGGAAAGAGTAATTAACTTGCATAATTGTTAGTTGTGACCTGTAGTTTCAGTAACGCAGCTCAGCAGGCCTTTAAAATGTTCAGGCACAGGCTGCTAAATAGGATGTGTGAGGAAAGGAAAGGATGCCATCAGAGAGTTTCACCCTCCTTTCCATCTATACACATCCCTGTCATGGCAGCAAACAGAGGGCAGATGTAAGAGGAGATGACCTTCAAGAACAGATCTCAGATATCAATTTTATTTCATAAATTTTATTCCTTCCCTCAACACAGAGTATTTCTCCAAGGTATTATGGTTGGCTGAGCAGAGCAGGAGGAAATACAAATTAAAAATCCTGTTAAGAGTGGCATACATATGAATCCATACAAGTAATGAGAGACAGGAATTTCCATAAGATGTATGGTTAAACAAGCATCAAGAGAGGTTATAAATCCAAGTTAAAATGCATACATTAATTCTATAAATAAAATAGAAAGTTTGAATGAAAAAACCCTGAAACTTGAAGTAACTGAAAAAGAGAATAACCATGTGAAATCTTTATGGAAAAAAATTCCTTTTCCATTACTTCAAAACTGACAGATGGCTAGCATTGCAGTTTACAAGTCAGAAATGCTCTAAGCATGATGCTGTACTAGTCCTATTACCTCCTGTCCAGTGCACCTTCAAGCAGGAAAGAAGGCCACTACGCTGGACCAACTGCCCTGGCATCAACCTGCTCACTAACCTCACATTTCTCAATTCTATATTCAGTACTCTCCTTTTGTTCCCTCTCTTTTCAGCACTTAAAATTTGCTTTATTTCAAATGACATCTAAGTACATTATTTAAGTACCAAAGCAAAATTAGCAGATGCATGCTCCTGCCTAGTAGCTCTTCTGTACAATTAATAATTGAAAATCTGGTAAGTAAAAGCAGAACATCCTGGACATCAGCTTCTTACTTACCTTTCTTCTCCATTACTGAAGTCCTCCTTTTGATAACTACCTTAAATGATAATCTCAGGTAGGCATGCTACAGCAACACCAGGCAGGATTTTAAGGCAGTGCCATTCCCTTGCAACGTTACCAGACTGTGGTGCTCAATAAACACTGCTTTTCACTGACAAAGCTGATCTGCCCAAGGAGCTCATCCCTGTAATTGCTCTAGTGCAGTTACCAGAATCAGAGCCCTAACACACACCGGGGCTCTGATGAGTACAATTCGCCAAGGAAACCAAGGCTGCCTCTAATTTGAACCTCTATCACCTCTAGACATCACCATATTAAAACACGGCATCTTAAACACAGGTTCTTTATGTTCCCCTTTGCTGTATGTGAGGCCACTGCTAAAACCCCTCTGCAATGGATCAGCCTGCACAGCCTCAGCCACAGCGCACAGCCAGGGCGCTCAGTCACAGCAGGAACACCAAAGCAAGCAGGCACGGCCCTTTCCACTCCTCTGCCATCCTCCACATTCCCCTTGGTGCCTCCATGACTGAAACCCACCCCGCATGCCTACCCCACTTCTCTCAGTGAAGCGGATTCAGAATCAAACTAAAAAGGAGAAAATTAATGCAGAAAAAAACCCCACTTCAAATATAGGACTGTGTTTCCAAAAGCAGCCTTCCATTTTTAGAGCAACAGCTTTTAAGTCCTCTGTTCGAGACATCTTGACTGCTATTTCCATGAAAGCTGAACGCTTCCAGCTCCCATGGAAATTAGCAAGTGAGGTGGGTGCTCAACATCTCAGCAAGACATGGCAGTACTTCTGCAAAGGAAAAATGTTAAACCTGAATCACCTACAATTAGGAGATGCTATCCAGTTTTAGAAACCATGTAAAAAAATAAGCTATTGGGGAAAAAAAGAAAGAAAATTTAACTCAAAAGATGTAGTGAAAAAAGCAGCATTTGAAAATGCATTTAATTCCTGCTTCCCCAGACTCTTGATTTTTCATAGCCTTGGGGATGTGCCAGCATGCTGAGAAGATGAAAGTTAACATTCTTCCAAAGGGGTTACACAGATGACACACTACTAATCATCAACAAAACAGTAATTACAATGGCTTTACATTTATTTGAGAATATTTTTAACTAACAGAGTTCCTTAAAAGAACTGTTAGATATTCTGTTATGGTGGCATTTTCACATTGTGGACAATTTGTACTCCACACATGGTCTAAAATTTTAACACACCCAAAGGCTCCACTAGAACTGGGTATTTAGGTCATTTGTATTACTGCAGTGAAGCGTCAATTATTTCGTCTGATACTCCTAGCCATTCTGTAATTTGCCAAGAGTAATGTTTTCTGTCAGGAAACTCTGGCAAGTCAATAAGCGCAGGCTTGATTTGACTTGAACTGGCATCAAGGTTAGAAATGGAGAGGGCAAATGTGAATCTTCACTGTAAAACTAAATACTCTGGTTTGTGGGTGGTTAGCCATGCTTCCTGCTCCTTCTCCTCACCAGCACCATCTCCTAATAGATGCAAGGAAAGAAACATAAAGAAACTTCTACTTGTCTATGAAAATCTAATAAATGCTACACAGTGAATTATGAAGCAACATAATCAAAATATGCTGGACAGTTAGCAAAGAGTTTCAAGGAACAGGAGGGACCACTGAGGCAAACTCTGAATACAACAAGAACAGCAACATTTGGTTTACATACACAGAGCATAAATGAGGATTTTCTCTACTCGCCCTTTTCTTCCCAGACGAACAGCTTGGTCCCTGTAAGCTCCAGGGTACCCTGGGTCTTCCCCCGTTCTACCCTTGGTAGCTGTTGAATGGTTGCCTAAAACCTGTCAATTACGCTGTTCCTAAGTACATAAAAGGAATAGAAACCTTCATCTGTCAGTTCAGACCTTCCTCTCCCCTTTTCGGGGAAAAAAGGGATGAAGACACCATCCTCTTCATGCTGATTTTAAGACCAGCAGAATTCAGTCATTGCTGGATGGACCAAGAATAATTAATTTTTATTTACCCCTATGTAAGAGTTTTGGAAAAGACATGAAGGCTACAACATTCAGCTTTTTTTAAAACTTATGGCAATAATAAATAGCAAATAAAACCAAACTGAGGAGTTTGAAAACCTAAACCCCTAAATATTAACAGGTAGTTAGAACTACAATACTTATTCTAAAAGCTAGTGAATTGTGTATTGTGTAATTTAAGCATCAGCAACTAAATCTGCTTCTGTCTGCTTTTTTGGGGTACAATTTAATGTGCCAAACCACAAACTGTATCCATGTAGGACACCAGTCTAGAACAATTAAAAAAAACATAAAACAAGTAATATGTACGTTTATAACAGTTGGCCTACAAAGTCTTCATTTTCCTTACCCTCAAGGCTTGACTGTGTGTAGATGGCCGCTATTTTTCTTTTGCTTCTTGTTTCTTCTGTCAGCATCAAAAGAATATCATCATCACAATCTGCCTGTATTTTCTGTCACTCTCAGCTAGTGATCAGACCAATCCATACTGGCATTTCAGTTAGCAAAATTACTCCAAAGCCCTTTCATTAATGGACAACCAACTAACCATTTCTCTCATGTAGTCACACTTCTTGTCAGTTCCCAAGAACCCTGCATCCATGTACTGAAGGGGGAAAACAATGATACATCCTAAACTATAAGAACATTGACATTAGCACAGGAATACCCTTAATAGTCTTCAAACTCCTTTCTTTTGAACAAGACAAACAAAAGAAATCCATTTGTTTACACCTTTCACAAACTGCACATTTTGAAATTTCAAGTCAAAATAAGGGGACCAGATGCTATGGTCAAAGAGCAGCTGCTTGCTTAATCCATCAGGAAAATGATGCAAACAAAAGCTTAAATGAGCAAAATGATGAGAATTCAAACATTGAGGCTATAATTTTTATTAACTGAAAAGCAGAGTGTGCTTCTCAAATAACTGCGGAGAAGTAAAATAATATGCAGACATTACAATGCTGATGGATTCCCAGCTTCAAGATAATGACAAAGCGACTAAATTCTACCATATAGCAAATGTCGTGTCTTCCTGGTGACTGGAGCTACTTCCACTTCACATCTGCTACAGAAACTGTCAGATTGTTTGGGTTATGGAACAGAGAGAGTGTAATTTTTTTTATTAAATGGCTTGTGCATCTAATTAGTTATTTGATACAACCAATGGTGCAAGCAGCCAAGTGGAACAGGTCTTATTTACTAAATCTAATGAGGTAATTTGTTAGGAAAAGTTACTGTGAAATGCCTGAATGAAAACTGAACAAAAATTACAGGGTAAGAAAACCAGGTTATTTTCAGCTCAGATATATAATATTAACCAGATGAACAGAAGACTTTCCCCAGGCTAACACCTGAATTTGAGAGTTGGGTCCATTGCTAATATCTGGGGGAAAAAAATACTTGTAGAAATAAAAAGTTCAAATTTGAATTGCTGCAAATGTAGTTACATCAGCAAGAACCTGACACACTCAATCTACAAAGGCAGGCAATTTCTGCCAGCTCTGTTAACCCTTTTATGTTGCCAGTGCAATGTAAAGTACCCACCAAAATACAGAAAGAATTCAACCTAAATTAATCGTTTAAAACTCCTGAATCCTATGAAACTGGCACTGTAACAGGAGAGAAACCTATACACTGGGGGACACAAGTCTTTTCATCCACAGGCATGATAAACATAGAAGAGCAGGAGTCAGAAAGATGATTTCAAGAATATCTCCTTACACTGAAAAGCACTGAAGACGCTGAACGCTGATACATGGCCTGTTGAAGTCTGCTGCACATGGAGCTTCACAAATTACATGCAAAACTACAGGCAAGGAGGCACCACCAAGGTCTCCCAAAAGAGATCTAAGCTGGTGCTTGACATTTTGTCTTCCCAGTGTACATTCAGCATCCATTCCTGAAATCAAAGCAGCATGTCCAGCACAAGCTTCGTTTAACCCTAATCAGTAACAGAGGTCAACAAACAATATTTTTAACTATTAGACGGTGTTTGGACCTTGAGCACTGGAAAAAGGAAAAAATACCAAAATTTCCTTAGTGAATATTATGCAAAATACAGCCATAAAAATTGATTTTCACCTGTATATAATAATTCATATGAAAAATTCAAAAACATAATGTTCAATTTAATATTCCTCAGCAGAAGATCTCCTGTGGTACTTGGGTCTTCCAACTTCCTGACTTGCTACCAGAAACAAGGAATCACTTGGCAACAGTGAAGTATTATCTGTATAGTCCAGTTGCGTAGCCTAAACCATAACAGAAGAGAAAGACATGAGCCATCTAACTAAAGCTGCCTTGGGACACTAAAAAGGCTGATTTAATCCCAAATTGATTCAAAACATTTTTAACTGGAACTAATACAACATTCTGATATTTTACATCAAGACTGAATGTTCCAGTATTTCCTGGACAGTTCTTTTCAGCGAGATACTATTTTCACAAAAACTAACTGCAGATTATTTTTTGGTGGGGAAGAGGTAATTACCACTGAAAAGAAAGGAAATACTAAATGTATGATTTAGTATCATTTAATGTATCATTTAATGTATCATTTAATGTATCAATGTATAATTTAAATTAAAATAATTAGGCACATTTAAGATAGCAAAGCTATGAAGTCTTTGATACAAAGTAACTAGCTGCTTTTATGTCATCATCTAAAAGTAGACTAGCATACTTTAAAAAGTGATTCAAAAATGATTCACCCTTCTAAGATTAATTCTCCATCAATTTAAAACTAGCATTGAATAAGACCATCAATAAGCAAAGGTGGACTTTGTCAGGAGAAATCTGTTGTCTCCCAGAAGATACAGCTGAAGAAGCACAATTTAGACACTTTACAAACTTACCAGCAATTAACAGACCATTCCAGATGCCTCCAGATGGATGGCATTTGCCCTCTAGATTGATGGTATTATTAGCTGGCATGACCAGTCACACACTGGAAAGTTTTAATGGCTCTTATCATTCAATGTGCAGAATTTGCATTTTTTTGGGGCACACAAAACAAATGCATGTATACTGAATTTGCTTTATATTTTCATGTATCCTTTTTTCCTTGCTTTTTCTTCCATTGTCAGTGCTACCTCTATTGAGAGCCTGTAAAAGGTCATTTTTCCACTCCACTCAGTGCTTCTCAGGCCACACCTGGAACATCGTGTTCAGGTTTGGTCCTCGCTATGCAAAAAAGACGTGACCAGGCTGGAGAGGGTCCAGAGAAGGGTCACAAAGATGACCAAAGGAGCAGGAAGCCTGTTCTGTGAAAACGGCTGAGAGAGCTGGGTGTGTTCAGCCTTGGGAAAACAGGGCTTAGTGGAGACCTTATCACCATGTTCCAGCATTTAAAGGGTGGCTACAAAGCAGATGTAGATTGGAGATTCCCTTTCTACAAGGAATCACACGGAAAAGACAAGGGGTAAACGGTACAAGTTACTCCTGGGGAGATTCTGACCGGACACAAAAGGAAAATTTTTCACAATGAAAAAAAAGTCATTGGAATAATCTCTCCAGGGAAGTGGTGGATTGCTCGACACTGGACACCTTGAAGACAAAGCTGAAAAGGGTGCTGGGCTATCTTGTCTAAACTCTGCTTTTGCCAAGAAAGGCTGGACCAGATAATCCTTGAGGTCCCTTCAAGCCTGGTATTCTATGATTATGTGATAATTCAGTACCCTAATTTATTCAGACATATAGCACTTTGCTAGAGAAGTAAAATAAACGCAAGTATGTGGTAATGTAGTAGAGCATATTAATAAGAGAAAAAACTCTCTCTCCAACTCCTGAAGCACATTAAAACCATTTCAACTTACTTGAGACTGAAGAGGTGAAAGGCTTGTGAAATATCTGAGAAAACTGCTCCCAAATCATTAAAACTAACACTACTTTTTTCTCTTATGTCTTCTCAAAGGCCATTTTCAAATTTTAGAATGTACATTTATACATACTACCTGTTCAACTACTTTGGTGCTTTACTGAAATAAAAACAATGAATGATGCTTTACTGAAATAAAACCATTGAATGGTTCCAATTACCTTGAAATTCTGGAGTTGTGCAAAAATGCCATTAACCATTCTGTAGAATAACCCCACTGCTGTGATCACTCTGAAAAATAATCAGCTTTTAGAGAAGTCCAGCAGAACATTACTTCCTTGCAAATATCTAAAATAACTAATGAGATGGTCATATACTGAAAGTTACTCTTCCAACAAAAACCTAGAAAATTAATAGGTAGGATCCAAAACTGAAAACAGATAACTATCTTTTCAACACAGCTGTGATGTAAGACCCAAAACCAAGGCTCAGGATCGTTAATGACATAATTGGAAAAGTCCTTAATTTTGAGCTCTTAAGTATCCAGATACTAAATCTAAAAACCCAGGAGAAAGATGTTTCTACAGTCTGCAATTTTGTTTCAGTTACAAATGCTACTTAAAACAGAGCCCTCATGCATTTGAAATTTGGCTTAGAGAATACTATGAACTGTGAGTAATGGCAGTCTATCTCACATGACCTGTCACAGAGCCACTCAGTTTTCTTTAATTTTCAGTACTTTAAAAGCTAAGTCCAACTTCACAATCAATGTAGAGAATAAACAGGTTCATTTGCAAAGTAATTCACCTATCTATTGCAGACATCTCCCTTAGGATTATATTAATTACACTGACTACAGTGACTAGATTGTCAGTGCCCATAAACCTTAAGGTGACTGTTTCCCATCAGTTTTTACGTACTTTTCTCTTATATCTGCTCTTGCTGAGGTAACACTCAAAATAGACTGCCATTAACAATCTGGCAGATTATTTCCTGTACCTCACTACAGAATACAAAATCAGGTGGTTCAGAACCAATCAGAAATGAAAGTTTTACATCTGAATCAACTTCAGAGATGCTTTATTCACTTCTACCCACAAACACATAAAAACTCTGAAATATCAATGTAGAAGAAAATCGTACTTCCTTCTTTACTAAAGGGGTTTCTTTTTCTCATTATTCAGGCTTTTTTTTGATGTGGAGAGGCTGTGAATCAGCTGTTCACAGAGGAAAGCTGGCTCACAATGTATTGGCCTAGAAACACTCACAGGGAAGGATATAGCAAAAATAGGCAAGCTGCCTAGATGTCCACTGAAGTATTCAGCCCTGTACTCTGAGGCAGCATCCACTGGTGCAATCACATCAGAAATCTCATGTTCTGTGTTTCTTGGTTTAATTCAATTAATTACTCTGACAGAAAGCAAGATAGCTCTACTGCAGCTTTTTGACTATGAGCTTCACTATGCAAACGGAACTATACTTGAAAGCAGTGGCATTTATAGCTGACAAGTTTGTCAGTTCTAACATGTTAGAAAAATCCATAGCTCTTTTGTGATAAACCTGCTCAAAATGAAGTGGAAAAGCATGTTTCTGCAAGCTTTAATTCTTCTGCCACTGACTGGATTCAGCACATAGAGAGATGCTAAGATATTTCACTTAGGACACTGCAACATGTAAAGAAACCAGGAGGTCTCTTCTAATTCTCCTGCTCCTGCGGTATACTTTATAATCTCCTTCCTGGATTTCCTGGAGTCTGCCTTAATACTATTTATATGCCTTCTATCCCCATATGAAGATTCAAGGCACACTGGTCTGGTGTTAACAACCGTCCTCTACTTTCTAACCTAAATTCACTCACGGCTTTCTTGGATCCCACGATTGTCAGCTCTGTCCACCACCACGCTCCAGTGCAAAGTTTCTTAAATGCAAGACCTCAGAATTATAAACAGTCACCCTGATTGGTTTCGCCATTGTTCCACTACCAGTGCTAGAAATGCCTCACTGTATCTCTCGTAATGCACGCTTGCTGAGTACACGGCTGCATAGCCTCAGTACACTGATTGTACTAGCTGTGATCAACAGCAAATCCAAGTATTTCCCCCCTTCTCCTGAATTTGCAGGAGGTGTCACTGATAAACCCAAAAGTGATTGCCCTTCTGACTGACTGTAAACTCATGGCTGTTATATCAGTCTTCAAGGTCAACTTTTTAATATTGTTTACATCTCCAAATTTCACACAATCAGCTATCTCCACAGTTGCTTTTTTCAGTCAGCATCACTAATGAAAATATTCTTCAGCTCTTGAGTATGTCTATCCAGTAGTTTCCTACTGGCCTGACTGCTCTATTCTCAACCTACACACGGGCACAATCTGTTTGCCCAATTTGCTACCTAACTTACAAGTCTATAGCACTGGCAGAAAAAAGCCCACTTCACTGCTACCTATATAGACTAAAGTTACAGAAATGCTCAGAACAAGTTTCACAGAGTTCTTGATGTTAGTAGGGGCCTCTGGAGGTCATCTGGTCCAACCTCCCTGTTCAAGCAGAGCCACCTAGAGCCAGCTGCCCAGGACCATGTCCAGTCGTCTTTTGAAGATCTCCAAGGACAGAGACTTCACAATCTCTCTGGGCACCCTGTACCAGTGTTCAGCAACCCTCATAGTAAAACAGATTTTTCCTTAGGACACACAAATGACACATCACGTTCAAATCAGTGCTTTCCAGGCCCCCAGGTCCTGGGTCCTGCTCTACAAAGCTTTTTCCAGCTGGGCAGCCCCCAGCATGAACTGCTACATGGGGTCATTCATCCCTGGGTGCAGGACTTAGCATTTTTCCTTATTAAGCTTCATGAGGTTCCAGTCCACTCATTTCTCCTGTTGAGGTCCCTCTGGACAGCAGCATGATTATCTGGCACATCAGTCACTCCTCCCAGATCTGTGCCATCAGCAAATTTGCTGAGGGTACACTCTGCTCCACAACCCTGATTACTAATGAAGATGTTGCACAGGAGCTGGCCCAGTACTAACCTTTGGGGTACACTACTAGTTACTGTTCTCCAGTCAGGCTTTGTGCCTCTGAGCTCAGTCCATCAGTCAGTCAGCTTTCAGCCCACCTCACTGCCTGCTCATCCAGCCCACACTTTGTCAGCTTCTTTGTGAAGGTGTTATAGGAGACAGTGTTGGAAGCCTTAACAAAGTCAAGGTGGGCAAGATACACTGCCCTCCCCTCACCCACCACGTGAGTCATTTATAACTAGCAGCATCCAGCTGGTCAAGCACGACTTCCTCCTGGTGAATCCACGCTAACTACTACTAAAGACCTTCTTGTTTATTTTAAATCCTTCAAAAACACTGGAAAATACACCAGTCTGCATTCAGTACTTTAGTAGTTAAAAATTAACATAGTTAAATCCCCTTTAGTGTAAATCCACACCAGCTGAATATCTACCATTTTAGTGTATAGCAGGTTTTCTTCTGATTTAAGCCACCCTGGTTTTTTCCCAAGTAACAAAAAAGCACGAATTTTACAATCCACACACATGTTCTCCCAAAGGTATGGGGAAAAGAAGAAACTGATTCATCACAAAAGAATCAAGGCATGCTTTCCATCAAGATCCAAAGCTTTTGAGAGATTTTCTATGAACCCTAACAAAATTTCCTCCTAAATCCTATCCCCAAATCTTTGCTCTCTAATTATTCAAATCTTAGCAGGTAACCATAAGTAGACTAATCAAACAAGAAAAACTGCATTTCTTTTCAGCTAAGTATATAAATACCACTCTCTCATGTTTTTTCTCCCAATTAAGCAGTTTGCAAACTTGATAAAGCTTTTGGGAAATGAAAACCCTATTAAAAATTCTAGAACTCTTTGCATCTACATAAATCTTCAGGATGAAAATTTGTTACCTGAACTCTGGAATAAACATATCTAATAATATTTGAAAGCCCTCAGCACGCTCAGGAAATTCTTCAATGACCTGAATGTGTCAAAAAGAGGAGAGGCAGATGACCATACTGAAAAACAATGCATGAATGTGAAACAGTAGATCAACTACTTACTGTATCACAGCAAAGAGACTATTTTTACCACAATTCGGTATATACTTAGAACCGATTAATTACTTTTTAAAAAATCATTCATGTCACACCATATATGATTTTGCTATATAACCTCTCAAAATCTGAAATACACCAGAAAACAAAAGCATTGAGTTCTGCTTAGAAAACATGACACCACAATGAACTCTGGTGTCAGACTGTTCTTTCTCTTATGAATAGTTTAATTTCCAGGAAAGGTCCTCAGAAATAATTGATAAACAAGTTTACACTGAAAATAAAGTACTATTCTCTTTTTTCAGAAAAAAATTATTCAATTTCCACATCCCAGATAAAACTTCCAAAAAATAGTTTTGTAAGTCTTGGTATCTTTCCAATAAATTACCAAAAGATAATGAAAAAAACAGTGTTTCTATGTTGTGACCACAAAATTGGATACAACTTAAAGTGTTTTTTATAGAAGTTAAAAATAGAAATTTCAATAGTGTGGAGATGAACACATTAGCAGGAATTACATGCAGAAAAACTAAAGAAGCTAAAGGGAAAAAAGTATTATATTTTGTTCCTTTTTTTTAATCTCTTCTTTGTGACTGTGCAGCAGCTATGCATAACTGTACAAGGAGACATTTTTGAACCACCACCATGCACTTAAATGCTGCTGCCATGCTGATTCAACAGCTGCATAAATTAGCCTCACCCATTAGTAAACAGCTTTGTGCCTCTTTGTATTTTTTTAATTTTTACTTGCAAGCAGTTGGTTTCAAGAGATACCTACATCTTCTTCAAAATACAGGATAAGGTTAATTCTCTTTACAAGATTCTCAAGGACTAAAAAGAAAAACAAGTACAACATTTTACTTGAATCTGAAAAAACCCCCCTGAAATCTTGATACTTCTGGAACAAAGAGATTAACATTCTTCAATTAAGAAAGGAGAAAGCTGTCTTCAAATTCATTTGCAAGCAGTACAAATTATTTCATCAGTTCAGAGATTAGATGTGCGGGTGAACCGGTTTCCAAGGTAACTGGACTAACCATGGGGAAGTTATCAGAGCGATAAGGAACTCAAAACATTTAGGACGTACCATATGGAAATAGAAGAGAACCTGATGAACTGTAGCTATTTAGATAAGCCTAAAATTGACTGGTTTTACACAAGCGAAATAGGATAGATTCGAACACTGTTTCTAATGTTTAAACTTCAAGTTCATTAACAGTGCCTGAACACCTGACGTGGGACCAGAGGAGATGGTACCTCTCCCTTAACACCACAAGCACGGGCAGATCAAGCCCTTCAGTGCCCATGCAGCCCAGGCTGCCTCCCAAGTTTCTGCTGCGTGGCTATCAGTACAGTAAACCGGGGACACGGATCCCGGCAGCAACAGGAAACCTGGACAGTGTTTAAAACAACTGAGATGGCAGAAGTATGGGGTTTAGGTCTCCACAGGTCCCCAGTTTAGTTCCACTACAAATGCCACTGAAAATAGGTAAGCTCAACAAAACTGAACTTAAGAAGCCTGATAAGGGGTGGGGATTTTTTAGGTTTTAGAGCTTTAGACAATTCCATTTCTAGAAATACAGTTAGGTAACAACGCAGAAAAAAAAAAAATTACTTATTTATGTTTATTGTTGTTGTTATTATTTTATATATTATTTACATTCTTGTTTATATTTATTATTATTTCTGTTATTTAAATTATGTTTATAGTTATTATATGCAAACCTAATTATCACCAAATACAGTACTTAAATACAGTACTTGACATTTGCAATTTTTTATCTGGATGTCATGACTCAGTAAATCTGTGAAAACTAGAAGGTGCGAGTGTTTCAGCCACAGAGAAACCCGTAATTTAGAGCAAATTAAAACATAACATAGAGAAATAAAAATTGCTGGCATTACATGGTGCCTTCTAGGTGTTGTTTGCTTTTTCCTCCTGCACAAATTGCACAACATACATCCATTTGCACCATCAATCCACACTGAAATTTGAACTCAAGGCAAAACACAACCAATATACATTTGTAGGCAAGCTTTTTAACTGAGGGCATTCATATGTGCATGCAGCCTGAAAAAAAAAGATTTTGTATGCAAAACAGGCAAGCTACTCCCAGTCTGAACAGGGAGGAGACGACACTTTTCTGCTGTGAAGGTGGAAGAGAGGGTTTCTAGAAAATATGCTGAGTTGCTGCTAAGCATCCGCTCTTTCCCAGATGGGGCAGAAACTCTTGACATACAGCCAGAACCCAAGGACACAACAGAGTGGGCACATAAGAGACAAAATTTGTGTCAAGACCTAGATTGGGTAGTTCATTTCATTTATGTTAAATACATCACTGTGGCACATTATATGCAATGGATTCACTTGGATTCACTTTTGTTACTCTATACTGTGGGAAGCTGCTAGTTTTCTTTTTCAGTGCTCCAAATAGCATTTCTGAAGGCTTTTGAAAAAATCTGGGAGAGAAAAGACCAGTTCATAATATCTGAAATACTTTTCAGAGCTCAATCCTGTAAACTGCTTCTCAGCTGGAAACACCATCACCTACTGCAAAAATCCAGGGGGTTTCTGTAAGACTGCAAACTGAAAAAGCTTTGCACTCAGTGCAAATAGTCTTAGATCACACAAAGTTCTCATATGCTTCTTGTGCACTAATTTCCTAATTTGCAGTACCAGAAAAAATTTTGATAGAGCAGCAAGATAATTCTACATAATAGCAAAAATATCTTGTAGAGATTCAAAGACAAAATCCTCCACATTATATGCCTCTGAAAACTACTCACAAAACACAATACAGAATACATTTTCTTAAGATATCCAAACAGAGAAAAAAAAAAAGCAACACCAACCACCAAACTTTTAGCTTGACTAAGGAGAATTCAATGCACTGGGGAAGAGTTGTTGCGTAGCTCACTAACAGCAGGATGCTACTTATCCTTCTACATCTGCCCACAATTTAGCAAAACAAAGCAAAAAAACCAAATCAAAGCCTGTGGAACACAACAGCACAAAAAAAACCCCTCTAGGTCTTGTCATCCCATAAGGCACTTAAAAGACTGGCAGTCCAGATAGCTTCATGATAGGATGGAGTAATTATATCAGCTTAACATGTCTGCATCAAGCTTCCCAGCACCCTCAGTCTTAGGTAAACACAGGAAGAGTCACCACACTTGCTGTGTAAAGACGCGTTAAACCACCACAGGAAAAGGAAAAGGCCACTATCTGTAAACGACATAAAACAACATATAGCTGCCTCTACAGAACGACATAAAAATGAACCAGCCATCACCTCCAAATTTAAGAGAAAAATCTCTGATTCTTCAAATATTGTATTCTTAAAAACAGCTTACCAGGAGCCTGAACTTGCATCCAGTGGTGTATAGAGAAACAGGCATTTATTTAGTTGCATGCAGGATCCTAGATACTCAATCTAAGCATGAAAGGAATTTTGTCTTCAAATCGGAAGCTTTCTAAACTATATCACTGAACTACCATAAATAAAATTCTGGAAAAGCATCAAAAAAGTTCACAATCTCTTGTTGTGAGTAGTATATGATTATTAGCAAATTCTATAACCATCCATCAGCAATTAGCGTTTGGAGAGGCAGGCTCAGTAAGAAAAATTTACTTGGCTTATTCTATTTAACACATAAAATAAGAAAAAATACATTACCACACTGCAAAGTAAATTAGTCTTTTATCGGGCACCAAACAGCTACAACTAGACTGCTTTTGGTACCAACCTGTCTTATTTAATTTTAATTCAGGTACACCTAATTTATACTGCTGCCTGCAGCAGTATATACACATACTCCCCACGACAGTCCCCCTGCTCTTAAATCTCTTGTTTCCAGCTCATAGCTTGATAGCATTATAGCAATGAAAGGAGAACAGATTCTGGGAACTGTAATTTGTTTCCAACTTCTATTGGCCAAGCATATAATTACATCCGTGAGAGATAGTATTTTCAAGGAAGTATCGAGTCACATTGGACTGCTGCAGAGAATAAAGTCAGCACTATCATAAAAACACTAGGAACTCAAAGCACGGGTTGAAGCCACTTTCTTTTACTTCCTCTATACTAATTTCAGTTTCTGTTCTGCTGAAGACACCATGGACAACAAGCTCACTCTCATCAGCCAGTTACATGGGAGGTACAATTCTGTCCACAGTACACTGCCTACCTTTTCACCATTTCTGAAACCTGGTTTCACAGAAAGTAAAGAGCTACGATAAAGTGGGAGGTGTGTTTCAGAGATGCTGAGGACTGCACAGAAGTTGTCCCAAATCACAGTGGTGCAGGAGAAAGCAGCAGGGCAGGCAGGAGGCAAGTGCTCCAGCATGGGTGGCTGCAGCTCCAGGCTCTTTCCCCAGATTTCACTTGTATTTCATTTACTCATAAGTCTCCAAGCACATGTTGAAAGCAGTGAGTAATACTTTCCTTCTGAATTGTAGTATTGTGACATCAATTCATCAGTATCCTAGAACTCCCCAAAAGTTGTTTTACACTTTTTATCTTTTATCTTAATTCTACTCCTCCCTTTTCCACTAATCCCTGTTGCATAACTAAACACTATTTCATCTTCCTTGGACTGTTTCTCTCCCTACTATCTGTTGTACTCATTTATATTCATTATGCAGACAAGAGACATTCAAGCCATGAAGTGAATACCTCGATAAGGCCCAGACTGTGTCTTCAAGACACAAATAAGAAAGCCTATCCTGGTTAGCCTGGTTTTAAAATTATTCTTTACTCATTGATGTTTTATTTATCTCTCCCCCCAGCCCAGCCCTGGGGGAATGCCCCACATTGAAACTGCTTTAGAGTAATGGAGTTAAATGTTAGCCTTTTTCACCTCCCAGCCGCCACTTTCAAAGAGCATAATGGGAGAGACAACCTAAAAAAAACCCGCAGGTTTCAACTGATATTGTGACTGAAGAAATCAGGATGGAAAAGAATCCAGAAGAGGATTCTGGTGTGAGACACAAATAATATCTGTTATCACTAACTGGGGACTCCAATTCAGTAAAGTATTCAGTCAAAGGAAAACATAACATTTATGTACAGACTTAATCAAAAACCTGAAGTTGATCACTTAAACTCCCCAAAAAATCCAAAGGGAAATGAAGATGCGATAGGGGTGGTGCTCCAAAAAGTAAGCACAAACATTGACCAAGGCCCTGCCTAGGGTCAAGAATCAGTTTATTGAGTACTACAGTCTCTCTGACTTCTTCCAGCTTAAAGCCCAAGTAAGAGCTGCAAACAGATGCCTCCTTTACTCAGGGCTCAAAGCCTACAACTGCCTCCTAAGGCAGGTGACTGTCACATTTGATTAAAAACCCAGGAAAGATCTAACTCTCTTTGTGAAAGCCTATCCAGGAGATGAAGACGACAGTAGTGATTGCCACATAAAAGGCCAAGTGCCTAGAATGCTCACCCACTCCATGAGAGTTAAAATTCAATTCCCAATACATTGAAGGATCTCTTCTTAAATCTAACAGCTCCTTATCATTCCATTTCAACGAGTCTTTCAGTACATCTCAGGTCCCAAAGCTGCCTCCTCAGTGCCTAAAGGAAACAGTCTAAATATTAAGCTGTGCAGTCGTGTTTGCCCTTGCACTCTTTCTAGTGCCAGGACCTGCAAAATCATCCAGAACAGACAGTTCTTTCGGTCCCATGTTGAGCTGAAAGTATGGAAGAACACAATGTAACCTACAGTGTTCAGGTAGATGCTCTTCTAGAAAATTATGGAGGTCCAAGTCCCCTTCCTATGCACATCTT
Source organism: Oriolus oriolus (assembly GCA_013400235.1). Classification (NCBI taxonomy): domain Eukaryota; kingdom Metazoa; phylum Chordata; class Aves; order Passeriformes; family Corvidae; genus Oriolus; species Oriolus oriolus. The sequence goes on along the minus strand of VXBT01001127.1, from coordinate 3,174,864 downwards.
CCAAAGATGGCTACCCCTTCTCCATGCTCTTTTATTAATTGTATGGACAAGCCAAAGTTTTTACTAAAATGTTACTGCAGATTTTCAACACACCTGAGAAGTGGCTAGCCTTCATTAGATGATGTACACTGCACTCCAAGATCAGTAAGAAATCTCATTACGCGCTAGCAAATAGCTAAACACAATATTGATCAGCTTACAGAGGTGTGATGTGATCACACAAAGGAGACTCACTGGCTAGCAATTAAACTAAAGAACCGCTTCCAACTGCAGGCACTACAGCCTCTTTCATGAATCTGTGCCATTTGTTATAAACTGTCAGGCAAAACAACAGGATTTTTTTTTTAGTTATACATGAAAAGTACTGAGAATGATGAATTTTAAGTCATTTCCTTTCTTAATAAAATAGCTTTGCATCTCTTTGAATATTAACAGATTTTGAAACTATTTCCAGCAAAGCATCAGTTCATGGTTTCATTAGAGATCTACCTGAAGCAGACATTTTCTGACACAATTCTTGTAAGCAGATGAAGAGACCATCCCACCAGTACTTAGTATAATTAGACAGCAGACTACATGTTCAGTGCACTGTTTCAGGCTCCTTGCAAAACAGACTGCAATTCCCAGGGCTTGTTGCTTTGGAAAAACAAAGTCAAAGCACAGAATAAAAGCCCACAATTGTTGTTATTATCTTAGCTAAAAAATATCCTACAGCCTCACTGCTAGACTTCCACCACAGGTGGCAAGTCCACTGGCAATTCATGCAATGGTTCAGCCTTACCTTCTAACAATCATAACTATGCTTCCATTTTTAAGAAAAATTCCCCTAAGTCATCTCAATTTGAGAAGCTTTTTAACACTGTCACCTTATTTTACTGTATTACACCACCCTCTGAACTTGCTTGTCCCAAACTTTCCCATTCTGTTAAGTTCACTTGCTGTCACACACCCAAGAGAAGAGGAAGCACTGTCTTGTTTTGCAGCTTCCTAAAGCCCGCTCTGTTCAACACTGCTGAATGCACCGTAAGATCAGAAAAATTTGTATCTGTGCATTTCTTTAGGTCACTGCCATCATCACATCTATCTAGGTGCCCTGTTATAAATGCATAGTGATCACTTATTTTATATTCTGTATGTGCTAACTAAACGGTGCAGAAAATGACACAGGACTCAGTGATGTAGTAATGACGGTTTCCAGCACTGTTGTCCGTCATTCTTACACAGTAGAGCTTGCATCCCATAGTACAGGGGTGCTCAGGGATCCTTGCATGCAAGCTCAGCGTACTGAATCAGAGTCGGTGGGGTAATCCCTGGAAATCTGTCACCAGTACTACTGAACTAATTTACTGATCAAGTTCCTAACAGCAGCACGATAAAGGGCTGCACAATGTCTAGGAGTCCCAAAAAATACCTTTTTTCTGATGGTGACACTGATGTCTACACCAAATATACAAATGTAAGCAGAAGAAATATACAGATGTAAGGCAGAAGCAGTTCATTCAAAGTGAGATATTTCAAATGTAATTTATTGCATTTTTTTCACCGTAGAAACGTAATAAAATCTGAGGTCTGAAAGGGTTATGAGGGACAGTCCTCCTTTTCTTCTGCTGCTAGTGGTTTTTTCAAGTACTGAGACAAAAGATAAAATTTTGACCTTTATTTTCAAACTAATCCTAGCCGATCATTAAATGACAACTATTATTCATCAAGTCACCAAGTGATGTTGTATCTCGGAATTCCAGTGCTAATAAAAGACAAAGAATTTCATCTAGTATTTCATGATTATAGTACCACTCTTGTTTGAAAGAGAACAAAAAATATTTAATACCAGAGAGGAGCCATGACATGCTTACCTTTAACAGACTTTTGCTACATCCTCTTGGCATGTTTACCCTGCACTGCAAAAATTCTTGCAGCTAAAGCAAGCCCCACACCCTTGGGAGCATTATGTTCGTAATGTAAGAAGACATTACGGAGTTTTTAAGACAAAAATTTATCTTTCAAAACATTTTGATGAATTACCACTGCAATATTTTATTAGTCAAGTATCTGCATACACAAATAAGTTTGTTATTTTAATTCTTATTTTTCTATTTAATTCTTATTTTTTCTAGGTATGCAAGCGTATCCTCTAAAAAGTGGTGGCAGCAGATTTGCCAAAAGTTGGTCAGATGAAGCAGATACTCCACACAACATGAACTAGAGAAAACACTTTCCCTCCTCTCAGGTGTCAGACACAGTTTTAATGAAAACTGTGATAGAACATATGGCACATCTATATTTTGTTGTCTCTCACACAATAAAGAAGCAAGCTATCAAAAGCAAAGCCTGAGATCAGAACAATCTGTGGAAAGTACAAGAACCAGAACATGAACAGCATTCATAGAGCCTCTATGGATAGGAAGCGATCTACTTCACACATTATTTACTCATTGTAAATAATAAAATACAATAAACAAAATCTACATATAATGCTCCAACAAAAACTCGGTGGAGAAGGTACCTCAGTAAATTCTTTACTCTTTTGAGTGATGAACATGATCTACATAAAACAATGAAAAAATTATAAACTAAATGATTAAAGAAGCTTCTTTGTTGTCTTTTCAATTTTTTAATGCAATGCAAAATGTCAAGTGTGCAGTCCTAGAAAACAAGCAAACTGAGGATAGAAGAGGAAATTCTGTCCTAGACCATCACAAAACTGCAGCCCTCAAAGTGTCCAGAATCAATAGGGGGAGAAGCGGGGCAGGGAGAAGATTGAAAAACAGAGACTACATTTTAAAACCAAAAAATCTCTACAATGCTCAGGTACCATCAGGTAGTCAAGTGAGGCAAAGTGGTGAAGAAAGAGTTCAACTGTATATTTCGGATAACGCAATACTGAGGGACTACCAATGCACCAGGAAGCAGCTAGCTCTTAAAAAAAGGCCCAAAACCTGCCCTGTGGCTTCCATGAGTTCTAAAGGCTGCAAGTGCAGTGCTGCTGAGTACCACTGGCTTATAAAAGCTGGGGCAGGAGCCTGCCGGGACACAGCGCCCGGTGCTGACCCAGCCCCGACCCAGCCTGCGCTCCCACCCCATTGCCCAGCTGGGGCAGGAGACCACCACTGCTCCTCCATCATCCCCACCAAGCCCCTGAGCTTCTCACTGCTGGATTTAGCTTCCAGCAGCACAGCATTCTCAAGCTAAATCCAGCTTTCCCAAATTCAGAAACTTGGAGTTCCTAAGGGAACGGATTAACTACGGGGGTTCTTCGGGGCTTAGAGACACAAGTGACCCTTTGCACTTGGAAAATAAAATAAATAAGGTAAATCATATATGGGCACAAGAGGCTTGCTTTAACAGAACCACTTTTAAGCCAAAGGATACTATTATTTACTATTCACTATCTTTTATTCCCTTTTTTCAAAGCAGTATTTGAAAAACTTCTCACTAACCCCTCTGATGTTTAAGAAAATGGCTGTTGGTCATGTCCAGACATACACACTGGTCTCTCTTCTGGGAAGTCTTGAGCTTTACAAGACCAGCAAAATGCCTTTCTCCTTCATTACTGAAGAGATAAACGAGACAAAATCAGCAACTACATTTTACAAAGTGAGTAATTTAAAGATTTCACTTAAGATGTACAGCCCAGGGTGAGATTATTTATGAGTTTAACCACAGCTTTTGAGTTTTTGGACTCAACTGGGCACCCAGATCACATTCCCATTCCAATCAAGGCTTACCCCAGCAAAAGCCATCCAGCCTTCAGCTACCGCTACATCCAAAATGTTCGTGGGCTTTGCCTCTGCAGCAAATGAACACTACTCCTCAGCAGTTCTATGTTTGTTTAGGTGGTTTTAAGCTTTTCCTCTTCATCATAAATATTAAACTCATAATATTTGTTTAAATATTTCCCCAAAATCTTTTGCCTTATTAAATGTTTCTTATAAGGTTAGGTCAATCTGCTTATGTATACAACAAAATATATCTCAAAAAAACCCTTAAAATCCTTTCTTAGCTGTTTCAAATGGCAGTGGTGAGCCTAGCTTCTCATGAACAAGAAACATTACAAGTCTAGTATCAATCCTTAAACTTAACTATCTGTAATTACAAAATTACAAAATAAAAATTCAAGCTTTATGCAATGAGCTCTTACTAAAATACTCATATAGATTTAAACAATATTAACTATTACAATCAAACCTACTGGAGCTGCTACACCACCATGCATGCAAAACCATGCAGTCTTAAAACCTGATAAATAATACAAGAGGTCACTCAGTATATTTTACAAATAATAAAATTAAGAGAATTTATCTTGGATGCACTTCAGCTGCTTCCTTTACCAAAGTTCACTATTAGGAAAATATTTTTTCTCTGATCTAAATGAAGCAACAGAACCACACGACGGCTCAAGCTGGAAGGGATCTACAAAGGTCATGTGGTCCAACCCCGCTGCTGAAACACAGCACTCCTTGCCCAGGACCATGTCCAGACAGCTTCTGAGTATCTCCAAAGATGGAGTATCCATACCCTCTCTGGGTAACCTGTGTTAGTGCTCAGTCACCCTCACAGGGAAAACGTTTCCTGATGTTCAGAGGGAACTTCCTGTGTTTCAGCTGGTGCCCATCCTGTCCCTGGAAAGCGTCTGGCTCTGTTTTCTTTGCTCCCTCCCTTCAAGTATTTATATACATCAATAAGACCACCCTTGAGTCTTCACTTCTCCAGGCTCAGCAGCCCCAGTTCTCTCAGCCTTTCCTCACAGGAGAGATGCTCCACACCGTAATCATCTTCATGGGCCTTCACTGGACTTTCTCCAGTCTCCTGTGCTGGGGTGCCTGGAACAGGACCCAGAACTTCACATGTGGCCTCACCAGTGGTGAGTACAGAGGAGGGATCACCTCCCTGGACCTGATGCCAGCAATCATCCTAACACAGCCCAGAATACAATTAGCTTTCCTTGTTACACAAGCACATGGCTGACTCACGTTCCACTTGATGTTCTCTGGCACCCCAGATCCTCTTCTGCAAAGCTGAAGAGGATCCACCCTCTGGATGGTCCCCCAGAATATAATGGTGCATGGGGCCCAGCGCAGGACTTTGCACCTCTCCCTGCTGAACTTCATGAGGTGTGTGGCTTCCCACCTCTCTGTTCAGCCAGTTTCCGATCTACCTCACTGTCTGCTCATCTAGCCTGTATTTAACAAGCTTCTCTATGAGTATGTTATGTCAAAAGCCTTACTGAAGTGAATTTACACAATAGCCACTGCTCTCCCCTCACTTATTAAGCCAGTTATTTCTTTGTAGATGGTTATGAGGTTGGTTAGGCATAACTTCTCCTTTTTAATGGTCAAAACTTACTGGTAATGACTGCGTCATGCACTTGCAGTAAACCACAGCAGTTATTTTGCACCTACAGCTGTTAAGCCTGGATGATTTTTCACTGGCCATACACAGAGAAAAAAAAAGAAAAGAAAAAAGAAGAAGAAAAAAGGAGCCCCTCTGCTTAATGGCATTTCCCTCCCCCCCAACTTAAACATTAACATGAAAGAAATGTGCAAAAAATCAAGGAAGCATTTTTTAGTCACCCTGCTAAATTAAGAGAGATAGAACTGAGCAACTCCTTCAGAGGAAAATGCTGGGCAAAGGGGAATAAAGAGCTACATGGTCTGGTAGTCTGTTCCTATCAAATGTCATACTGAAACATTCTCATTTGTGTTAGTGCACTTTGCCACACTGCTAAATTACCAGCTTTTTTCAAGAGTGCTATAAACCTCTGGATTAATGAGTTCTCTCTGGTTTGCCCTTGCAAAAAAATACAGGACTAAAATATTTTGAGTATTCTGTTTAAACAGTCCATACTCAATGAAATCTACTGGGCAATCACTCAAGCCAACACTAATGAGCAAGCATCTTTGGGCTTTTAAGAAGGCAGAGTTAACAGGTAAATATTTAAATATGTCAGATTCTACACATTTAAGGAATCTAGAGTATGTCAGTACCTAAATATATCACCATCCATCTTAAAGATGACTGCAAGCTTATAAAGATGTAAAGACGATTACAGGCTAGATAAAAAAAAAGTCCTAATGTTTTATCATAAAGGCCATGATCTAGATGAATTAGAGAGGAGTTTGACAGCATGACTTTTAAAAGCATCTATATTTTATTGCTTTCAAACAACTAATGTGAAATGCAGCTATTTTATCAATGGAAGTCCCTAGGTCTACAGGCAGCATAGACTGAATACTGGAAGATATCCTTTCAATGTGAAGCAGCATCTTACGCCCTTGAGATTATTCACTGAATATTAAGGCAGATGGAAACTGCAGAGTGGATCGTCAGAAGTTACAGATGCGCACAGACTAAGAAGTGCAGCTTTATGTGTAATAGCACAAGGGAAACAGGCCTTGGAGATAAATTCTGCATTCACACCTTCCACTGACTTCATCATATGGAATTATCTGAGTGATCTGATGGGTCTCTGGAATCAACTCTCATAAGTAACTCAAGTAAAATTAGTTTGTCTCAATAGAACGCTTTCTATATAAATAACGACACCACAGAATAACATCTATTGCTTTGTACCATTTAATTACAGGAATGTCTGGTACTCTTTTTAATAGATTATTTGTGGCCTTCAAGTTCAACACAGCTAAAGGTAATTTTGCAACACGTCACAAAATTAACAGACATCACTAGACAACGCAGTAGTCCATCAGGAACATAGGAAGAGTGCCTGCTATTAAAATTCTTTACTCTTAGTTGGAAAACATTCAATTCCACCTTAAAAGTGGAACTCTGCCTCTTAGTTTTCAGGTGGCTTTTCTTTTGAATGCCGAGATGCAATAATGGTCCTTTTCAGGCCTTGTGCATCACTCAACGAGAAAGACAAATTTCTTAAGGCCCCTGTTTTATGATAGAATCAACCAAGAACAAAACACACAAGAGAATCAAGTTGCTACAGCTCTTCCTGCAAACTCACTTCCCTTGAGCAGAATCCATCAGACACAGTCCAGGTGAAGTCTCCTTGGCGAGGTATAAAATGACACCCATAATTCCCTACTGCTTCCAAAATATTTTGCTTCATGTTATCTAGAATACCATTTGCCTTCCTCACAGCTGCACCACATCATGGGTTGTTGCTGTCATTCTGCACGAGCAAGTCAGAGTGGCTTTCTCCTTAGCTGTCATCCCCTACAAATGAGTCACTAGTTTACCATGAAAGCTCTTAGCACATAAATCCATCCCCACTACTCAAGTCCTCCCAGTCACCCATATTTTCCTGTAATCCTATGCAACGATAAGGCTTCCCCACTTTCTGTCAAAAGCAAGTGTCATTAGTGCGCTCCGACTTCCTGAGACAGAACTACTGAAATTTTTAACAAGGTCTTTTATCTTATCAGAGGCAGATCCTAATTTAGTCTGACATATACTACCTCTGATAAATCCATTTACATGTATTCCATTTGCCTCTCTGCCTTTGATTCTTCAAAAAGTGTTTTCTATTGCTTTGCTAAGGGGAGAAAAAAATTAATAGTTTTCAGGTAGCCAGAACCACCTTTCTTCTACTTTCTGAAAAACAGCTATTAAATTTGCTCTTCTGCAATTAAATACCATCTCTATTTTGGTAGTGCTCTTTTAGTTTTGAAATATTTGCTACAAGATTTTCTGAAGTACAGCTTCTTTGACACAGCCCCATACAAACCTGAGCGCTAGGAACCTGTAGGTTTCTTCTTCATTTCACTATAGGAATTTCCACAATAAACTGGGGGTGTTAACTCTGATCATAACTTCATACTCACTGCATAACACCCAGCTTCCTTTCTTGTTTAATTTTTAGTAGATGAATAGCTTTTTACTACTCAGACTATTTTCCTTTCAAGGTCAAACTTAGCTTGACTTCTGGCAACTTCTTAGTCACATTTAAGACTTCTGAACTCTATGACATTCTTCATTTTTTCAACAACCACTTATGCCACTCCTTCCAAGTTCTTGGCTAACTTATGATGTTCTCTTTGGCTGACTTTTCTTCTGATTAGGTCTGCAATCATTCTGCTTGTGTAGTCTGCTTTTTCTTGGGATGAAAATCCTACACACTTTTCCTAATTCTGAATCAAAGAATTTGCTTTGCTCTTTGGTTCAGCTAATTTCAAACCACTTTCCTACACTTTCTCAGTCTGTATTTTTGAAATTCAAAACCTTTAACTGGAAACCCCTTTTCAATCTAAACCACATAAACCTGTGATGAAAATTATTTAATCCAAATTCTGTCTCTACAAACAGTCCTTCTAGAATGTCCTCAATGCTTACGAAACCTAGTTTTTAAGGCAACATTGTTTCTTTTTAATTCAAGAAGAAAATGTGTGAACACTGCATCCAGGAATTACTGATTCCAAGAATTAGTAGTCAAATTATGACATATAAGAGTTAAAGACTCCACAGCATATTGTAGTAGGGAAATAACTTTATTCCATTTACTGTAATCCAATAATTCCACATATACTTAATAAAAGAGAACTATTTTGCACCTGAAATTGTGTGCAAAAGACTCATCAGTGAACACACAAAATTCCACAGCAATAATGAGGTATCTTTGTTCACCACAGTGACTGAATCAAAATAGTTACTTCTGAAATGCTTTACCCCTTCACTATTCTTTACCTGAGTGCATCCAGTCTTTGAATCCTTAATATTTACTTTTCATTCCTTTCCTTGACAAAGACATATAAATGGTTTTGCCTTTTATAAAAAGATCTTTCATAAGAGCATGTTACCAGAGCAAAGAACCTGTTTTTTTACACTGCTATTATTTTTTACAAATTATCAAAGTTAGCAAGACAAGCCTTGCAGTACAACACATTTTACGATTAAAGTCAGTAGAATTCCCCATACTGGACAACACCTGGAAAAAAGTGTAAGTTCATTTTATGCAGCAGAGTAGACACGTTCCAAGCTACCCAGGCAATAGCTCTGTATGCCAAACCACACATCGAGACAAATGAAATTAATTACCAGCTTGATGCCCATTTTACAAAATTTGAATATGAGCATAAAAGTTCAGCGATACATTCAACACTACAGGAGTCAGAGGCCAAGCCTACCTATTACTTAGCTTCATTCTTTAGCCAACACTATCCTCCACTCCTAACACTGTAAACAAAGCGTGGACTTCTCCTTTATGGAGAAGGGAGCATCTAAGATTCCTAGATACGGTCAAAAGGAACAACAAATGTCAGAGGGTCTACAAAAGCTTACACAACTTTATTAGTAAATTATGCACTTGGCATGGAAATTGGTGTGTTAGCCCCTTACCTCTTAGTAATAGCACACAGCCACGGGTTTTGAACAAAGCAGGGAGGGTGAATGTAGAAAAAAGAGAGAGAGAGAAAAGGAGATGGCTTAAAGAGGGGGAGAGAGAGAGAGAGAGAAAAAGGAGAAGAGGTCACCAGTCCTGTCTCCAGTGTCAGTACAGCTGATGAAGTGTCCAGGGTCCTGGGGGTGTGCATACCCAGGCTTCATGGATGTAACTTTTCATAGGTAAGTGTTCCTCACCCTGGAGATATGTTTCTCACTTTCTATGCCAGTCAGTTATCATGGGCAGTCTGATCTCAAGCTTTCTGGAAATGGGTTGGAGGGCTTTACAGGTCTTTGGTGGTCTTTATGACCACCAAATGATGACCAGTCTTGATGACTGGGTTGGCCTCTAGTCAACATTCCAGGTCCATTTCTCAACCTCATTCCCGCACTTGTGCTGTACGGTGTTGTGCTTATCTACAGGAGCCCAAACAAGAACATTAGTCTCAGCAAAGTGCTGCCCTTCCTCTGTATGGCCCCTTCTTCAGAAACATCCTGATCTTTCCCACAGAATGTTATCACCAACAATCCTTGGCTGGCTCCACAACTATCTGGCTATCGGTGTTTGAGAATACATATTAGTTCTCTTATCTTCTAGGCTTCTATATGGACTCAGGAGCTGAAGTAGTGAATGAAATTTAAGGAAAACAAAATATTCTTTAGTGATTTCAGAAAGAGCTACACATGTTTTTTTTAATCTGTAAGCTTTCATAATTAACCTGTTCAAAAGTGGATGAATTTCTCAGATTCTGCAACCATTTCAAATCTAACATAGCCTCGGGATCTTTCTGCAACTCTTGTCTTCCATACTGACCTTAAACAAGTGTCCTAACATGCCCTGTGACTACTTTATTTATAGAACCACAGCCTCAGTGGGGATAGGAAATGTGGAGATCCTCTATATCCAACTCTGTATTCATTTAAGTAAAACACACATAGAAGTAGTGGCAAGTTTGGACTGTACAGTGCTTGTGGATGGGTAACCTTCTCTTATGATTCCAATGATCCAAAATAGTTTATCAACATTTTAACAACAGCTAAATACAATACTGAACATTTAATCAGGCAAAGAAATACTTCTTTTTTACACTAAGACTTGAAAATGTTTTCAGCATTCTTTATTTTGATGGCTACTAGATAAAGAACAATGATATTTTAGATTAAATATTTCCAAAGTAATTAGTGCCAGATTGTTTCAGATTCTTTCTCTGCCGCTGTTTACATTTTGTCGGGGCAACCCCTGGTCTCAACACAGGCTGGGGGAACGAAGAGACCAAGAGGAGCCCTGCCAAGAAGGACTTGGGGATACTGGTGGATGAGAGGCTGGACATGATCCGGCCACGTGCAATCACAGCCCAGAGAGCCAAACATGTCCTGGGCAGCATCCAAGGCAGCAAGATGAGGGAAGGGATTATGCCCCTCTACTCTGCTCTGATGAGACCCCACCTGGAACACTGCATCCAGCTCGGGGGTCCCAGCACAGGAAGGACATGGACCTGTCAGAGCTAGTCCAGAGCAGGGCCACTACGTTGATCAGAGTGATGGAGCACCTTTCCTATGAGGAAAGGCAGAGATAATTGGGATTGTTCAGCCTGGAATAGTGTGATCTAATTGCAGCCTTTCAGTACCTGACGGGAGCCTACAATAAAGATGGAGAGAGACAATTTACAAGGGCATGTAGTGACAGGACAAGGGGGAATGGCTTCACACTGACAGAGGGTGAGTTTAAATTACGTATTAGGAAGAGATTCTTTACTGTAAGGGTGGTGAGACACTGGAAGTGCTGCCCAGAAAAGCTGTGGATACCCCATCTCTGAAACGTTCAAGTCCAGATTGGATGGAACTGAGCAACCTGGTCCAGTAGAAGGCGTCCCTGCCCATGGCAGGGGGTTTGGAACTAAATTATCTTTCCAGTCCCCTCAGAAATGAGGAATAACTGAAAGACTCATTCCTTTAACTGATTTTTAGAAGAAGTTTGTAAAAAATGTAGTTCATAAAAAAATTTCAAAGCAACTGTTCAATACAAATTTCATTTATGTTCTACACTAAACTATAGTTAAATTGTCTTCAAAGGCAAGAGAGAGAGAGAGTACAAGTTCCAGTTCCTGAAGACCATTTGAACAAGACATAATCCAGAAAACTGAAGTGTTGAGGGGTATAAAATTCAGTCGTGCTGCATGACAAAAGAGAGGAAGCACAACAGGAGGCACAGGCACTAGAGATTACATTCCCTTCATATGGAATTAGCTGAAGGATGGAAGAGCCATTTGCTATATACTTTCATGTTACCCTCTCTCCCACCTACCCCCAAAACTCAAGAGGTCTGCAGAGATGTCCCTTCACCACTTCACCCTAAGGAAGCTTTACAGAATGCTGAAAATTGCAGCAGCAGCTTGGGCCAAACCCCCTTGCAGCACCACAAGTCCCCTGCTGCCTGCCATACGGTCTGATCACACAATACCCAACCCCTTGGCTGGTAGGACAGAGCCAGTGGAGCAGAAGGTTGCAAAAGGAAGCTCAGCAGGAGACACAAATTGCTGTTAACAGCCTTACATGGTTTAACGCGTACCTGGTGCCAGAAATCAGGCACTAACTGAAGATGAAGCCATCAGCTATCAGGACAGCAGAAACTCTGCACTTGGAAAGAGAAAAGGTTAACATTACTCTTCATCCTAATTCTACCCAGGATGGAGGAAGCATGGCTCAAAAAAGGAGTTATGATTTGGACAAGCAATAAATTTCCATTTTCTAGGGTGTGGAAAGCCATGAGCTAATGAATTCTGCATTACAGGCAAACTTCGTCCAATTAGCCTACCGTGTTTGGGAAGCAGTATATACCCCAACCCTCAGGAAACCCTGAAAAATCCAATGAAAGACCAATAAATCAGTGAGTTGCTGGGTTGGGGGGTGTTGTTTTGTTTCTTTGGTGGAAAAGTATCCCTGTAAAAAACTAGGGCATGTTTTTCCTAATCCCATTTACTTAACTTTTTCACCTCATACACTTGCCCTAGAGAGCTTCAGTTTTATCCCTGAGCACAAACACAACACCTCAACACAAGAGCAGGCCAGTGGCGATAAAGGCCTCTATATCACTACATAAACATTTGGACAGCTACAGAAATGTTCACATCCTTTGTTTAGCAGCACACTCCTGTCCACTGCCACTCTTGGGCCCTTTTGGACTACTTTTTATTGAACAGTACCAAGCTGATTTAAGCTCCCACAGACACAGACAGCTGCTCATGTCACTCCAAATACCTAGAAACTCTCCAAGCCTGTAGTGGCCTCTGGGCACTCACCTACACCTAAGGAGACTTTCAACAGAGATGAAATCAGCAAATATATCCCATAATCCTAGAGCAGAGCAAATGGCCCATGGAGCATGGGATCTGTGACAGCAAAATTACAGACTGTAACAGTAGAATTTCCTGCATGCACTGACTTGAGTCGTCTTCTTTATAGTAAGCTTCTCAATAACGGAGTCTTTTTCCTGCTAAGGAGACAAGCAGAATTCAGTCTTTATCAGTTTGGTGAGATTTTATTTATTTATCCTTCTGCCTATTCTTCATTGCTTCTCCTCGTCCTCAGCATTTCCCGTAAAGGGACAAAAAAGTCCCTTACATGTCTGCCCAAAGAAATCACATAGAAAAATAGTCCAAAGAGGTTTACCTAAACCTGTTGAGATCTTCAAGTAACAACTTTATGGCAGTAACTACCCACTGATTCCACAGGCTACACATTCAAATGCCAATTTTGTTAATTATTTCAGAGCTCTCCTGTAGGAGGAGAGTGAAGGTACAATACAGAAATCAGCACTAAACACCTACAGTTCAGGTTGGACTTTGCACATCACTATCTAGCAGAATAGTTAAGTACAAATTGCATCATTTTCATAAAGACAAATCAGCTTCCAACAGTTCAGAAAATACTCCTATATTACTTTGTATTTTCCTCTCACTCACAATCATGCCATGCATGAGATGATGTTCAGCTAAGTACTAATGAAACCAGTCATGCCCACTAACACACAAAATTGTGTGGAACAGAAAAATTCTTAAATAGTTGCTGTCTATTCAGTCAGAAGCAACATTCCCGCGTAACAGATGGGGACAGGGAGTGCCTGGATAAGTTCATCTGCTAGCACTGTGTGAGGGGACAGGACACAAGTCCCCCTTGCCGCCCTCACAGCTCACTGATAGCTGTGCTGCACAGAAACCTCCTGCCAGAGGCAGCTCCCGGCCTCCCAGCAGTGTGCCCCACTGGCAGCGCTGCTGGAGGAGCGCAGGAGCCCAGAGACTCGTGAGCCACAAGGACCCACCAGGGGATTCTCCAGCTGCCCTTCCTGGGTCCCTGCCCGCGGCAGCGTGGCCGGGCACTGACCTGATGCCGCTGGCAGCCCGCCCTGGCTTACACAGCTTCACACCACCGAGGGAACTACAGAGCACTGTGGAGAAAGGGGAGAAGGGCTTGAGAGGCAGCTTTTAATTTTCTGCAACTTTTGCTGCAGTTCCTCCTGCTAAGGCCAGCCTTCCACATGGTCTCACTTCTGCTTCCCCACATGACTAATAGACTGCGTGCACTGGAGGCACCCAGGACAAAAAGCAGGGGATCTCCCAGACCTCCCAATCCCTCCTACACTGTTCTTTCCCAGCACAGCTTTTATTCTGTTTTCTTCCTATCTACAATAAAGATGCTAGAATAATTAAAGCAACGATTCTTTTACTTTGGATAAGCTTGTTATGTTATGTTAAGTACTTTATGCTTAAACCCATGATAAATGTACTCTTTTTATTATATACAAAAATTACTTTCAGAGCATTTTCCTGATGGACTGTTATTAGTACTGTACAATATGTAATCTGAAATGAACATAGCATGAAAAACTTGAAAAGAAAAAAATACAAATAATTGAGAAAATACTCTTACAGCACTTGGCATGACACCATGATTTAGACAGACAACAGCAATATGCTGAAGTAAGAATGTCACTATGAGCTCTTTTAGAAATAGCAGAAAAGTCTGACCATCTCAAGAAAAAATCAGTGGAGTCATTTTCTGGATTCCCATCTGTTGGAAACATAATAAACAACTGGTAGATCTTTCAGAAGAGAGAACATCATCTTGTCTATCAGTACAGCTTGACTAGGAGGGGACAACTTCCTGTGCAATCAAAGTTTTCCCTACTTCACCTCCCCCCAAAAATTCAAGAAAACCAGCTACTTTAATTATGGGAGTTATCAAGAGGTAAGAAGAATACTTAGAATTTTTGGTTCATGATGCAAGCCTGAATAAAACACAAACAAAACAAAGTTAAAAGAAAAATCTACTATCTTGTCTTTTTTTTCAGAATATTTTCTTTCAGTGGAAAAAATGCTCTTTTCAAAGCATGAAGAGAGACAATTCTTTCCCCTCCACCCCACAATAAACATATATGAAATCTGATTGCTTTATTCAGATGAAAACTTCAGAATACAATACACATCCTTCCCTACTTTAAACCACAGGCAGTGTGAATGCAGATTTTGTAAATCACATTACTTTAACACTGGAACTTCCGTTCATTGATTTAGTAATTTGCATTGCTAAAATCACACAGTGAAAACAGTCAACTTCAATTACATTTTTAATTTAAAAACGTTTACATTTCAAGTACTCCGTGATATATTTCTGTTTCAAGAAGCCATTTCTGCAAAAATTGCTATGGTTTTGAATCGTCCATTAGAGACATGTGGCATGTCCAGCCACGGTCAAACCACCACACACATGCACTAAAACCAACTTGGAAGTAAAATACTTATATATTTAACCCTGAGACCCAGTGAAAAGCTGGTACAACAAAATGTAACAAGTTATTGACTAGTTATTCCTTCTTGAACTGAAAAGTACTGGAAACAACATTCTTAGTGGCAATTTCAAGGTACTTAAAAACAAACCATAACAACTCTGCAAAAAGCACACCCTTCACTAGGTATTTCAGTCAACCAACTTCATCCTTCTGTAGCACTAAGATATACTCTCTATATATATATTTAAAACTTTAAATCATTTATATAAGTGACAGTGCTACTAGAAAATATGTGGAATATTAACAGCCCTCTATTACAGAATCAGACTGTACTTCAGGACACAGTCTTTAAGGACAGCTACTTTAAGAATCTGCTGAGAGCTGAGGAAAAGCCATTCAACCTAAAGAAGCTGAGATTTCAAATGAAATGAAACAAGCAGCACAAAAGCCACCAAATATCCACACTGACATTTCACAACGTAGTTACAGCTCAGTCACAGAAGTCAAAACATGCATGTTAAAATTCTTGAATTTCACAAGCCCAGCTGTCAATCTCGAATTCTGCTGGTTTAGTCAGCCACCAAGAAATCTAGGAAATGACACGAGCTCACCAGAGCTCAGCTGCCTTACTTCATTTAAGATTATGTTCACTGGCTGACTGCAATAAAAACATGCATCAAAAGATGCTCTGAAATCTTATAAGAGACAAGACCAAATGTCAAAATCTCCTTCAAATAAAGCTGCATTTGAAAACAAACCAAACTGAAAAAAAAAAAGGAACATCAGAAACTTTACCTTAATTGGAGCCCGGCTAAACTGTATTTTTCTGTTGGCTGGGATTTCATCTTCATCTGGCAATCCGTTAATTTCAGAATATTCCATATCAGGTTCGTAACAGTTGTTTTCATCACTGTCATCCAGATCATCCTGTTCTGTACCTGTCTCTCCCCAGTCAGAATTATATCTGGATCGTACCCGATACACATTGTAGTCAGAGTGCATGTACACATGGGAACTTTGAAAATTATTCACATCTTCATGCACATCTTTTTCACTTGCCTCATCATAATGGGACTCAGTAGCATCTGAAATTGCATCTGTGGCAAAATCATCACCTGAAGCTACATTTCTTGTTAACTCTGCAGCTTCAGGTCGATCAAAGCTACCTTCTGTATGTTCTGACCGCTCCTTTTGTTGCACCAAAACTCCTGTCTCTGCTTTTGACTTACTCCTAGCACAGCTGTCCACAGATCTTTCGCTGTCAAGCACGCCAACCAAATCCTGCTGACCTGTTGCAGAACTCTCAATAGAATCAGCACTTGCCTCTGTGCTCTTTTTTATTTCTTCAGTTGTTTTTGAACCTGCCAAAATGCCCGTGGACACCTTCTGTCTTGGTGCTGAAGGCGTGTTAGTCTGCTGAGAGTTCTCAACAGCCATCACAGCCGTACTCTGTTTGGCTGGGGGAGACCATGTGCTGGTCTCTTTCAAAGGGCTGAAACCCTCAAGGTTTGCAGCTGGGGAGGAGATATTTGTGACAGTAGATGAGAGGTTTAGTGGATAGTGACCAGTTACAGAGTACTCTTCATTATTTTCTGACTTTTCTACGATTACATTGTGTGAGTCAGTGTTTTCAAAAACTGCACTGAGCTGACTCACAGTTGGAGAGACAGTCTCTGTCCTTGGGCTAAGACTGTCCAGTGAATCAGTGCTGCCTCTGTGAGACTTAGAGCTGCACCACTCATCTGGAAGTTCATTAGAAATTATTTTCTCTTTCTTTGGGGAATAGCGATTTGAATGTCCTGTTTCATGAGCATTTCGCTCAAACATCTTCCGAGTTTCAGTAAACTTGGAATAGGAAGGACCATCATGGATAGTGTCAAATCTACTAATCCTCTCAGAGACGGACGATTCCAACTTTACGATTGAACCATCTGCTTTTTCTACAAATTCTTTGGGCCTAATTCGTCTTTGAGGTGATGGAGGGCCACCCTTTCCCCTGGTTTTAGGGGCAACTCCAGCACTTTCAGTGGGCTCCATGCCCATCTGCATAAATAAGTTCTTGATCCTATTGACATTTGAGCCATATTTCCTTCCTCTGCTCTGTGAGGCCTCTCCTTCCTCTTTCGCTTTTTGGTCTCCATCTGATTTCGGTTTGTCAAAGGTGCTTTTCAGTGCCTGGAACTCAGTTCTGTAAGCATTTCTGTGAGGAGAGGCACTTCGGAGGGTTGATCTTTCTCCTGAAGACTCTGTTTTCATCATGTTTACTTCAGGTGCGTGAAACCTGCTTGCA
This sequence comes from Oriolus oriolus, assembly GCA_013400235.1. NCBI lineage: Eukaryota > Metazoa > Chordata > Aves > Passeriformes > Corvidae > Oriolus > Oriolus oriolus. The sequence continues at coordinate 3,157,450 of VXBT01001127.1, read as the reverse complement.
TAGTTTCTGCGGTACCGCTCTCAGTAGTTTGTCACAGCAGAGATGCTGCTTGAGGAGTGTTTTTCCTCAGGGGCCACTGCCCTTCAGCAGGGCCATACTTGACAGGAGATCGGGAGGCAAATGTCTAAATGCACGCAGTCAGTTTTGACAAAGCAGCACAATTGAGGACTCTCAAGAACAAGGGCTGATTTAACCTGCAATAGAAAGGAGGGCTTTCTGAAACCATGTCAGGTACTTTAAATCTGTTGCAATTTCCACTTACCATTTTCTGACACGTCTACAAAATCTAGCAAAAAAAAAACCACAAACCAACCCTGCACAGACATGTGAAAACTCGCCATTACAAACTTTTTCAAATTGACTGTTGCATAATTTACAATCTATAACATCACTCCATAGAGAAAGAACAGATAATCATATCTTTCCATTCACAAGTGTAGTATCATGGCACAAATATGCATGCAAAGGAAAGGCAATGTGACATGAAATATGAGACACTGCAAGACAATCCTTGCTCTCTCTGACAAACATAATGGTAGAAATACGATCAAAGATAATACGCTTAGAAAGGCAAATTAAACATCAGCTCGAGGGAATAAAAAAAACTGCACCCAAAGTTAACATTTTCAGCTGACAGGGTAAAGGAAGTGAAATCCCGTTAGAGAAAGTTGCCCCTTGTCACAGGCAGCGCTTTTATCGTCTGGAAGATCCTGGAGGTACCAACGAGAAGATGCAGAAACGGAGCCGGGGGCTGGACCGCTCCCACGCCCCGGCCCCCGGGGCTCATCCCCGGCCCCCGCGGCCCAGCGGAGGGCACCACGCACCGAGCCTCCCCAGCCAACCCCCTCTCCCTGCCCCTCCGTTCCCGCTCCCCAGCCCTCGCCCTGCCGCGCCGCTGCCGCCGAGGCGGGGACGCCTCACTCTGGCCGCCGCACACACGGTGCCGGTGCCGGGAGCCCGCGGCCGCCGCGCCGAGAGCNCACGGGCGACTGGAAAGGCCACACGGCAGAGGCTCTCGGCGATCCGTGCAGCTCTCGCAGAAGGCAATAAACTCAACCCGAGAGGGCAGCGCTGGAGCCCCCGCGGCGGCTCCTCCTCGAGCGGCCGTGCCGCCCCGGCGGGCTGGAGCCGCGGGGGCTCGGGTGGCAGCACCTTGCGGCGGGGGCGGGGCC